>CM057847.1:66734517-66744564 GCA_030068395.1 Apalone spinifera | reverse complement strand
GGGGGGGGGGGGGAGCCATGGCGCCTCCTCCTTGGCCCCACTCACAGGGGCCAGCGGTGGCACCTGCACATTGTTGCATCTGTCAGGGACCCAGCACAGCACCCCTGTGCACCCACTAAACTCCTCCATCACAGCAGCTGCTGTAGGCCGCCCCCCCATTCCTTCTCCAGCAGTGGAAGGGGTACTAAGCAGCCACCCCTCAGAGTTGATTTTGCAGCACAAACGGCCCATGCTGCATTCTTCGTGAGGGAGGGTTCAGACCCTGCATCCTACCCTCTTCTGCCCAGCACTCAGGTCAGGGTGCGGGGTCAGGGCTTGGCTGTGAAATGGGTCAAGACACTGAGCGCTCCTGCAGTGGATCAGAGGAATCCCACGTGTCCTGGCCAGAGTGTCAGGGAAGCAAAGTGGGGCAAGTCCCCATGCCTCCACCCCATTTTCCTGGCGGGAGTGCCAGTAGGGTATAGGACCCATCCCAACACTTCCACCAGCAGTCCTCCCGCACCGTCCCCCCACCCCTTCTGCTCCTTTTGCCACTCCAGTTCCAGGGAGCCTTGCAACTCACAAGTCTGTATCCAGGGAAGTAGGAGGACAGAGACATCCCCCCTCCCCCAATCCCAGGTAATGTGAGATGGGGCGAGCACAGGGACCCAGCAACTGGACGCAGGTAGGGAAGAATCATGTGGGGAGCTCACATGCCTCTCTTTAGCTGGTGCCTCCCTTTGTGTCCCTCCCATGAGTTGCCTATTTCAGGCTGCTGGGGCAGTACTACCCCCTACTCAGATTTAGGTGGGACTGGATGCTAAGTGGATTGGTTAGGAATCATGCCTCCCAGCTCCAGTGTAAACACGCTGTAACGTATCAGAATCTCTTAAGGGACAGCCAAATGAAGCATGCGTTTTTGATGAAGGCTTACATTCATCATTGTTATCACATAGGCAGGCCACAAGGAAAAAATTATTACTCCATGCTTAATACTTGTATTAATGGGAACTTGTGACTTACTGGGAGGCTGACAAAACTTTTCATAAACTCTTCCAATGCTCAGCTCCCTCACCACACACGTGTATGTAGAGGGAATTACAGCAGTGACTCCATGCACAACAAACCTTCCTCCTGGCTTATCTTTAGGTGGCACAGTTTTGTATTGAATGGCATATGAGGCGGCAGCAGTGTTCATTCAGCAGAGCAAGGCAGCAGAACAGATGGACTGGCGCAATGCCTAATAAAAAAATCATGCTGCTCTATTTAGCTCGCATGAGCTTCGTCATCTGGACAGTGCTATATTTAAAACTTAATTGGTTCCCCCCAGTAACAAACACACACAAGACGGGTAGAAATCTGGGCTTCATTCAGAATATAAAGGGAGACTGGCTTTATGCAAAGCTAGGGAACAGAAATAGTGTTTGGATTATGACTGTTTTGTTACCTTGCTTCATTTATACAGATCACGTCTTTGTAATTAAGACATGGAACATAGTGTCTTTTTAAACCATAAAGAAATAATATTGCACCAGTGTAAATCAGGAGTGATTCCACTACCGCCAATGGAGTTTAACTTACGTAGACAAGTGCAAACCCAGGTGCAAATAGCAGTAGTCTTGCATGATATGCCCTCAGTCTCCCTCACTTTCATTTCCATATCCTAAGCACTTTCCAAACTATTGTCCAGTGGTTAGTTACATTCTGTTTTCGTTTTGTTGCCACCTCATACCCAAGCATTTTCCAAGTCCTGGGAAACCCAGTGTAAATCATGGTTCCAGAGCCAATTTCATATTTGCTTATTGCCTTTACAAAATTCAGCATATTTGTCTAAAATTTCAAGGACAGAGTTGAATTCCGAAGCATGTAGATGAGGACCCTCACACTGTGTGCATTACTGCCTAACAATCCTGTATGCTACTCAGGCCAGCCAGAATGAAGTAATGAAGAAATCTAGGTCAGACTTCAATCTGACCAAAGTAGAAACATTTTGGGATTCTGTCAGACCTTTATCCTTGGCTGAACATACTATTGTGTGACTATTTTTAAAGCAGGAATACTGCAACGTGCAGTAAAGGGGAACACAACCACTTCCTTTGGTTTAACCAATCCATGGTCTTGAAACAGTGGCATAACATGGCCAGTCTAAGGAGAGTTAACCATAGAAGCTGAATTTCCCTCTTATTGGGGTTCTTTCATTTTTTCTAAACATTTCCTCAACAGATGGGATGTAATTATACATTTACACTGAGCTGTGCTGTGCTTGTCAGGGAGGCAGTGAAGCTAATGGACACACTTTAGAAGTTTGTGCATGTTCAAAGGGGAAGATTCACCACAGTGCAAAGGCCCTATTCACCACAAAAGGCTTTATACGGGCACGCTGCACTGGGCAATCTTAAAAAAAAAAAAAAAAAAAAAAAAGAAGACAGGAATAAAAGGATCTCCTTGACCCTGACAAGGTAGTCACGATGGATGCTGCATTCCAACCCAGTCTGATGACTACAGGCATTTTTTAAAGAGAGGTGGGCCAGTTCCCCGTGCACATTAGCAAGCTGAGCACCTCCCCCAAACCAAATACCTGCAGGTAGGGCTCTTCCACAAATGAGGCCTTAATAAAAAAATGCTCATGGCGGGTAGACTTGAAAATTGAATCGCCCTATTCTCCTCTGTTTGAGAGGTCCGTATATTGTATTTTTATATGGATAGTAATTCAGTGGCCCTGTTAGAGACTTGGGAGAGTTTAAGCTCAAGAAGTGTCAATGTTAGCAGTGGAAACTGACATTCTTTGTCTATTTCTTCCTTTGAGGAAGCATAGCAACTGCCAACATGCCCCATTCTTGAACTGGAGGGAGAGCTTATGAACATTGGGTAGGTAGGTTGTTTTGCATGCTCTTCCATCCTTTCAATCCTTCCCTCAGTCTTTTGGCTGAGTGCCAATAAAGGTTCCAGTTAACAGCCACTGTGGAGGTGGTTTGTGTGCTGTAGATACCGGCCTACTGGGTACAACATCAGGGTGAGCAGTAATTTTTTATGAGGGACCACTCCAAAAATTCAGTAAGTGGTCTAGAGCTGTACCCTATGTTAATGGAGGTGAGGGGACTGGGATGGAGGTTGGGTGCAGAAGGGAGCATGGGACTGGGGCGCAGGAGTGCGCATAGGGTGTGGATGGGGGAGTTTGGATGAAGGAGTGGGTTGTGACCTGTGGCAGGGAATTATGGGACATGACAGAGTGCAGGGTTCAGGAGGGGGTATTGGTACAGAAGATTTTGACCTGGGGGAAAGATGCACAATGGGATGCAGAAGGTTTGGGTTCTGACCTTGGGCAGGGAGTTTGGGGAATTGAGGAGGTGGGTTGCCAGGTGCAAACTCTGGCCAAGAGGTGTTTTCCCTTCCACGATTGCTACCATCTACATCAGACCTAGCCAGGCTACAGAACACAAAGTGCTTTCTTTGCATACTTTAAGCAATTAACTCATATTCTTTTGACCATTTGGGATTAAATGATGTCTTTGAGTTTTGGCATGGTGACAAACTCCAAGATGAAGCTGCCTTCACTAACCACATGAATCAGTTCCTGAGGGAACAACCTATCTGTATGAGCAAAGGTGTAGCCCTGAATGAGAAAAAATACCAATACTTCCCAGTGTGGGGTTGCCCTCGCCAACATAATCTCACATGTACCATACATGCAAGGTCACGCTGTACAGAAGACATCATTTTGTAAAGGAAGACACCCCAGACAGTCTGACATGACCTCACATACACACTGCATGCCAAATCAGGTCACACTGGGATTGGTGGAATAATGACTCTGCAAAAATTGCACCTTCCATGATAACCAGACAAGCCTACACGACTGTCCAGTTTAAAACCAGAGGAAAGGCCTCCCTAGCAGATGGCCGGGTGACTTTGGAGAAGACAGGCTGGCAAGCTAGCAGGAAAATAGCTTGGTTTCCATCAAAACTGTCAACACCATCAACATGCTTCTGCAGAATGTTTGGAATGTCTAGCTATCAACTAAAAGTTAACAGCCAAAATGGAGCACCTGATCTCTCCTCTGACAACCTGTCCCCTTTCTCCATCGTAGTGGACACCACCACCAACTATCCAGTCACACAAAACCCTCGTATTGGCGCCACCTTTGGTCACATGAGGTTCTCTTCTTTTAATCCCCACATCCAGGCCAGGGACTAGCACAACAGCCTGTGCGCGTAGGTGTACATGGAGTGCCAGTCTGGAGCACTCAGCCCCCGACGCTGCCACACAAGAACTCATTGCTCCTTCTCACAAGGTTCCCGCAGAGGCCTGCCTTACTCCACGCTCCAGGGTGGGACACCTTCCCACAACAAGCCACCGCTCAGGAGGCTGGGATCATGGAGACATGATCCACACATCCAGGGCTTTTAATCCCCACATCCAGGGCTAGTCTATACTCGAAGAGCTACAGTTGCAGGTGTCTGCTTCCTCCAGGCCTGGGGGCCAGGGTGCTCAACCCCACCTCACCCTCTGCCCCAAGCTTTGCCCCTACCCGACCCCTTCCCCCAGAGCCTTGTGCAAAACAGCTGGGAGGGCAGGTAGTAGGAGCTGGCAGGGAGTAGAAGGAGCTAGTTGCCAGTGCATGTTAGCACCCACTATTTTTTCCCCCTATGGAGTCAGGGCCTGTGGCTATATTGCCTCAGCAGCACTGTATACATGTATCTGAGGAACATGCTCTATGCCAGGGGTTGGCAAGCAGGCCCCTTTCAGAAGGCAAGTGCCAAGATTGAACTTATTCTCATCTATTTATAGGTCTGCATGCCATTGATCTTTTTAAAGTCAATAATAATCTTACTTAATTTTGGCAGCTTCATTAATCTTTCTGGGTAGCCACAAGCATGCGCTGCATCCTCCTTCACCCCACTCCCACCCCCAGTGCACACACTGGCAGGGCAGCAGTGCTGGGACTTACAGCGCTGGGGTGGGGAGGGATCCCGGGGGCAGTCACTTCCCTGCCCAGGGCTTACCCCTCACCCGCAGGCTGCAGCTCCAGGGATGAGGCATGCAGAGCCCAGGGCTGGCTCCAGCCCCCCCACTGAATATAGCAGGGTGCCAGGGAAGGGTCTCCCAATGCCCCACAGAGGTGGTGGCAGCAGCATGTGACCACCTGCACTACCGAGCTGTGGAGCAGCCCCGGCCTTGCCCCCTCCAGGAGCAGGAGACAGAGACTGTAGTGGAGGAAGGGGAATAATAACCCCTTAGCTCCCAGGAGCTGCAAGCCCAGACCAGGCAGGGGCAGCCGCACACTCTTCTTGCCCAACCCCAAAGCCATGCTGCACAGTCTCTCTGCTGTGAGGGAGGGGGGGGGACTGTGATCAAGCCATGGACCACCTGGGAGGCGGCTGCATGGTACTCAAAATCATCTTGCGGGCCACTTGTACGTTACCGATCCCTGCTCTATGCCAATGGGAGCTCGCTCGCCCATTGGCATAATAAATCCACCTCAGAGGTAGTAGCTATGCTGGCAGGTTGATATAACCTACGACATCCAGGGGAGTGGCTTATTCAGTGGCCTGAGCAACATTAATTATGCCAAAGTTAGTGATAGTGGAGACCTGACCTAAATAGTGGAGTGGAGACCCTTATTCCTACACCTCTCCAAAACTTCCTCTGTCTGCATACTGCCAAAGGAGCTTGAGGGAGGGTAGCGTTGGAGCATGTGTAGTCTGGAGCAGTACTGAGGGTGCTGGAGGGAATACATGGGGGAGTGCAGCAGGGGGGTGAGGATGTTGGAGGGGAGAGTGCGTGTACTGGGAAGTGCTGGCAAGGTGTTGGAGGAAGTACCTGGGGAGTGTGTGAGGGGCATCTGGGGGAAGCTGGAGGGGATCCCTACAGCAGGAGCACTCCTGTATCAAGATCACAGTAACAGACATCAGACAGCACTGCCCTGCGGGCCCCTCTCCCCAGGGGTGGAACCAGGGGCCTGAGTGGGTGGGATCTGGCAGCCTCAGGGCTCATTTGGAAAGCTGACCAATCAGGGCTCTTTCTGAGCTGCAGTGACTGCTCTGCAACCCCCTCCTTGGCCTCATCCATTGCCTGTTTTTTAAAAAAATAAAAGAACTGCCTGGACAGAAGGTGAGGGACTCAAAAAAAGAGGCAATATCCAGCAAAACCCAGCTGTAGGGCAAGCCTGTCAGTTACAAACTTTTAGTCTTATCCTTGTTCAAAGCCTTCACAGTGTAGATTACCAAGGTAAGGCAGAGCTATCATCATCAGAGCTATTTTCTCTCTATGGTGCCAACTCCCTCTGCTACTCTGATGAGCACTTCCATCACGCCACTCCTGGAAGCTTCCAGTTAACAGCCTTAAAGCCATCGCGTCAGCCTCTTCCAAGTCCCTCTTCAAAATACCCATCTTCCAAAGTCTGTACAGGGCACTGCAACCTCGTAACAGCCAGCAAAGGGGCGAGCTGTGGTTACTGATCCAGGTAGCAGGTGCACAATTACCCTCTCTCCCCTAGCCCCAGCCTGCTTATAGGCCTCACCTCCCTGTTCTATCTGGCCTTTAGCGCAGGGGTGTCCATTTTGCATATACTTTACACATACAAACAAGCATGTGCATGCTCATGCACGCACAGTGGAAGGATTTTCAAAAGCACTCAGTGGTATCTTAACTCTCTTCCCTCAAAAGTCTGAGTTTTACCATGTACTTCAGTGCAAATAAAGGTAGCTCATTGCTGAGAACTTAACAACCACCCCACTCTGTAGGGGGCTACACTGTGGATGGTTTTACTTCCAACAACAGGAACCAAATATCTATTTCCCTGCTCCAGACATTGATTAATACTCTACTCAGAGAAGTACAGTTATGTCACTCTGTAAGAGAAGAATGTTTGTACAGATTGAAGCTCTGTAATTTGGACTTCCTTAGTTCACCAACACCTGGTCTGGCATCATCTGCAACTCAGTGGGTGCTCTAAGGCTGGAGGACTCACAGGGGAAAACTGACAGGCTGGAACCAGAAGCGTTGCCGGATCTGGGAAGAACAGAGCTGTGGTGGCTTCAGCAGGGGAACCCCAGGAGTCTGGAGCAAGGGAGCCCAGGGGAACAGCAGCTGGAGTGGAGCCAGGTTAGCCATTGGGAGCAGGAAGGCCAGCACTGACCTCCCCCCAGGTCTAGCAAATTTCCTGGTCAGTTGCCAAGGGCGCTAGAGCAGGGAGGTTCAGTCTGTAATAATACTGTGTGCATTGCTGATGTAGCCATGTTGATCCCAGCCTAGGATATTACAGAAATGGATTTGTTGGACCAATACAAGTTACTTGCCAGTGAGACAAGCTTTTGTGCTTGCATAGAGCTCTTCTTCAGGTCCTATGATAATACTGAGCAGTTATGCACCACTTATTGTAGCCGGACTTAACCTTAATCCTCACAACATTGTGACCTAGAAATCTCATCAGCTCAATTTTTAAAGAGAGTGGGGGGATAGAAGCAGAAAGATTAGCTGATTAGCTCAAAGCAGCACAAAGAGAGAGTGGCAGAGCCAAGATTAGAACAGGGGAGTTGGATTCTCTATTCCAGGGCCAGGCAGTCTGGACCCAGGCTGACAATGCCACAGCCAGGGATGTGTCAGAAAGGGCTCAGAGCCCGCCCCCGCTCTCTTTCCCCTGCTGGCCAGCAGGCATCTGCTTCTCCTCTGCTTCCTTTTTCCTGTCAGTGTGGAGGTTCTGTGGGTCGGAGGGCACTGGGCATAGGGATTTGTGGTGATCACTGGGTGAGGGGCCACTGAGCAGGGGAGCAGTGTGGTTGGCACACTGGCAATGCAGGACTGGGGCTGAAGGTGCAAGTGGGAGGCAAGCGCAGGGGTTGAAGGGAAGATGGTTTTGGGCAGAGGTTGGGGTGAAGCTGGCAAAATGTTGGGGTTAGGGGAAAAGGGGGCACAGTATAGGAGTTAGGGTGCAGGAGAGGCAAGAATCAATGCCCAAAGGGCACAGGATGGGAATTCAGTGTTGAGGGAGCCCATGGCAATGAGGGGCACTACACGCGGGGAAGGGGCACCAAAACACAAGTTCACCCAGGGCATCATTTTCCGAAAGGCTGGCCCTGTTCTATTCCATGCTCAAGCTGAAAACAACAAGTTAACTGTTGTTTAGGTCAAGGGCCATATTAAACCTCGGCAAACTACAGCTTTAAATTGAGTTGCAGTACTAGCATGAGCACTAGGCCCAAACCATGTGACCAAAAAGAATGAGACCCTGAGAAAAAAGTTCTGGTATTCAACTTGTAATGACCCTCTAGTGACCCAGTGGTTATCTTGTTTATGTTTTGGGCTTAGAAAATAGAAACAACATGTTTAATTGGATACCACATGCAGTAAATAATTGGCTATGTACATTTGTCTAACATTATTAAAAAGCCCTGCTTCATCTGGCCATAGCTAAAGTCCAAAAACCTCACAGCACTTTTCTGTTCAAGGAGTGTAAGTTTACTTCTTTTAAAAGGGCTCCTTGCCTATTTTTGCCTGACCAAATTAAAGTCAGCCACTATGAGCACTTCTTAGGTTCAGACCTGTTGTAAGAGTTTTAATCAAATGCTTGTAAATGTTTTGTTACTGTTTCCATGCAGTAAATTGCTTATTCTATTGGCTTTTTAGATCCATTTAAAGGCTGAATTGTATATCTACAAATGTTCTAATGTTAATAAAAGGATTTGTGGTTAAATTGATGGCATGGTAGTATCCTCTATTAACAACAATTGTTTTCTGTAATGGCTTTCATCAAGCAGTATTAGCAGTTCTGTGCTGAGTTGTTAAAAATCAGCATGCTCATGAAATTATTTCATAGGGCTGAAGTGGAACAGAGCAGCCTGAAGGGGGCCCCTTTTACCAACTTTTAGAAAAATGCTACAAGTATTGAGAAGTATTAAAATTGTGTGTACCCTGAGAAACTCTAGATAAAACTAATTTTTTTATGTAATAAGGAAAAGGAACTCAAGTAACAAAGCTGACATGAACTGTACTGTGCATCTTGAGTTCTAAGCTACACAGGTCTATATATGTAATTTTAAAAAAGTGTATTTTTAATACTTTACAGTCAAATCCTAGTCCTCTCTTAGCCAAATTTACAACTGAATTTAATGGCATTTTTGCTGGAGAAGGTATTGACTTCATAATGAAAGGTACAGACCTTAGGTGTCAAGCCAACTCAGGCTGCTTTGAGAAATGCTAATTTTGGGTAGTGCCCCCATCGAGCGGCAGAAGAAAAATCTTGACAGGAAGCACCGATTTTCATTGGACACGTATATGCGTGTGCAATGGTTCTGAATTTGACCTACTATCTGTATCAATACCCCTCACTGAGCCATAAAACTATAAGCTAGTGACTTTCATTCAGTTCAAAATCTCAAAGGCTGATCTTAGACAGTACTGGGATGTCTGGAAAAGGTCCAGCAGATCACACTATCACTACTCTAGACGGAAGAGTGGAACCCTCATCTCCCCCCACCGCCCGCCCCCATGTGACATATCATGCAAATCACAAGACCTTTTATTTATCTTCTAAGACCTAAACTGTGAAGCTTAAAAATGTAACCCCCCCCCCCAATTAGAAATGCCCTTTTCCATTTAAGCACAGCCTGAGATTCTCACAGAAGCTACTGACAGTAAGAGAAAAATGTCAGTGTCTTGATGCTCATGATAAAGTTGAAAGCCTGCACCTTTGTCAATTTGTGGTCATTAACTAGTCCATCAATACTGAGGAAATTGATACTCAGTAGGTCTTGTTCATAATTTTATTTAATTGAAAATTGGCTTGTGAATTATTCTGACCATTTCCTTTTTTGTGTTTCCTTAAGGAAATGTTTATCCTTAAGTGGAACATACACATTTCATAATTGTAGGAACATAACTCATTGCAGTGCTCCACTGAAGACAAGAGATTTTCTTGTTTAATTACTAAGACAGAAAATCTACACCAAATACTGTATTAAATGTGCATTAAACATTTTAGACCTTTGGGTTGTGTTTTAAACTAGTACTGAATAAAGAAGCTACAGATTAATTGCACACATCTGCCTTATACTACTTTCTAGCTGAAAC
>CM057847.1:66722529-66734419 GCA_030068395.1 Apalone spinifera | reverse complement strand
CCTCCCAAAGGAAAAAAAAAAACTTTCCTTTTCTGTACACTACTTCATAACCAACATTAAAATATTTTTGTTGGCAGACTTTATACTCCCAGAGTAATAAAGTCACCTGTGTAATGTATCAGTTTAGAAAAGCCTGTGGAACTGCTACAGTTGGTAAATTGCTTTGAGCCATCACAGAAAGTTGTTCATCCTGTGACACAGCATATGCATGTCAGTCTGTTGCAGATATTCTGATAAATAATATCTCCATAACCTTTGCTTGTTTTCAAAACAACCAGTCAGGTTGTAGAACCCTCTTCCCCTGTACTGAGGGGACCAACCAATCTCACAATACAAAGAGTGAATTGCAAGAGGCAATAATCATGACAAAGTTTGCAACAAAGTCACACAGGATAAAAGATGTCGCTCATTCATTTCAAATGACAGCAAACAATAAGTACCACTGTAAAAGCCAGATATTTGTATTTTTCATACCCCTCCTCCTAAGCAAGTAACTACAATCCCCACTAACCTCTTTCTTTCTGAGAGGGTCTACCTCTTCCCACCAGCCTCTTCTGCTTTCAGGGTCTGAACTTTATACACCCCAGGTGTTGCTGCCTTGCTGAGTCTCCTTAATCAGCTGCCTAATGGCTTATTTGGCTCACCTGTCTACACTCAACCCTGCAAGGTGAGTGTGGGGTGATCCATCACACTTACCAGTTTGCCCATATTTGGGTCTGAGCGTGAACAGGCCTGTCAATGGGGAAAGGGGGGCAAAAGGGGAAATTTCCCAGGGCTAGGGCAATTTAAAGGTGTTTGGGGGGGGCCACTGGTAGCAGCACAGCAGGGCTAAGGCAGGCTTCCTGCCCACTCTCACTCTGTGCTCCCAGAAGCAGCTGGCATGTCCGGTAGTCACCAGGCCGTCTGGGTCTATATGTGCTGTCCGTGCCTCAAGTGCTGATTCTGCAGCTCCTCCTGTCTGTGAACAGCAGCCAATGGGAGCTGCAGGGGCACTTCCTGCAGGCAGCAGCATGGGGAGTCCCCCAGTTCACCTCTCTAGAAACCACTGCTTAAGGGACATGCTGGTCACTTTTGGGAGCCATCTGAGGTAAGTGCTGCCCTCCCAATCCTGTGCTATACCCAACTGAAAGCTCACACCTCAACCCCCTGCCTCAGCCAAGAGCCTGCACCCTGCATACCCTTCCACGTCCAACCCCCCGTCCCTGCCTAGTGAGAGTGAGTGGGGGGGGGGGGGGGCAAGAGAGACAGCCAGTGATTGATGAAGGGGGGATGGAGTGAGGCAGGCCTTGGAGAGGGGTGGGACAAGGGGATTACCTCAGGGAAGGGGCGGGGCAGAGGGCAAGGCAAGGGTCTTTGGGTTTGCACAGTTAGATAGTTGGCAACCCGACCAGGTGGGCCTATGGAAGCACAGGCACAGCACTGCGCAAGCATCAGATGGACTGCGTCTGTGCGGACACCACTTGTGCATGCGTAGGCCCATTGTTCTGTCCTGGGGCCCAGAACTGTCAGCAGGCCTGTGTGAAAGATGGCTCTGTGAGAATGCAGAAGGAATGATTTGTAACTAATCATTTGTTCAAAGTCACCTTCTCTCTGCTCACAAAATAGTAAGACTTGAATTATGGCTTCCTCATGTTTGTGGACAGTTTATCAAGCTTCTTGTTTGGTCATGTGTTAGCTCTCTGGGTATGTCTGATAATACACATGGCAGCACTGAGTCTCACAGACCAGGTCAGCTGGCTTTGGCTGCAGGGCTAAAAATCTCAGCGTAGATGTTTGGACTGGGGCCCAGGCACTGAGGCCCTCTCACCTTGCAGCAGCTGAGACTTAGCCAGAGCTCAGATGCTTTCATTGCAATTTTATAGCCCTAAAACCTGAGCCAGTCATGGCCATTCTGCACTTTTTTTTTTTAAACAATGTAGACCAGTGGTCCCCAAACTTTTCAGGGTCAGGCACCATCTTACCACTGTTGGTTCTGCCCCCCCAAGTGAGGCCAGGAATGGGGTCATGGATCCTAGGGGAGGTGATATGAATGGGTAGAGGGGCTGAGGCCATAAATGGGACTGGGTGTAAGGCCAAGAACAGAGCCACAACCAGGGGCCCAGCAGTTAGGCTCAGTGCCAGGTGTGTCTCTGCTCCTGGCCCCACCTCCAGCTTCAGCCCCGGGCTGGGAACAGAGCTGTGGCCAGGGGCCAAGATTAAGGGGGGCAGGGGAGCAGGAGCAGAGGCACAGCTAGGCCCATGGCCAGATGTACAGCCATATTGAGGATGGGGCCTGGAAGGGAATCAAGCCTATTACTGGGGAAGGGGCCAGCGCAGAGGTGGGGCTGGGTTTTGCTTTCTCCCCACCCCTTGTGGGAGTTGGCCCAGGCCCACTGTGCATCCCACAAATATTCCTCCACATCCTCACAGGGACCCGCCCGACAGTTTGGGGACCTCTAGTATAGACGTATCCATTGTATATCTCTGAAAATTTGATACAAGTTGTGTTGATTAGTCAGGTTGTTCTCTCTCTAATTCCAGAATCCTGCTACAATAAAATATCAAATGCAGACAGGCATTTACTGCTATTACCCCTATTCGGTTTAGTATTGAATAATGTTCTCAATTTTTTGTACTAGTTGGATATTAGAAAACCACTTCAATATACTCCATAAACAGCTGAACCACTCAATGGTTAATTAAACCTGAGGGCCCACCATAAGAAGTTTCAAGGAGTACGTTTACAGGGGACAATCTAGGCACCTTTCTCCTCTTTTCCTGGCCTGCAGACCCTCACACAAGCAAACAGCAGAATTCATGTCAAGAAGAATCTGAACACAACATTTGATTTAAGGGGTTATTATGTCAACTCCTGCCAAATCCCTAGATATGTTTCTTCGATGCTTATAAACAGGACAATTGCAGGAAGCCTTCTAAAATGGTACAGTCTTTCTTTAAATGTTTCACAACCTAATTTATGGCAACATCTTCATTTTCCATCAGATTTCTGAACTGTTCCCAAATCTTTTCCAGAGCAATATAATATGCAATGTTACACTGGGAAACAGACCACATTTAACCCAAGGTTAAATTGATGCAATGTGACACTGCCATTGAGGGGCCATTCATCCTCTTATCCTCTAATAATCACCTGTCATTCTTCATTAGATTCATGCAAGTTAAAATCTAACGTGTTGTGACAAAATTGTGTAATCAGATAAATGCAGAGCAAACAGTCTGCCAACTTGGAACAGTAACCAAGAAATGTTGGGATTCACTCCACAAACTACCCCAGCTGCCAGCAGCACCATCAGGAGTGGAGTGAAGTCCATGGATATAATAGGCAATGGGAATCAAAAGCAAATCTACAATTGATATATCTTTCCAAATGTTTCTTACATGTGGGTGAGAGCCAGACTCACTATTGAGGTTTAACTGTACCTTCTCCAAAGGATAATTCCAACTGGTATTAAATTTGAGATCTACTTCATAGCAACATATGGTATGGACAGGTTTTCAGATGTATTTTTTAAGTGACTGCTTCTTCCCTATTGTGCGGAATATAGTGTGCCTGCAAGTGGATTTGACAGTTAAAGATTTTAAAAGCAGTCTATGGAATTAAAACACTCCTTCTATTAGGCGTTGATGTTTTATGTCCTATTGCTTGTGTTTTATTTGCACTGCATAGTATGGGTGCCTCCTGACTAACCTCATACCCTACTGATATTATGATGAACTCAGTGCTCATTAACAAATTCCCTTTCTTCACAGATCTTTGCTGACATTATTTTAAAGCACCAGAAGCCAAATCCTGCTCTTAAACACTGTGGACTCACAACTGTGCAATGGGAAACAGAATTCACTTTTTGTTGCTTAATACATTGCTACAGTGTAACAATACACATTCTCAAGCTTTCACTAGTACATCTAAATGAAGTGATTGCTAAAATGCTTAACTGACATCTCTAATAAATGAGAACTATTTTACCTTTCTCCTTCCCATCCATCCTCTGCTTAAAATTACTTAACCAGTGAGTAGGGTTGCCAGAAGGTTTAACAAAATATATTGAACACCCCCCCCCCCAAAAAAAACCCGGGAAAAAATTCTGTTGAGGGGAAAAAAAAGCGGGGGGGGAGGGAGGGAGAACAAAATTGTTGAGTTAAATAAATAAAACAAAACAAAACAGTGTGGCCCCTTTAAGAAACGCTTTGTTTTTGGGGCTTTTTGGCCCTAACAGGCTGCCAGCGGCCGCCCACCATCTTGTCTCCCTGCACTGGGCCAGACAGCTCCCCTGCGGAACCCAGTAAGCACCTGGGATTTTCACCTCCTGGCTAGGAAAAAAAAAATTAGAAAATACCGGACATTTTAGGTATTAAAATTTTCTAATTAGGTATAAGACTGGACACCTGGCAACCCTACCAGTGAATGAAGTCACTCTCCTAAAGAACTTTCGCTCTCATGCAAATGTTTTCTTTTGAAGCATTTCCCCTTTTGTTTTGAAATGCAAGAAAATCTGACCTCTATAAACTCTGGCAAGTTTTTTTAATACTCCACAGCACCTAAGGAGAGGTTGTTAATCTCGAGTCCCAAACTCATCATTTCAAAAATAAATTTGGACAGCACCTTCCAACCCCAAAGCACTTCACCGATATTGTATATACCAGCACCACTGAAATACAGTTACCTGTGTGGTGGAGGATGAGAGCTTACTGGTGCATAGAACTTGGTGCTCAGGGGCAAAGATGGAGGGAGAAATTCCACCAGGAACAGCAGGGCAAGTCCTTCATTTGGCTGGTGCTATGTGGCCTTTGATGTTCAGACAGAGAAAGCAAGACACAGATTTTTATAAAGACTCCCAAACAATAAAGGATTAAAAGCTAAGCCAACCTGCTTAGGAAGACAAATTCAAGATTATTAACAGGAAATACTCTTCAAACAAAGTATAATTAGACTGTGATACTCAATGAAACAAATTGTTGGCTTCAGTGAGATTCTAGCAAGATTAAAGGAGGGACTGCCCATATATATATATATGGATAAGACAAATCTTCAGAGTTATTAGCAGATGACCACATTTACCTTCAGTGGTGTTTTCTGATCCTTCTTCTGACAGCAGTCAGTACCAAATGCTTCAGAGACAATATGTAGGACTAGATGGGCCATGGCTCTGATCCAGTCCAGCGATTCCTACATTCCTATATTACAGCGTGTTTACGAATTCTTTATCTGATGCTTAAGCTACTAAGAAAACCCTCTATAGGATGTATCCCCAGCTGGAAACTTCTAATATCCTCAATACAAGCTATTATAATTTTTCTGATTTAAAAATATTTTACATATGTCTATTTAAGATTACTGCAAGTCAGTAGCAATTACCCTTCACTTCCCAGGTGTGTGGTTTGTAATTCACATGTAATGATTCCATCAAGGATTATTTTAAAATGCTATTTTACTCTGAAAAAGTGAGTCTATAAAAGTGGCATCATGATTCTTGTGTGTCTGATTTCATATCAACTGGATTCAGTTTCTAACTTAAAACAGACTTTCTCTGGCAGCTTGGCAAACTTAATGTGAGCTCCAAGACCCAAATTCAGTCCTCCTCTATGGCACTAGTAATAGACATTCTGCAGGACAAATTAAGTCTTCAATGACATCTATAGAATCTCACTGCTTTTAGTCACTTTTGCACAGAGCTAGTAGTTTGGAACTTGGCAAACAAGTCTGGACACAATGCAAAAGGAGGAACAGAATCATGATTGTGTCTGCTAAGCTGTGTTGACTACCAAGAATAAAATCAGTGAAACTTTGTGTCAGGGAGTGCAACTCTGAACGCATTAGGAGCAAATCTACTAAGAAGGTGCTACTTTCATGTATTTAATTTTTAGAGTAGAACTCCATTTCAAAACACCTTTATCCTGAAATATTAAATAAAAACATGTAACAGTTTATCCAATAGTTCTGCTTGATGGTACATATCCTAAGATATGCATTGTCTCTGGATACTAAGAGTAGCTGTAATGGCTTAGTATGATTCAGCTGGCATTGAAATAAATTGCAAAAAAACCTCACACTGTGTAAATCTGGCTTCACTGTGGGCCTCCTGTTGTTGCCTATACAAAATGTTTAGGCAAACTGTGAAGGAGATTCTTAGATCTTCTTCTGTTTTGTCTTACAGATGTACAAAACACCTAGGCAATGCTATACAAAACTTCCACTATCTCATGAGAAAATTAATATTGAAATAAGCACTTTAAGGTCAGAAAATACCAAAGATAAGACTGCGTAAACATACTTCTACCACATTATGTCCAGGAATTATTTATATGACCCACTAGCACCACCACTGCAAGATTCCTCCTACACATAAGTTCAACATACTAATTAACTTTGGATTTCCTGTTTTAGAGGTGTTTTTTTTTTAAATACAGGCTTATGATATTTATGATGCTCTGATTCAGTGTCATCTGGGAATGGGTGGTCCTAAAGGAGATAAAACTTAAAAAACAATGAATGGTCCTGCAGCATCTTCTAATCTAACAAAAAATGTAGAGGGTATCATGAGCTTTCGTGGGCACAACCCATCATTCATCTGAAGAAGTGGATTATGCCCACAAAAGCTCATGATACCATCTACGTTTTTTGTTAGCCTAAGGTGCTGCAAGACCATTCTTTTTTTTTCCAGTTACAGACTAACACAGCTACCCCCATGAGACTTCTAAAGGGGATAAGATATACATTCAGGATATGTGTGACAGCTAGCGCAGAACACAGAATAGGTACCAGTAAGACTTATCAGGCCAACCTCTTCATTCAAATCTTTCCTTAAAATATATTTTTTTGATAATCCACTAAGACAGACACGTACCATTACAAAACTTCTATGGCTTTCAGATAGGTCATTGGATAAGGAGCTAAGGGGGTAGATAGTTCTACAGCCAACATAAAAACCTCTCACTGGCGATAATGGGTTTAGGGTCAGGCTCTGTGCATCTGAACTGCATTGTCTAATAGAGACCCCAGTCTTGCAGTTGATTCTGGATGACCATCAGGCAGACCGCCACACCTGAGTGGAATGCAATGGACAACACTGGAGGTACTTACAGGTACAAGGTGGTCTCCCCTAGGCCATGTTTATATTTACTGCACCGGAGATGGATCTTCTGGCATTCAATTTAGCGCTTGTAGTAAGGACCTGTCGAGAGTGCCCCAGTCGACACCAGTACTCCTTGATTTGTGAGGTGTAAGGGAAGTTGACAGGAACAAACCTCTTACTGGGGATATGGCACCAAGGTATATTGACTTCAGCTATGCTATTTACATACCTGGAGTTGCGTTCCTTAAACTGACCTTTCAGGTGTAGTATAGACCTGGCCCTAGTGTCAATAGTAGGATTGGGACTTTAGGATCAAGTATTGGGAGTCAGGAAGCAAATCTTACTCTGGTCTACATAGTGACCAAGTTAAGGACACAAGACACCATTTGATATTGCACACAAAATACATTTTATACAAAAAATTCTTTATTGGCTGTACTAGAAATAGCTGTACAGAGTGTAAACTTTACTGTATCACCTGACAGTTGAATAATTCTGGAGGAACAATTATTAAGCACCTTCATTTCAGCACATTTTTGGTATTTACAGTTTTAAGACATATTAACGTCTTAAATACAATGTGAATACAATGAATTAAAAGTTATAAAAAGTTACACAAAACCCTTTATATGGAGTTTAATATTTTCGTGATAAATACATAATTAAAAAGAAAATGGTCAGATAGTTCAAGCTCAAAATTGGCTTAGCTAAACAATATTATAATCCAGAGGAAAATGGCTTCGATTTTTTTCCACTATAGCTTGGGGGTTTTATTGTAATTTATCTCTGAGAACAAGAGATTATAAAGACAGCTATTCGGATACATAATTCTCATGATCAAGTTCTGTTCTTCTATTGCAGATAAGCGACCCTGCCAGTAGCAACAGGAGCAAAAGTTAAATCCTGTTCCCAGAAACGGTCGGTGGACACGGGGCTTTTTTAAAGTGTTTTATCATTAGAATATGTAATTTGTTGTGAAATCTGTGCTGGATTTTCCCAACTGCTCTGCATGCATTGCTGTCAGGGGAGTCATGCTCCATCTTCACATTGATTTCCAGCATAGTTGTTTTGCCCTTGCTGTCCACAAACACATGAACAGGGTACTTTTTTTTTTAAAAGCCCTGTGATATTATCAAAAGTATTGTCTAACAAATACTCAACTGTCATGGTTATTTATGGTGTGCAAGAAAACAAATATCCAGGATTGTCACAAATGGGAAAAAAATTGATAGGGCAAAATTGAAATGTCATTTTTAAACTTATAAAAATAACAACACAAAAATAGGAAATTGAAACACTATTTAAAGAATCCTTCATAGCGTCCCTTTGAAAGCACCAGCAATCAATCAACATTCTTTACTGAGTAACTGAAATTGGGATCTATATCCCAAGTATCAACTTTTAGAGACATCCAAAAGCTATTGATTACCTGTCTACTAGCACCACAAAAAAAAAAAAATCTCTTATGGGAAAATCCAGGGAAAATTTCACAATACCCACTAAAGTTGTGCTGGTATTAAGATAATTGCACACAGTATAAGAAGGCACTATCAACTAGTACAGGAGCTATACCAGTACTAAAGCATACTGGTTAACTTCCTGTAACATTATTAACAGCCATAAAGCAAAGGTTTGAGAGAGGAGCTTTAAGGTATAAACTTCATGTTGCCAATGAATGTTCTTACCCCCTCACTGACCACTCTTTGGAACCCAGACTTACTGCCTAACTTTAAGGTGAATTTGCAACCCAGTGCACCTATGCTGGGCTACAGCACTCCATTCTGTGGCTTAAATCACTGTGTGCACCAATGCACAGCAGTCAGTGGTGCTGAAAATTCCAATCTCTCATGCACATCGGGATTTGAGACACCCCATAAACACTATGCACAATAATTTCAATGGGAAGTTCAGAGCCCAGCACATGAGCAAACGAGCCCCCAAGCTCCTCTTTAAAAGCAAGAACGTGATGCTGCATGGAGTGGGATCTCTCTGGGCAGCACAGACTTACCTGAATGCCACCATGCTATGCTCTGTGTGCGTGTGTGTGGTGGCTTGCCCCCTGTAAGCAGCATGGAGCTTATCTTTACTGTCTTCATTTTATGCCAAGAGCTGTGAACTATTTACAGTACTTTTCCAAAGGGAGACTCTGTTCTCACACATTTCCTGGTTTAGCGCTCAGTTTCTTTCTATACAATCCACTCCAACCGTGTTGTCAGGACAGCGGCAAGAGCGGCTTTGTGGGGTGGCCAGGCATAAATGAGTACAGCCTCCATTATTCACCGTGCAATAGTTATGCCCTATAAAAGAACAGGCACTTATATATAACAAAGGCTTGTAGGGTAAATAAAGTTCACAGAAGAAAAAACAGGAACATTACAGAAAATAAAAAACACCCCAGAATTAGGGATGCAACTGCTTTACTTTTGGTTTCTGACTGATAAGATCCTTAGTGCGTATCATCCCTAATACCCATCAGATACCAAGTACCAATCTGGGTATCATGCAATGAAACAGGTAGCAGGAATTTGGAATTGGGGATGATGTCACAATGGGTGGGGAAAGGCCCAAAGGGAGCAACAGTGATGGTACAGGAAAGGAAAAGAGTTTCTAAGATTGGTTACAGACAACATGAAGGATTATACTTAAAGTATACTTAAAATGAATTGCACAGAGAGAAAAGGAGAGGACCAAGTCCAGAACCCTCAGAGACATCATGCACATAAGCAGAAAGGGGAGGATGAGGAGCCATTAAAGGAGAGGGTGAAGGAAGGAGAGGGCGAAGGAGTATTTAAGCAAGCAGAATAAGTGAGAAAGTCAGTGAGTGCTGGAAGCCAAGGGGAGGATGCAGAAGAGAGTATATCAAAAGCAGTATATGGACCAAAGATGACAAGTTCACAGAGTGGAAGGTCATTAGTGACAATGTTTCACTTTAATGATGAGGGAGCAGCCAGATTTGAGGAGCCTGAGACAGCAAGAGTTACCTGTATCTCTAGGAACTGAGGGGCAGGGAATTGGGATAGTATTTAGAGAGGAAAGTCAGATAAAAAAAAAAAAAAGAGGGACACAAAAACATGTTTGAAGAGAGGACAGAAGCACACAGATATGAAGCAGAACAATGAAAGCTATCTGTGAAAAAATGTGAAAATCTCACATTTATTTAGATGTTTCTCTTTGAGACAAGGACACTCTCTTTGTTATATATCTACATTGCCTAGCACAGTAGGGCTGTAAGGCGCTACTGTAATATATATAAAAAACATTTAAACATGTTTCTTCTTATATACTGCAATATGTATAAAAACCATGTAGCAAGGGGAGAGCACTATATACTCATCCTTTTTTGTGCTAAATAAGCACCTACATTAAATCACTCCAAATCAAGAGTAAAATATCCTTTAAACCCAAGCCCTGTCACAAAAACATACCTTAGATTTTCTTAGTCTTTGCTGGAAAGAAAAATCTCACAAATCTAGCATCTCCATAATTCTAAAAACAGTCAGACTGAAATTTGGCCAGAAATAACAAGACCAAACAGTGGCATTAATTCCCAGAAAAATAAAAATGGTTATTTCAAGGATATTAATTTCACCTTCAAGCCTCTGTTGCTCAAGTTAAGTAAGAAGATAAGGAGAAATAAAGAATGCTGTTCCTCTGAAAAGAATGACCCCATTACCATATTTCCAAAATTCACCAGAGACTTTTGGAATGTATGAATATTTAATTATATAAGCTCTATGATTTCACCTATTTTATCACCTACGGCAGCCTTAACTCTTCCTTTTCTAAAAACGCAGGATTATTGAGCCCAGTTGGAAGATCAAGATACTACTATAGCTACAAGTTTAAAATAAAATGATGCCTAATTAGTGCCACTGGGGATGGATAAAACAATTTGTTTACTTGATTGACAATTGTGTGTAATATTATAAAGGTGCTTAAACTATTTCCATAGCGTAGATCCCATCTTAAGGGGGAGTGTCTTATGCAAACAGCTGCCTTCCCATTCATGACTGAGCAGACCGCCTCCTCTCCCATTCATCACTCAGTAACATTCCTGTGGTGGCGAGAGCAATTGCTTACATGGAAAGAGTTGTATTTTTAGCATCTGTTAATGTTAAGAGATGGAAGCCATGTGACCAATGTGCTCTATGCTGACCAATAGCAAATACTCTTTGGGTCACTACTTGGGGAACTATATACAAGTGACTTAATTCATATTCTATAGCTACTGGAGAAACACAGGGATTTTGCGATTACCTTGTGGGCACCGAGCAAAAGCTGTAGTTATTCCATAAAGACGGGAACGTTTGTAAGGCTGGAAGTTATCGTTTTCTTTTGAAATTGTGCGATCCACAGCTACAACGGCATCCCTACAGTACACAAAAGAAATATTTAAAGGTGAGTGAGGGCTATCCCCTAAGATGACCTCAGAATTAAAAAAAAATAGAAGAGGAAGCACCAAATTATTACATTTTAACACCCTGCCTGCTAGTAATGCTGAAGTACACAGACAAAGCAGAGGGTTAGCCAGCAGCCTCAAACATGAAGAGCCGCATGACTCAGAACTGCTTGTTATAGAATCCCACTTTTTCTGAACAATCCTAATATGTCACAGCCCTGATTCTGGGGAACAGAAGAGGGATCTCCTAGAACTGTGGTCACCAACCAGTAGATCGCGATCTACCGGTCGATCGCAGGCACTCTGAGTCGATCTTCAGCTCCTTCTGGACTGCGCGCCTGAGCACAACTCATTTTGAATTGGTACTCTTTGCGGAGCAGCTACTCACGGAGCAGCAACACAGGTGAGTAGCTGTGGT
>CM057847.1:66710389-66722429 GCA_030068395.1 Apalone spinifera | reverse complement strand
AGTGATGGAGAGGAGGAGAATAGAAAGGGCGGGGCTTCAAGGAAGGGGTGGGGTCTTCGTGGAAGGGGTAGGGCAGTAGATCTTCGCTTGTTCTGAGATTTAAAAAGTGATCTTGAGTGTAAAAAGGTTGGAGACTACTGTTCTAGAAGTAGGGTAGAAGACTTTTTTCGTGGGAAGGAAAAGTAAACAGAGTGGTCAGTCTGACAGCATTCCTTTATGGAACAAGTTTATTGGTAATTTAGATACTCTTCT
The DNA here is from genome assembly GCA_030068395.1 of Apalone spinifera. Taxonomy (NCBI): domain Eukaryota; kingdom Metazoa; phylum Chordata; order Testudines; family Trionychidae; genus Apalone; species Apalone spinifera. The sequence continues at coordinate 66,722,177 of CM057847.1, read as the reverse complement.
CCCCTACAATATTATTCCTGGCATGGCCATAATGGAATGGTCCACTGTAGTGGACAATGTCTCACTTCAAGAAGAATCTGACATTCAGAATTAGAAGGGTAGGAGTTCAGCCATTCAGGTGCAGCTGCCTGCAGTCAACAAAAGAGGACTAGCTGGCCGAATGGTGACATTTTCTACTTCTCATTTCTAAAAAGCATTCTGAAATATTATTTCCTAGATATTGAGTTCAGCCTTGGAAAACCTTAGTATTGTGAATACCCCTTACTCCTAAGTAGCCTTGTTGAAATCAGCGGAGCTATTTGTGCAAGAGTGTGCAGATACAGTCACGGTCACACATTTATATGGATTAAAAACAAGCTACTGGTATTTTAAAAACATTTAGTCTGGAATATTATCTGCAAATTCTAGTGAAGACTATGCCGCGCCTGTATCATAATGCGGTAAAGGCCTAAATCACTTCTCTCTTGCAAACAAAAAGAAGTTTTGTCAACAGCTAAAATATTTTCTTCTTATTACGGATTGAACATTTACATACCAATAAGTGTAAGAAGAGCCAAAGAAAGTACTGCCGTAAGATGTATTAAAGGACCCCCTTATATTAAACCTATTCCTTTCACATTCAATATTAAAGCATTTTCTTACAGAATAAATTATTAAACTGAGCAACCAGTTAATTAAGAACATTAATGCATCCAACTCTAAATTTCCATTACTCTCTGCCTCAGCTGATTGCCAGGAAAGGAAAAAAACTCTCAGGAAGAATACATGTACTGCCAAGAGAACAGATACAGTGAACCTCAGTTTCTATCAGACAGAAGATCAAATTAAAATACAACTACATAATTTCTTAAACAGATAACCTACCTCCTCCAGTCTGTATAATATAAATTCTTCCCATAGCTTGTAATACTAAAAGGATACTGAACTCCTTCAAGGACCTTTCGTCGACCAAGCTGACTGGGGTTCATACATTCCACCCTCTTGGTGCCTGTATACAGTAAAACAATTTAGTCTTTGTCTATGATAAATAGTTCTTTTGTGGGAGGGAAAACACAATGATATAATCAAAAGAGCATATGTAGAGTATAATTTCCTCAAAGTCCTCCTCCGCCCTACCCAGCGACATTCTTGTCCAGATCACATCTTTCTTTATGCTAAGGATTAAGATTTTTATAAAAGTGTCTTATTTATTCCTATGTGCCCACTTTGGTGTATCGGTGTTTTATGCCTGTGGGACTCCGTTAGAACCACAGAGGAAGGTGCATACAGATCATTGTCTGGATGGTTAGTAGGTCTGAAAGATTACAGCAACAGCTGCTGAAGATTGCTAGGGACAATTTGTGGGTATACAACAGGTTTTGCTCATGAAGAGTGCAGGCCTGACCATCCTGGAAATTAAAAGATGACTTCTCCACGGAAGAGTTCCAGCATAGGGACAACAGGGAACGTTTTTCCATAGTGCCTCACCAGTGTACTTTTACTCTAAGCTGGGGAGAAAGCAATTCTGTGAGTGCGAAGGCAGCTAACCCTAAGTTCCCATTCAATTCCATGCCTCTCTACTAGGGCAACATTCTAACAGGGCAAGATGGATGATTTGGGTAACTACAGTCTGGTTAGCCAGATATCAGTCCTGCGCAAAGGTAATGAAAAAGCTGATAATTATTAAAGAATTAAGGGATAAGAATGGAATGAATGTCAGTCAAAATGGTTGCCTGAGTCCTTCAGGGCAGCGGGATGGTAGTGTGGCGGGTGCAGGATTCAGGGCAGGGCCTTAGAGATGTGTGTGAGGACAATACAGGAGGCTGGGGTTGTGCAAGAGTGAGGGCTGGGGAGTGAGGAGGGACTCAGAGTGGGGGGTCCCATTTGGCACAAGCTTACATTTTTAAAATGAACCATATGTGCCATTATTTTTTTGGAAACTATGGTGATTACAAAACTTTTTTTTTGCATCTCTGTTTGCTATCTACTTCCTGCATGCATTTTGAGTTTTCTATTTACTCTAGTATATATTTTAGAGAGTTTGTTTGATCAAGAACACCTCCTACATGGTAAAAGCTAGGACCACTGAAGCAATTCCATTCCAGACACAACCAAACACTTGTGCTGCTTTAAGTTATAATAAGAGGAAGTTGTATACTAAATTTAGTAGTCCTAGCTTTTACCATTTAGGAAGAATTCTTGATCCAACAGACATACTCTCCAAAATATATATAGATGACACATTAAATAGATGAAGACTGCTAGCTGGCAGATCTCAAAAGTAATTGTCAATTGGGAACTGTCATCAAATTGGGGGTATTTCTAATAGAATTCCAAAGGGTGTGGTGCTAGATCTGATGCTGTTCAACTCACCAGAAGTAAATATAAAATCACTGCATATAAAATTTGTACATGACACAAAGATTGGGCCAATGGTCAATAATGGTGAAGATACATGGCAGTTATACAGAACAATATGGTAAGATGTGCCCATTCAAACAAAAAAAAGTGTTAATTCAGCCAAATGCAAAACTATATGTCTATGAACACGGAATGCAGACCATACCTGTGGAAAGGGGGCTGTATCTTAAGAAGCAGCAACTTTAGAAAGGATTTAGGGGCAATAGTAGAGAAACAACTGATCAGGAGCTCCCAGTGAAATGCTGTGAGGAAACAGCCTAATGCCATTCTTGGATGCATAAATATAATCCAAGGGGGTAGCGAGGAGGCTGGAGAGAAGATTTTACGTTGGTACATGACACAGGTGAGAAGGACACTAAAATACTGCACACAATTGTGGTGTGCACATGTTTAAAATGATGTTGAAAAACTGGAGCGGGTGCAGGGAAAAGCCACAAAATATTATTCAAAGGCTGGAGAAAAATTTCTTTACCTGAGAGATTTAAAGAAATCAATCTATTTAGCTTATCAAAAAAGACTGAGAGGTAACTTTACTACCGTGTATATAAGTACCTGCACAGAGGAGAAAATACTGGCTATTAAAAGAGTCTAAACTAGTGGAGAAAGATATAACAAGTATCAATGGCTGGAAGCTAAAACTACACAGATTCAGATTAGAAATCAGGTACCAGTTTTTAACAGTGAGGGTGATTAACCACTGGAACAAACTACTAAGAGAAGTTGTAAATTCTCTATAATTTGTTGCCTTCCAATGAAAACCGGATAACTTTCTGGAAGCCACTGGGCTAATTCCAGGGATAACTGGATGAAGTTCTATAGCTTTTAATATACAGATGATCTAATGGCCCTTACTGACCTTACCCTCTATGAATAATACTCAATTCCCTATATCGAGGGCTAAATATGAATTAAAATATACTTGCTACAGCAAACAAAAAAATAAGTCTACAGCATTTGTAGCACCTTCTCTTTTCAGAACTAGAATCCTTCAGCTGGGGACCTACTTTTGGTGAATCAGCAAGAGAGAATATGTCTCTCAAGCCTGAGAAAAGAAAGTCCAAACAACTCAAAGGATTTGTTCATGAGCCATGCTGTGAATCTTAGCACTTGTTACTATGTTTAGTCTGTTATACATTATGAAGACACATTTCAGCACTTCTCTTTACCTGCATCAACCCAGCACAGCATTGAGGAGTAAGTATCAAATGTCAACCCATTTGGTAATCCAAGATCATCTTTAACAAGAATCCTTCTGTTTGTGCCATCCATGTATGAAGTTTCAATTTTAGGAGCATCTCTATTCCAGTCAGTCCAGTAAAGATTTCTAGAAAGAAAGAAAAGGCAAAAAAGTTAAAATAGCTGATTAAGCACAAGTGACTTTTTTTTTTTTTTAACATAAGGAAAACTTTTAAGGAAGCAAAAAAAGGAAAAAGAGAACATTTAGACAGAGTGTCAGAAAGTAGCATATCTGATTTCAATTCAAGGTGATACTTGAAGTACAGTGAAGTGGCATCCCTTTAAAATTGCTTTTCCAGCATTGTGTAGAAGCTTATTTACTAGGTGGAAAAAAGAAAAATCTATTTCAACAATACAAAGTCAGTCCAGGTATAAACAAATTGTTCTGCAGAGTTCTCCTCCCCTCCACCGACTCTCAGGCTGATTAGTGGGAGAATTCAGCACACATTCATGGGTATACCTGGGCTTAATTCAACATATATATCCGTATAACTGAAGAATATTTACCAACAGATCAAACTCAAAAGTAACTTTTTTCAATATGCAAATCTGACAATGACTGAGAGAGCTTTTATATACCAATGTCATCTTTTCCACGAATGAGGAAAATTAGTATTACTACTACTTTATTTAGTCACTTATATGCTCCTTTCCTATGAAAAATCTTGTTCAGTTAATATCTGAAAGAAGGATGTCCCTTCCAAAGGCTCTCCTTGAGAAATCCTGTCAGGATTACAGTCAGGTATCCCGAAATAGCTACCTCGCGTCTACACTAGCTGCCTGTTTTTCAAAATAATGGGTGTGCTATTTCACCATCCCAGTAAACCTCATTGCACGAGGAATAAGGGATGGCTCAAAATAGCACGTTATTTTGAAATGTGGTGTTATGTAGACATACCAAATTTCAAAATAAGATTCACAATTTGCACTACCGAGGTTAGGGTGCTGTGTAGATGCACCCTCAGTTACATCTCTTTTCACTAGGCATGGATTAGGGCTGCAATCTTAGGGTGCTGTTGCAAGAGGTCAGTGCCCCTTCCTTTTTCAGGAGTTTGAACCCGAGGAGGCTTGCAAAAGAAAAGAAAAAAAAAAAAAAAAAAAAGACAAAATGGAGTTGGTGGGTCACCTTATTACCCAGCTCGGGAACCACTTGCTTACTTCATCATAATGAACGTTTGTTTTATCCCTCTCGAAGTCACATATTGCTTGTTAATGCTGAGCAGCACTGCTGGGAAGGTTATTTGTTATGGAGGTTACTTTATGGGTATGATTTTAATTGTTGTATGCTGCTGAGGGTAAAGATAGGAATTTTAAACAATGAAAGAAATAGAGTCCTAAGACGACATTAGGAAAAAATGTGCTAAATGAACAAGATTTTTCCATACAATTCATAGGAACAAGTGAGTGTAATAGAGCAAATATGGACCACTATACAGTGTTCATCCCTTAGCATTTGCCACTTGACTTAGTTTTTGTAGATAGACAACATAATGCAGATAGGGCAGTTTAAGTCAGACCTTAAGATAAAACTGGCCAGTGCTTAAGGGTGAGCACGGTAGCTGAAATGTTTCATTACACAGATGAATTTTCAAACTTTTGGAAGAGTCTTGGTGCTTGTTAATTAGAAGGCTGTTCTGAGCATACCAGTATCAGAGAAAACACAATTATCAGGTGTAGATAAAGGAGACAGAGAGAATAAATGGGAAATGTGAGGGCCAGGAATAGATAAGGGCAGAGATGTAGACAGAGCTAATGTAGTTTTTTGTAAGTAGAGTACTGGAAATATGGCTGCTATGTGGGGAAAAAAACCAGCAAGAAAATGCTTATTTTAATCCAATGCTTTAATTGCTAATAAAAAAGCCATTATTGTGCCTGTGAAGAAATGCTTCTAAAGCATTCTGAAAGAAGTTTTCATTCCCCCAATAAAGCACCTAGTAATATGTTACTTTATAGAAGGATTTTTGGGACTGAAAAAAGGATATTGAAGCTTTATATCAATATATGAAGACAGTGTTAAAAGGTAGATGGTTTTAGAAAATATACATAAAATATGTATTAAAAACAAATGTGTCTATAAACTATCTATATACCCTCTCACAGAATCTGTTACTATGGCTCTTGGGTTCACCAGATCGCTGTTAAACAGCACTAGGCGCTGGCTACCATCCAGTCTGGCCACTTCTATTCTATCAAGGTGAGAGTCAGTCCAGAAAACGTTGCGACCGAGGTGATCTATTGCTATTCCTTCAGGACTTCCCAAGTCTGGAACAGAACAAAGAAAACAAAACAAAACAAACAAAAGTTTGTCTCCTAGTATAGTTATATTAAACACTCAACAGTTATTCCAGCTTTAGAAGCAAAGTTTCCATTAAGTAATTTTCCTAATGCCTGTCCAATCACAATTAAGGTCAACAGACCATGTAATACAGAGTATGTTAACTTGCTACAAGAGGAATACAAGTTGTGCCTCACAAAATTTAAAAATAGATTACAAAAACTTATTTGTAAGGCATGCACTTCTACAAAAGAGCTCTTTAATTGGCACTTGAAACAACAACAAAAGTGACTAGTTATATTGATTCACTATTGATCAGAGAGAAAATTAAAGGACATGCCGGTAGTTAATGCTTGAGGTAAACAGGGCTCTTCATAGGTTTAGGGATCAATTCAAATAGTACATCTAGCAGGACTAGGGCCCCAGGTCAAGGACAGAATACAGGTTTCCTATGCTAACCACTAGGCATTGCTACCTCCCACAGAATACAAGCTGCAGTCACAATTTAAGCCTCCTGTAAGTGTTTTGTTAACAATTCAATGACAATTTTAAATTAGTTTTAAAATATACCAAAGCTCAGCAGAAAAACTACCATTGATTTTAATGGGCGTTGGATCAGCTTTTTGGGCTGCTATAGGAGTGTAAACAGCAAGAAAAAAAAATCAGAGTTAGCAAGCCTTTTTATTAATTAATAATATTTGTAACAAGAAAGCTAAACAAGTTCATTAGTCAAAGAGAATAAACAGAAACACATCCTAACCTGGAGTTTAATTTGTTTAACCCCCCCCCCCCCCCCCCCCCCCCCCCCCCCCCGCAAAAAAAACCCCACATCCCAAACCAGGACAACTTTATTCCAATATAGCCGCATTTCTCAAACTGTGGGTCCCGACCCCCCTGGGGGGTCGCAAGCTACTTAGAGGGGGGTTGCAGCAACTTAGCGGAAGGTCACGAGCAACTGAGAGGGGGGTCACAGTGTTACAAACTTTGGGAACCCCTGCAATATAGTAATGTTAATACAAAAATAGGTGTATAGTGCGGACCTTAGAACAGGGGTGGGCAACCTTTTTTGGGTAGGGGGCCTCTGACCCACAGAAAAATCAGTTGGGGGCTGCACATAAGTAAAAAACCCTCACTGCAGCCCCCAACTGAGAAGCAAAAAAACCCACATTACACTCACACACCAGAGCCTATGGGGGACCAGCCTAGTAGATTTTGTGTGCTCCATCCCTGCAGTGGATAGCGGGGAGCCTGGAGCACCAGTGCAGGCTCCACAATGTGGAGGGGGGAGCCTTGAGGACCGGATCCAGGCAAGCGGGGGCCGCATCCGGCCCCTGGACCTGAGGTTCCCCAATGCTGCCTTAGAAGAATGGCTAATAGAGAAACAAATGCTTTTGCTCATCAGAACTGAACTTGCTCTCTCTTCTAAGAAAACAAAATTGTCTTTGCAAAGATCAGGGTGGGCTTACCAGTGTGCACAAAAGGAGAAGAAACAATGCATTGTCAAAACTACAATGATATTTTAAAATTGTAACAAGTACAATATTTAAAAAGTAGTCAAGCTTAATAATAATCTCCAAAGTGCTAACAGAATTAATCTTAAATAGTGGGATGGAATTTAGATTTAATTCTGGGTTTTGCAGAGGGATTTTGTTTGGAACATGTTTTAGTACTGTACGTGCATAGTTTTTGTTGGACAGTTATTTGTTCCAAAAACAACAGGAAATAGCAGACAATGATCTATTACTCTGGCCCCAGTGATTTCTCTCTAAAAAATAATAGGAGAAACAAATACTTTAAACATATAAATAAAGGCATGTTAAAATTTCTTGAACTCAACCAGAAAAAAACAACTGATCAACAACCCTGTTCTGCTGTTTTCAGGACACATTGGCCCATATTGAACAACAGGCTGCACACAACTGAAGCTGAATGTAAATATAATTCAACTTCATGTGAATTCCAGAGGTATAAACTCTGAATGAACCAACAGGGCAAGATTCCATGGGGTTCTTTCAAAAGTATCATAGTGACCTTTCATGAAAACCAGCTGCCAGAGAGGTTTTCAAAGGCAGAACTATCCTCCCCATTTCTGAATTTCAAAGGAAGATTAAATTAAATTACTTTGTCTATTCATTTTCACATTTATTCATTATTCAGCCATTAAATAAGTCTCGTATTTCTCAATCCAAACTGGATTCCAGAGGAGAGGAACACTTGGGCAAAACATTGAATGGGAAACCCCTGATCTGTGATTATACTAATGAGAGTTATATTGGACAATCATCAGCAGAAGCTACACTGCCTTTTCTGGGCATGTAACTTATTTGGGTTACAGAAATGTGCATGTGCTTGCACACAAGCACATGTGTGTGTGTACATGCTGGAGCAGAGGGAGTAAACATGATGTGTAAATATAACTACCTCATCCACTCCAAATTCTGTGAAGAACTGACCAATGAGTAGAGGGCAAATGTAAATTAGCTTCCTCCCTCCAACTCCAACTCATGCTTCTATATCCATTCATCTCTTGCTGAGGTCAGCAGGCAGTGGGAGCTGCCTCACATGGGCGGGAAGCCTCAATCCTATGCCCAGGCACTGAACAGGACTCCCGACTCCAATCAGTGGGGAAGAGGAGATGGTAGAGGGTTAGAGATCTGCTGCCAGTGGTTCCCAGGAGCCCTTCTCCCTGGCACAATTCTATTTTCAGCGGTCAGACAGGAGATTTACTTCAGGCCACACAGAGCTTCTTTAAATGTCTTTCTGGGCTGGCTCACACTCAGCCAGAGGGAAACTTGGCTAGCATCCTTAGAATATACTAAGCACATTCTGTGCATCCCTCCCCTGACCTCCCCAGTCACTCTCGGTGCCATGATTGCAGTATTCCAGTACTGGAGTCAGGCGGGACATAGTCCCGGGGTTTGCCCAGGGGAAGTGGACAAGTGTATGCGTGCATGTATGGCTCATGTCATTTAAACTGCACCAGAGGGGAAGTGCTTCTTGTGGAGTAGCCCCTGCAGCTGCAGAGCCAGGAAACTTGTAGCCTCTGGAGACTATGCAGCTGCAGAGGCAGATGAGAACTGGATGGAGCCCTGTACCAAAACAGGGCCCTGCAAAGCAAACAAACTCCAATCACAGGAACATTATTTTTTCAATACAAAAACAAATGGCAAACGGAGTGAGGCAGCTGCAGCATACAGAAAGGAGAACAAAGATAAAAACCAGGATAATCTCCTTTTTCTGAGATTGGGAGTAGTGATTCTGCATTTTTTAATTTCAATTTTGGCTAGCGGACACGCCATGTAAATGCCCATTAACACACTTGAGCAAGTCGACAACCCTTTAGTGTTCTGTTTTGATTCCATGATATAATGAAAATTAAGAACGCCATTGCTTTACTCTCCCTTCACAAGTACTTGATTTGTAAGAATCTGCAACAGCCACAAAGATGACAGAAGTCCTGTATTAGTCTTTAGCAGACTATGTAGCAGGCAAAAAGACATGGAAGATTATCTGATAATGCAACATTGTTATGACGAATCATCTATGGTCTTGGAACACTGATCATACAGGAGACCCTCGTGATTCACAGAATTGCTATTCACAGGTCTTCTGTCCTGTCCTGGGTGGAGGGAAAGGGTGGCAGGGACCAGGAGAAACTAGCTGTGGGGAATTTATCATGGCTCCCAGTCCCCGTGGTGAGTTTGGGAGTCGCGGGAAGCTTACCACAGGTGCTGGGAGCATGGCTTCCAGTATTTGTGAATGGTGAGGATTTCCTGCACTTGCTTTCACCCCTTCATGACATAAGAACGGCCATACTGGCTCAGACCAAAGGTCCATCTAGCCCAGTATCCTGTCTGCCAACAGTGGCCAATGTCAGATGCCCCAGAGGGAGGGATCACAACAGGTAATCCTCACATGATCCCTCCCCTGTTACCCACCTCCAGAGAAACAGAGGCTAGGGACACCATTCCTACCCAACCCATACAATAGGATAGGGACTAAATTGGCTACAGCTACTCAAGAGAGAGATCTTGGAGTCGTGGATAGTTTTCTGAAAACATCCACTCAGTGTGCAGCGGCAGTCAAAAAAGCAAATAGAATGTTGGGAGCCATTAAAAAAGGGATAGAGAATAAGACAAAATATCATATTGCCTCTATATAAAACCATGGTATGCCCACATCTTGAATACTGCGTACAGATGTAGTAGCCTCATCTCAAAAAAGATATATTGGCATTGGAAAAGGTTCAGAACAGGGCAATAAAAATGATTAGGGGTTTGGAACAGGTCCCATATGAAGAGAGATTAAAAAGACTTGGGCTTTTCATCTTAGGAAAGAGGAGAGTAAGGGGGGATATGATAGAGGTCTATAAAATATGACTGGTATGGAAAAAGTGAATAAGGAAAAGTTATTTACTTATTCCCACAATAAAAGAACTAGGGGTCACCAAATGAAATTAATAGGCAGAAGGTTTAAAACAAACAAAATGAAGTTTTTATTCACTCACCGCACAGTCAACCTGTGGAACTCCTTGCCAGAGGATGCAGTGAAGGCTAGAACTTTAACAGATGTCAAAAAAGAGCTAGATAGATTCGTGGAGGTTGATCCCCTCAAAGAACTCTAGTAAGGCATGATTTCCCTTTACAGAAACCACGTTGACTTTCCCCCAACAAATTATATTCATCCATGTGTCTTACCATTTTATTTTTTACTATAGTTTCAACTAATTTGCCCAGTACTAATGTTAGACTTACCTCTCTGTAATTGCCAGGATCACCTCTAGAGCACTTTTTAAATATTGGCATCACGTTAGCTATCTTCCAATCATTAGGTACGGAAGCTGATTTAAAGGATAGGTTACAAACCACACTTAATAGTTCTGCAATTTCCCATTGAGTTCTTTCAGAACTCTTAGGTGAATGCCATCTGATCCTTGTGACTTGTTACTGTTAAGTTTATCAATTTATTCTAAACCTCCTCTAATGACACCTCAATCTGGGACAATTCCTCAGATTTGTCACCTAAAAAGAATGGCTCAGATTTGGGAACCTCCCCAATATCCTCAGCCGTGAAGACTGAAATGAAGAATTCATTTAGCTTCCCCACTACGACTTCATTATCTTTGAAAGTTCCTTTAGCATCTTGGTCGTTCAAAGCCCCACTGGTTATTTAGTAGGCTTCCTGCTTCTGATGTACTTAAAAACATTTTACTATTACTTTTTGAGTTTTTGGGTAGCTGTTCTTCAAACTCCTTTTTGGCTTTTCTTATTATATTTTTACACTTAATTTGACAAAGTTTATGGTCCTTTCTATTTTCCTCACTAGGATGTGACTTCCACTTTTTAAAAGCTCTTATTATCTGTCACTGCTTCTTTTACCTGGTTGTTAAGTCATGGTGGCACATTTTTGGTTCTCTTACTGTGTTTTTTAATTTGGGGTATATGTTTAAGTTGGGGTTCTATTATGCTGTCTTGGAAAATGTTTCCATAGAGCTTGCAGAGATTTTACTTTTGTCACTGTACCTTTTAATTTCTGTTTAATTAACTTCCTCATTTTTGCGTAGTTCCCCTTTCTGAAATTAAATGCCACAGTATTGGGCTGCTGAGGTATTTTTCCCATCACAGGGATGTTAAACTGTATTATATATGGCCCTATTTCCAAGTGGTCCAGTTATATTTACTTCCTGAACCTAATCCTGCGCTCCACTTAGGACTACATCCAGAACAGCCTCCCCTTGTGGGTTCCAGCTGCTCCAAGAAGCAGTCATTTAGGGTATGTCTAGACTATATGCCTCTGCCGACAGAGGCATGTAAAATAGGCTATCGGACATAGTCAATGAAGCAGGGATTTAAATATCCCCGGCTTCATTAAAATAAA
>CM057847.1:66697117-66710289 GCA_030068395.1 Apalone spinifera | reverse complement strand
GCGCCTCCCCCGGGGCTGACTCACCCCTCCTGTGCGGTGCAGGGAGCCGATGCTACCTCCCGCAGTACACCTGCCAGAGCAGCTAGTGCACTTCTGGAATCGCCGGAAGTTGCGCTAAGCTGCAGGACTTCTGTCCATCCCCGGGAAGCCAACACTACCTCCATTTTCACTTGAGGTATGCAGTGGGGCTTCTCGGGGGTGGGAGGGAAATGGGCGCGGGGCGGACAGGACGCCTCGCGATCGACTGGTCAAGGCCTCGCGATCGACCAGTTGGTGACCATGGGTCTAGACATACCCAGACGGTAACAAGAAATTTCATCTTTGCATCCCGTCCTGAAGTGATATGTACCCAGCCAATATGGGGATAGTTGAAATCCCCCACTATGATCCAGTTTTTTAATTTGATAGCCTCTCTGATCTCCCTTAGCATTTTATTGTCACTATCACTGTCGTGATCAGGTGGTTGATAATATATCCCTACTGCTATATTCTTATTATTGGAGCATGGAATTACTATCCATAGAGATTCTACGGAACATTTTGTCTCATTTAAGATTTTTACTTCATTTGATTCTACATTTTCCTTCACGTATAGTGCCACCCCCCCACCAGCCCGACCTGTTGTGTCCTTCCGATATAGTTTGTACCCTGGTATGACTGTGTCCCATTGATTGTCCTCATTCCTCCAAGTTTCCGTGATGCCTATTGTATCAGTATCCTACTTTAAAACTAAGCACTCTAGTTTACCCATTTTATTATTTAGACTTCTAGCATTTGTATATAATAATTTGCACTCTAATAATTTGTCACTATTTAGCTGTCTGCCACTTCTTGATGTGTTAGACTCTTTCATTTGATGGTGTCTCATCTGATCCGACCTATACTTCTTGTGACGGGGTGTGGTCACAGATGACCCCTCGAGGGAGTCTCCTGAGGTGCTGACACGGCCACTGCCACTCGCCTTCATGTTCTCTGGGGCTCCTCACTACCCGGTCCTGCTGGGCCAGCTCCGCTGGTCTCCCCCAGCCAAGGCCCTGAGCTGAGGTTCCTGCCCCCACTGCGAAGCAGTACAGACACTGAACCACTTCAGGTCCAAGGAGAGTGCAGTTTAGGGCCCAGCCTCCTGAGCGAGCACTCCCCAGATGGGATCAAACCCCAAAGAATTAGGTAAGCCCCCTTTAGCAATGAAAGGGGGAATGTGCACACTGGTTGCCCCCCTCCCCCCCAGGTAACAATCGCTTACACTGGGTTTGATAGAAAATAAAAATGGTTTTACTAAGTTGAAGCAGTAGGATTTAAGAGAAAGTAGGCAGAGCAAAGTAGGTTACAAATAATCAAAAGAAACAAAACTGCTTGGCTAATTCTCCACTGGAACCTCAGTACAAACTTAAACTCACCCTAAAACCTCTTTTCCAGCTGCTACTCTAAACCAGGGCTGTCTTCCCCACCCTGGCGTCTCAGGCTCCTTCCTTCAGGTACAGCCCAGCCAAAAGACCAAGGCCTCTCCTCTCCTATCCCTTTTGTTAAGGAGTTGAGGCCCCTCCCTACCAACCACTGCTCAGACTTAAGGACAAAAGATTGTTTAACAGTGGCTCGTCTAGAAGTTGCAGGTAACACCCTTCATGTCTCCCATTCACATATTGGAAACTCACAAAGTGTTCCCCACTCCATGTGTCTAATTTTCCACATACAAATGATACATACAACAGAGTAAGATAAAAAGAACCAGCAGATCATTACATGAAGATGGATGGATTACATGAAATATTTTGCTCAAACCACCTTTGAGTTATGCATATTCATGTCCATGAGTCCATTTCCAAAAGCATGGGGGGAGGGAGGGTCCGTCACACTTCCATCCTCTCCTCCTAACTAGAGCATAGAGCATCTGTATTAATAGACCCTCCCCTAATGTCTCTGTCCAATCCACGTGCTCCTCTGCACCTGTCAGCTTTCCCCCAGCCCTTAGTTTTAAAACTGCTCCACCACCTTTTTAATATTAAGTACCAGCCGTCAGGTTCCATTTTGGTTTAGGTGGAGCCCATCCTTCCTGTATAGGCTCTCTCTATTCCAAAAGTTTCCCCAATTCCTATTAAATCTAAACCCCTCCTCGCTACTCTATTGTCTCATCCACGCATTGAGACTCTGAAGCTCTGCCTGCCTACCTGGCCCTGCGTGTGGAACTAGAAACATTTCAGAGAACGCTACCATAAAGGTCCTGGATTTCAATTCTTTCTTAGCAGCCTAAATTTGGCCTCCAGAATCTCTCACCTATCCTTCCCTTTGTCATTGGTATCTACATGTACCACGACCACCGGCTCCTCCCCAGCAATACACACAAGACTATCTAGATGCCTCAAGAGATCAGCAACCTTCGCACCACGCAGGCAAGTCACCATAGCGCTCTCCCAGTCATCACAAACCCGGCTGTCTATGTTTCTAATGATCGAATCCCCCATTACTAACACCTGCCTTCTCCTAATGACTGAAGTTCCCTCCCCCGGAGATGTATCCTCAGTGTGAGAGGCTACCATAATATCCTCTGGAAGGAGGGTCCCAACTATAGGATCATTTCCCTCTGCTCCAGTTGAATGTTCTCCTTCCCTGAGCCTTTCATCCTCCTTAACAGCGCAGGGGCTGTCTGACCGGAGGTGGGACAATTCTACAGTGTCCCTGAAAGCCTCATTTACGTACCTCTTGGTCTCCCTTAGCTCCTCCAATTAAGCTACCCTGGTCTCCAAAGCCCGTATGCAGTCTCTGAGGGCCAGGAGCTCCTTGCACTGAATGCATACATACGCTACCCGCGCACAGAGCAGGTAATCTTACATGCTACACTAACTGCAATAAACAGGATAGCCCCCACTCTGCTGCTGGGCTTCTGCCTGCATTCTCTCCTACAGCTACATAGGTTATTGATAGGGTTTTTATTTAAATCAGGAAGTTTTGCTTTTAGTTTAGTTTAAAAGTCTTAAAGAATGGCAAGTGTATCTCACCCCCTTCCAACTCCCTCTTGAAACTCCCTGTTAGTTGCTTCTGTTCACAAAGCTCCCTGGTCGCTTACTCACAGGCTTTATAAAACCCCGGCCTTCCTGATAGCCCTGCTCCCTGGCTAAGGCTTAACCAATGAACAGAGGGTTCTAGATTTCAAATCCTCGTTAAGAAGCTCACAGCTTCCAACTGCTGGCCACAGCACACGGGCCTTCAAGTAAACAGCTCAGTACTTGAATCTCCAAACAAACAGACAGAGACAAACACAAGCTCAGCACACAGTTTCTTTCAGGCAACTAGCAAGTGACCCCCAAACACAAACACACACTACAGACAGCCACTTACCTGTAGGGTCCCATATTCACTCCTCCTTCACTTGGAGAACTCCCTCTCGAAACTCCCTGTTAGCTGCCCCGTTCACAAAGCTCTCTGGTCGCTAGTACAGCTCTACAATGATATAGTACAGCTCTACAATGGGGCGGCCGAAACATGGCCCACTGTCAGAAAAAAAAAATTGGGTGCTCAGCACCCACCAGGGAGCCCTGTATCAAACCCTCTTCCTGTCACCAGTCTCCTGCCCACCAGCAGGCCCTATGGATCAGCATCTCCACCTCCCTCCCAGTGCCTACAGCTTGCCATGGTTCGCCGGTTTTGTGGCATTAGGAAATACGGGGAAGAGGGTAGAGTGAGAAAGTAGCGTGCTCAAGGGAGTGGGCTCAGGGGACTGGATGGGAAGAGCTGGGGCAGGAAGAAGGCAAGGGTGCGGCATTGGAGTGGGGGCAGGGCATGGACAGAGCTGGAGGGGAGCACCTCCTGGCAGGTTAGAAACACAGGCTCAGGCTGATTTGGTCTGGGTCCTGCACCAGTCTGAATTTAGCCCAAACTGGCATTGATCTCAAACAAGAGAATGAGGCACCCTTCATTTCCAAAAGAAATAACTCCTCTAATGGAGATACTTTAGCTTTTCTTGTTTCTTAAGCAGATACGCAAAAAAAATAAAATTGTAAATGTGACTGTGCTATTTTGCTAAATTAACTTTCTTTCCCAAATCTGTGTTATATGACTTACTAGGTATGAGGTTTGTTTTGCTACTTACAGAAATATGAGCACAGTTTAGTACTATGGCTGCTGAACAATCCTTTGTATTTCATGATGAAAGTTTGTGGAAAGGTAGTTTATGGTGCTATCCAACAGCCCTACCTACGACTACAAATGTCTGGGGACCTGTCCTAACTATTGTAATCGCAGAGCCATTAGGAAAGCTTACTTCATCTTTGAAATCCCTCCAGCTGTGACAACTATACAAAACTCAACAATGGGTAGGCAGGTGATGTGAGGTGATTGTTATTTACTCAGATCATAGTCATCTCCCTGTTACCTTGTGTTCTCCCTAACATATCTGATGCATTCACTTGTTGTCACGCACTTTATACAGAGATTGTAAGTTCCTTGGGACACGGACTGAGTTTTTGCTCCGTTTGTTCAGTGCCTAGCTCAATGAAAAAGGTTTTCAAAAGTAAAGATTTTTAAAACCTAAAATTATCCCATCACTTACATTTCTGCTACTTTGAGCTCTTTTTAACAATCAAGCTTTGCAGCCACCAGGTTGAGACATTGGATAGTAAGTGCACGTCGGCGTATGCATGTCTTCACATTTACAGCTGGAAAGAAACCTATGAAGCAGAAACTGATCATGCTACCTGTGTTGATGATGGTTGTAGGCTCCCCACCATGCAAACTGGCTCTACTGATGGAAGGGCCACTGATCTCCGTCCAGTAAACCATCTTTTCCACGCAGTCATATGCCACTCCAATAACAACACTGTCCTGTAAGTCAACAAGTGAATTATTACAGCCCCACAGGGCAACAGTTCTAAACCTAGAAAGAGTGGCTTAGGGGGTCTAAGCATCAGACTGTATTAGGGCCAGAGTTAAGAATAAGGGGCCAGCAGGCAAATGAACAGAGGGGCCCTGCTGGGTTCTGAGCACAGAGGAGAGCTACAGAGGCAAGTGGGAGGTGGGCGCCAGGAAAAGAAGAGTTACAGCAGCTGATGAAGCAGTTAATTTTCTTTTCAGTAGTCCACAAAACAAAACTCCTTTATTTAAACAGACCTTTAATTAATCATTTCCAATTCTGTTGCATACATGGAGACATACTGAGTGCTGAATTTTGTGGATAGCTCCAATAGTCTCCTTTGCATATAAGATTACATGCTATGCACTTTTGTTTTGTTTATTTTGATGACAACTTCAGTGACTAATGCAGACTCTATCTTTTACTTATTTCTCCTTGTCTTCCCCGTCCATTTTATTTTTTTTCCATGAAGCCTGATATTTCCCTCCACACTTTACAGTGTTTTTCCTTATCTCTTTTTTCCACATTCTTTGTAAATACCTCTTTCTTGTCACTCATTTTTCCTTTCACCTTCCTCCTTCCTCAACTTCTTTTTTCTAACTGTCCCATCTTTCTTTCCTTCTGTTATCTTAACATTTTAAAATTTCTCTTACATCAATAGTTGCTCACACCCATCACATGCACTGCCACTAGATTCTGGAACACCCGGCCAACAATATAGCATGCAACTAACTACACTTCTTCCACCCACTGTTCACACCGCCTCTTCCCAAAGTATCTATGCACCCACTGCTTGCAAGACATCACAACTGCCCCTAGCATCATGCCTGTCCACCATGTACCCACATTGTACTATGAGTGACACCCACACTCCCATGCGCCATCTCCTCATCCTGTCTACAAGACACCATGCATCCACTCCTCACTCAGTTAAGTGCTAGGGGCCTCTAATGATGTCCCCACAATCTACTCTCCCAATGCTGGGGCTCCCAAGCAGCCCTTAAACTAAGTCTCTTCTCCTATACCCTTCTCTTCCTCCTGTACCCTTTATTCCTATAATTTGTGGTATGCAATATTTAGTTGCTGCCTGCCACTAAATCACAGAACCAAGGTGGCTGCATTTGTAGTTTGTGAACTGCTTTGTATGAATGGTATTATATTAATGTGTAATGTATGAAATTAAAACTGTATTTTAAATATACGAACTATTCTTTAAATGAACCATAACCTTTTCTCTTTCCTAGATATTCAGTGGACAAGCAGGAGAGATTTAAGAAGCTATTGCAAAAGAAAGCAGAACCTGAAGAGTACACATTTGGATTGAGATATCCTTATCATAGCAATTGGATGAGACTTTTAGGCTGATACACTTCATTTTGTATGGATTCCTGAGTCTACCTCTTTTGATGTTTTAGGAAGATCAGGTTCTGGCAGAATGGAAGAGTACAAGGAGCCCAGCAATTCTTAACAAGATATTTAAAAAACATCCATTAAAATGAGATTATTTATGCATGGTGTTCTTGACCATGCATTCAAAATGCATGAGGTCATGGGTGATCAGCATGATTACATGTTGCAACATACTGCTTTTATATACTAAATAAGACAACTAAATAAGTTGAATGGAGTACTCGACTACTCACTTCCCCTCCCCCTTGCTGCCTCTGTATGAGAGGAAGCAAGGAGTTAGGAAACAGGAGCTGGTGCTGGGGGGAGCCATCTTAAAAGCCTGTTCCCCCCAGCACCATCTCTGCAGTGCTGCCTGTCTCCCACCACGCTGCCTCTCTCCGAGGCATCAGGGCTGGCTGTGTGCAGGAGCTGCTCCAGCAGCAGCCCCTGGCCACGGCCAGCCCTAGCCTCCGTGAACAGGGGATGCTGGCCTCGACCTCTGCCTAGTGGCTCTTACTACATTTAAAATGCAGAGACATAGTGTGGGTGGTGCCCGGAGCTGGCGTGAGCTGGGACTGCTCAGTCCCAGGTCCATGAGCTACCCCCTCTGTAATTCTGCAGAGCGGCCTTTTATCAACTAAGCGTGTAGTTGATATAATTGGTATCAACTACATGATTAGCCAGATAATTGCAAATTAAGATCCTTAGTCTGTGACTCCTCCAGGGTGGTGGTGCTGCTGGCTCCTCGGGGAGCACTGCAGCCAAGGGCTGGGTGGACGGACCACTTAGCTAGTCCGGTGGCTGGCAACATTGGAGCGTCCCAATCCCAGCTGGCCACTTTCTTCTTAACGTGGCCGCCCCCTGTGATCACTCTACATTATAAGTGATCCTCCTATCAGCTTCCTCCCTTTTTGTGTTATAGAAAACAATAATCCCCTTCCAGGAACATCCCATTTTCCTGGCACAACTAAACCCTGATACTTAAAGCTAGGATAAGAGAAAGCTGCACATCAAATTTAGTGATCCAAGCTCTTACAGTTTAGAGGGCATTCGTGAACAAACGGACTCATGGATGGATAGACTTAGACAGATAGAAAACACAACCCTCTAATATATATATATACACATAGATATCAATCACAGATCTTAGCAGCATAAAGGAAAAAGGTAGGTACAAGTTTAATTAATGATTAAACTAAGGGTTAATCTTTTCTATGAAGGACTTCACTGGAGTTTCTCTTTTTAATTCTTTTTTTTTCCAGACCAGACAGAGTGAGCCAAATTTGCACTTGGTCTGATCTACAACATCAATTAATTACTGAATAGAATCTTCACAAAAGAGAAAATGGGCCCAATTCTACTCTTAGATTAGGGCAATCCTCACTGACATTACTCACTGAGTTGCACCAGTATACACAGATCAGAATTTAGCCTACAAATAATACCCAATAAATACAAAAGTATGACAGATACATCACCTGGAACTGGTAGCCACTCTAAATACAGTGAGGCTGGGACAAGAGGGTAATGCCAAGTGTCAGGGAGAACAAAGTAATGTACTGAAATTTGGGAGTTCTAAGAGTCTGATTGTATCATTTAATAGAGTTAAGGGTCACGGGCCAGGATGGGATTTGAAAAGTATCCAGGAGTTATTTAAAAGAAGAGGCTTTTTCAGACAGTAGGGAAGAGTGTGGGGAAAAGATTTACCACTCACTGGGACCAAACCTCAAGACAGGGTAAAGACAAGTTTGACATCTGAGGTGGTTAGGGAACTGACTGGAGAAAAGGATGAAATTGAGACAGATAAGAGGAGGAGAAAAAAAGACAAGCTCCATGGAAGATCTTTGAGAATAATATGGCATTTTATACTGGAAGCTACAGTAGACTGAAAGCCGATGAAAACCAGGAGTATGGAGATAAAGGTGCTCCCTCATACAAGCTATGAGAGGCTTTTTTGGACACAAAATATATTCATGATGAAGTTAAAATGCTGGGGAAGCTTTCCTTTAGTGTAAATAACACTTTTTATAGCCTCAGTTTCAGGATTCATTATCACTAATATAAGTACATTTCAGTAATAAGAATAAGGGGATACCAAATCTGTGTGGAGCCCAAGTAAATTTGGGACTAGAACAAGTAAGTTCCTCAACGTAAGGAGATTTGAGAGGGTTTCTCCCTCTAAACCATGTCTATAATCCGTCTCTTCAGTGATCAAGAGAACATTTCCCCCCAATCACCAGTGGCTAGAGAAGGTATAATAGATACTTACTGGAACATGCAGTAAAGCTTTTGCATCAGTTTTCTTCATACTATTTTCCACCAGTGGGACATGTTCAATCTTCCCACTTTGGGCAAACAGCAAATGTGTTCCTGGGGGCAGAGGAATTGAATCTGGTCGAACAGAGGGCCCAATCACAATAGGAGGAGCGGCTGTACTCAGACCTTGGTAACAGATGGTGAAAAGCAGATGAAAAAGTCAGTTCACACAAATGCAACAAAACCAGCCATTATCAACAACAATGCATAATTACAGACAAACATCTTAGAAAGAAATAGAAATAAATCGATAGTAACAAGAAAAGTAGTACAACATTTTACAGCTTCTGAATTTTTCTCACACAGGACAGAGGAATAGAGTATATTATAGCCTCTTAGGAGGTTTAGCAATGGTCATGCTCCCATAGAGAAAATACACTTCTGCCATACTCCAATCCAGTGCTGCACCTGCATGGCATACCAGAATCTACCGAAAAATAGATGCTGCAACAATTTAAAAGATACTCATAGAAGAGGCAAATCCTTGAGCAACTTACATGGGGGTCGGATTCCTGGCCCAGTCCTGGTTCCATCAATCTCATTACCATTCCTATCCACACACCAACAATAGCCAGAGCTAGAATGGCATTGAGTTGGCTGATAATTCCCATGATCATCACACTGAGGAACAAACTGACCAATGGGTCTGGGCACTTGCTGGTAGGAAGAGCTTCCACTGGCCAAAGCATCTTCTTGTTCACGCTGACATTTAGTCTTTTCTTGTTCTGCAAACAAACAAACAAAAAAACCCAAACACAGTGAACATTTTATTGTATACAGCTGACCAGCTACAGGATCCTACTGTAGCAGAATGTGATTGAAGTATTCCAGATTTCAGCCTTTAAAGTGAGTTTTTATTATTACAAGTCCTTATATGTCATATCTGAGAAGATATGTAGTTACTTTGATGATATGGAAGTCTGGCACATTTATCACAAATGGATTTCACACTCAATTTTAAAAGTGCAACTTTCTATCTTCTGAGACCATAAGCAAACGCTAGATTTTAATGCTTCATGTATTCAGATAACAACATGCACTAATAAGATCACTCTGACTGTCCATGTGAGCTAGAATGGAACTTCATTCCTCCAGGATGAGGCAGCGTAATGTCTGAGCAATTTGCAATACCACTTGCAATACTATGCCATACTACTAATATGCAACCCCCGCACCCCCAAGCCCTAAAGAGCAGATCCACAAGAGCAAGTCCTATCAGATCCACAAGATCTCCTATCAGATGCACAAGAGCAAGTCATGCTAAACAGTAGAAATTACAAGTTCTTCACTGAATCCAGGAAGTGTAGCTTTATGTCACATCATTCCTCTGGTGTCTGCAAAGACAGCGTAGTGGGGTACAAAGAGGAACACAAGCAAAGGGGGGGGGAAAGCGGAAATCACAGAACTAGATTCTACTGTCTTGTCAATGTATTGAAGAGAAGGACATATGAGGCAGAACAACTATACCACTCTAGATGCTAATGACATAAAACAGGCCACCAGCTGTGGAGATGTGTTAATATAGAGGTCACAAAGGAAATGTTAGCATTCCATATTATCAGGAAGGTTGGGCACAGTATTATGAAGAACAGGTTTTCCTAAGACATGGCAAAATCAGTTTATGAAAAATATATTGTAATCATAGACCTCATGCAATAGGGAATAACAACAACATGTGCTGAACACTAACATTTCCTTTGAGTCGCTTTTCAGCATAAACAAACTCAACGTGCACAGACAAATGACTTTTTAAAATCTCCAGAGCTAACTGACTCCAGGGGCTCCTGCAGACTTTGGGTGGTAAGAGAGAGTGCGAGTGCACATCCCCTGTCTCCTCAGCCTGCAGAACCAGCTCTCCTGCCAACTAGTAACAATCACACTGTGCTGTTTGACGACAAGGTTTAACATCACCCCTTCCGTTTGTTTGTATTTACTCCCAACAGCCTTGTAGAGCATCAGCAGGACACCCCTGTGAAGCAGCTTAGAGTAGAGCAGGCTCTGCAGACACCACAGATTATCTATATGATTTTAGTCCCTCAGATACAAACCTTAGATTTTTTTAAAGTTATACCAGTTATGCAAGGACAGGCTTGGGACACGTCTCAGACACCTGGACATCATTAAAATAAAGAATTGTGAATGTCTGGAAAACAGCTCAGTGTCTCTCAACAAATGAACTATTTGGCTTCAGCTTTCACGTGGGTGGTGAAGTACCTTGAGACAAGGTAAAGCACAGATTTTTATGGAACACGATAGAGCTAATATCATCCAGGAAATGATCAACTTCCTAACCATGCACTATAAAAAAAGCAGGGAAATTGTCTCATTTTGCCACAATTTGCTTTTTTAAGAAGTCATGTTCTGTGTACACGTTCTGTGTATATCATTTGCCAATGAAAGCTGAGGGTGTACAGCAGCTGAACGCCAAGCCACCTTTTTCTACTATTCTAGGGTTTTAAAAAGAAACTGTATTATCCATCCAAATGTATGTTTATTAGAAGGCATCAGCCCCTTCCTGCTCCAGAAACAAGTATGAATCCCAAAGGTTGGCCATTGTTCCTCTTTGCTCCAAGAATTAATAATCAAATAGTGTACTAGCCTCAGTCACTGCTGCATTTCTAACAAAGTTAAACTAGCATTTATTTTACTAAAATTTACTAAGCTTCTGAATAAAAATTAAGAGAAGGAACATGTATTTAAAAGGAGTTAGCAATTACATAATATAGAAAGGAATGCATTCATTCCTATTGTAATCCGGTTGTTACATAAAACAAAGTCTAAGTGCAGCTAAATAGAAATGCCACAAGAATCTTGGAGTTCACATATGTACAGGAATTTAGTTATATGGATACCTTCCACACTGGTTATAGAAATGTCAAAAAACAAAGATATTCGGTAAGTCGCAAGTTATTCAAGACTACCAATTTAGGTCCCAAATCGTGCAAATAGTTATAATTTGAAGTTCAACTTTAATTAAGCAAGCACACACATAGCTGTTTGCAGGATTAGGGCTTTGGGCCAATATTGCAATTAGAGCCATGTGGGCAGACCCTTGAACTCCATGCAGGCTCAGAGGTCTGCTGGATCCAATTGAAGAGCTGAGGCCTTAATTTTGAAAATTCTTTTCCCCACAACCAGTTACGAATTTAGATGGTAAGAATGCAAGTTTCCAAAGCATATCCCCAGTGTTCTCAGGAACTGAAGCCAGAGTCAACTGATGAGAGTTTACAAATATATTTGTAGGAAAAGGGAATGCAAAGCAAAATAATTTCACTTTCACTCCACAGACAGGCAGCTCCCATAAAGATAACTTTAATATAGCCATGGCTGTTCACCTTGCAATTTTGTAAAACCTCCTCCCCCGAAAAAAAACCATATGCTTTATTTCCTATTGCCAGGGCTTGACAAACTGCGGCAAAACCTACTCGCCAGCCCTGCATTGCACATGCGCAAGATCCGCATTGCACATGTGTGCACTGCCAGTGAACGGAGCGACCTGGTGAAATCTACTCGCCAGAGGCGAATAGAATCAGTGATTTATCGAGCCCTGCCTATTGCAATACTAGAGACCAATCTTACAGACATTAATTTATGCAATTAGCCATAATAAAACCAATGGGATTCCTCACTTCAAGAAGAGCTTGTTGGATCAGACATCTAATTTCCAGAATCTGGAGCTCATGGCTTTTTTATTTTAAAATATTTAAACTTTGAAAATCTTAGCTTATAAGGACACAGAAGACAGACTAAACATCCAGTGCCAATTAATTTCCTGTGAGAGTGGAGTGCTTAACTGCGCTTTGTGCCTTTGAAAATCATCAATCTATGCATTTTGGAAGCCTGAGAAACAATCAGAAAGAATTAGAAGCCCTGGCACAGTCAAAGAACTAAGATTTGATTGGAATAACGGAGACTTGGTGGGATGATTCACATGACTGGAGCTCTGTCTTGGAAGAGTATAAACTGTTCAGGAAGAACAGGCAGGGGAGAAAAGGAGGAGGAGTTGCACTGTATGTAAGAGAGCAGTCTGATTGCTCAGAGCTCCAGTATATAGAGGGAGAAAAGCCTGTTGAGAGTCTTTGGGTTAAGTTTAGAGGTGGGAGCAACAGGGGTGATGTTGTAGTTGGTGTCTGCTATAGACCATCATATCAGTAGGGTTTCCAGTTTTGAACCAGACAGTCCAGTATTTGAGCTTTCTGTTCGGGAAACAAATTGAGAAAATATAAATGAGAAAATATAAATGTTTTGTATTTTCTAAATAAAATGTAATGTAGGTTGTGATGCAATGTCAAGTGTGTCCGGTATTTTTGTTGAAACCATCTGGCAACCCTACAGATCAGGTGGATGAGGTAGACAAGGCTTTCTTCAGACAACTAATAGAAGCTTCCAGATCACAGGCCCTAGTTCTCATGGGGGACCTTAATCAGAGACGTAGAGGGGGAACTGCAAGGCGGACAGTTGCCCCCAGGTGCCACGCAAGGGGGGCACCGGGCTGGGGTGGAAGCAGAGCACACAGCCCCATGAGTCGCGGCGAGCAGTGAACCTGCTGTAATGTAGTACTATATGGAACTGCTCCCTGTAGGATTGTGCTACTTCTGGTAGCAGTTTCCTATAGGAGCATTTC
>CM057847.1:66661663-66687110 GCA_030068395.1 Apalone spinifera | reverse complement strand
ACCCCTCGAGGTCCCTTCTAGTCCTAGTATTCTATGATTCTATAGCCTGGGAAAAAACTGAGAAGGCCCTGCTCCTTGTAGATGTCAGCATTATCTCCGTAAGTGAAGGAACACAGAGCAAAATCTCTCCAGCTGATCTTAATCCACGGGTAGGTTCATACGGGAGGAGACAGTCCTTCAAGTACCCCAGTCCCAACCTGTTTAGGGCTTTATAGATCATAACCTAGACCTTAAATTGTGCCCAGAAACATACCGGAAGCCAGTGCAGCTGCCAGAGCACCGGCATAATGTGCTCCATATAGAGAGTGTTGATTAGAACTTGAGCAGCCGCAGTCTCGACCAGTTAAGATTCCCAAGACTCTTTGAAGGCAGCCCACGTAGAACACACTGCAGTAGTCCAATGGGGATGTGACAAGAGCATGAAACACCATGGCCAGGTCATTCTTACTCCGGAAGGGCCGCAGCTGGCGGATCAGCCAAAGCTGCCCAAAAGCACTCCTGGCCACTGAAGACCTCGGATTTTTCAATTCTAGAAAAGGGTCCAGGAGGACTCCCAAACGGCACACCCGTTCCTTCAGGGGGAGTACAACTCTGTCCAGAACAGCTAACACATCACAATCCTGGTCAGATGGCTTCCTGATCCACAGGGCCTTGGTCTTATCTGGATTCAGTTTCAGCTTATTCAACCTCATCTAGTCCATCACCGCCTCCAGGCCGGTTCAGATTGGTCACTGCCACACCTGGATCTGGGGTCACAGAGAAATAGAGTTGGGTGTCATCTATGGATGGCATCGTCCTCCACATCTCCTTATGACCTCTCCCAGCGGTTTCATTTGCTATGGGGTCAAGCAGCAGCCCCTTAGCTCCAACTTCTGAAAATGTCACAACAGGTAAGACGCGAACCACTGCAAGACAGTGCCTCCGATTCCCAACGCAGCCAGGCACTCCAAAAGGATACCATGGTTGATGGTATCAAAATCTGCGAGAAGTCCAAGAGAATCAACAGGGACACATTCCCCCTCTCTATCTGTCAGCATAGGTCGTCTACCAGGACAACCAAAACCAAGCCTGAAGCCAGACTGAAATGGATCCAGATTATCTGTTTCTTCCAAGAAAGCTTCAAGTTGCAGTGCCACCACCCTCTCGAGTATCTTGCCCAAAACGGGAATATGAGTGAATGGGCGATAGTTATTCAAATGGCGTGGATCCAGGGAAGACTTCTTAAGGAATGGTTTTACCACCGCCTCTTACAAGGCAGCGGGAACTGTCCCAGACCCAAAAGATGCATTAATAATCCCTGGGCACAACCAGTCATCCCTTCCCGGCTTGATTTAATAAACCATAAAGGGCAAGGGTTGAGCAAGCACATAGTCGGTCGCACTTCTCCAAGCATCTAATCCACATCCTTGGTCTGCAAAAGCTGAAACTGATCCAAAGAAAAATGATTAGGCAGTGCGCTCGATGCATTCTGTACCCTGCTTACATGACAGCTGGAACCCACGTCAGACCGGATGCGAGCAATTTTGTCTGTAAAATGCTTCATAAACAAGTCAAGTGGATTGCCGAGCGCTCCTCCATCTCATCATGAGGGCCAAACTGTATGAGGCCCTGCACCATTTGAAACAATTCTGCTGGACGGCACTGTGCAGACGTAATGCAGGCAGAGAAGGAACTTTTTCGCCATCAGCACCGCTACAGAATAGGCTCACAATTCAGCTCTAACTTGCAACTGACTGGACTTGGCTCGCGTTCTCCTTCAGCAGAATTCCAATTGTCACACACACCGTTTCATCGCCTGCAACTCCCCAGAAAACCTGGAAGCAAGGTTGGCTCAACTGGCCCAAAAAGGGCGCTTAGGAGCAATCATGTCAACTACCCAGACTACCTCGATGTTCCATATATCGACCAGAGCATCCACAAGACCACTAGCCATGCTGAACAATCCCTCAGGGACCTCAGGAGACCCTCCGGATCCATCAGCCTCCAAAGGCAGATCATCCTAATCAGTCCCCTGCCTCTGCGGAGGGGAAGGTCAGCAAATAGTCTAAACTTGACTAGGTAATAATCAGTCCATGACAAAGGGAGCACAACCGCATCCCTTGTCCCAGGAGTGAGGAACCCTTTTTTAGGGGGCCGCTGACCCTCAGAAAAATCAGTGTGCTGCACACAAGTGAGAAGCAAACCAAACCAAACCAACCCAACCCCCCCACAAACAAACCCTCACTGACATAACCCCTGAGAAGCAGAGAGACACTCCCCACATTCCCCTTACACACCAGAGTCTAGGGGGCCACAGGCTAGTAGATTTTGTGTGCTCCAGCATCATGGTGGGGTAGTGGGAAGGCTGGAGCCCCAGCTTGGGCTCCCCAATGCTGGGGAGGAACTCTGAGCCTCGGGGGCTGGACCCAGGCAAGCTGGGGGGGGCTTGAGGTTTCCCATTCCTGCCTTATGCCTATTTTGGGCCAGATTGTCCAGTAATATAAATGGTGTAGCCTAAATGAAGCCAATGGAGTTACATGGATTCATACAAGCTGAAGTTCTAGACTCCAGAATAGGAAGAATGGTTCTCATAGTTTCAATACTTCTGTTTTGGTTTTGAATGTGAAGAGATAAGTGTGTGTGTGGAGGGGGGGGGGAGGGAAGCCATCTACAATTTCAACTCTTAAGAAAAGTTTGGCCAAATTTTGGGTTCATCTTTGGGTCAATTCTTATGTTACTGAAACTGCTTCTTTCCAGTAAGTGCTCTCCATATACAGCATTTTTATTGCAAAATGTCTAGAAAAGTGTGTAATGTAATTTAAATAAAAAGTGACACATTATTCATAGAATTAATGCAACAGCAGTTACAGTAACGAATCTGAAACCAATATACCTGTTTCTTCCACTTATGCAACCTAATGAACCACACTCTACCGGTGGAACACGGTACTATGCCTTCTGGATAGCCTGTCCCATCTAAATAAAAGTTGTTAATATCCATAAGGCATTGGTCAGGTATAATTTTTTCTCTCATTAGCTAAATTCATTTTGACATATGTGAAAAAAACCCAAGTATTGCCAATTAAACAAACTCCGCATAAGAGGAGAAATAATTCTAGTAGCTGAAAACATCTGGAAAAATAACTGTAAAGAAAAATGAAATGGATAGGGAGCTATTACCCTAACCAAAAAAAAAAAAAAGGGGGGGGGGGGGAGAGGGTTGTTCCAACACAGATCCCTTTTATATACTCATCATGTCAAAACACTGACCTTCCTAAACAGGGACTAAAATCACTTAGGGCACATCTGTGCTAGGGATGTTAATACTCTAGATATAGTTACTTTAAATCAACAAATAGTCCTGTCATCTGAAGAAGTGGGTTGTGACCACGAAAGCTCATGATACCATCTACATGTTTTGTTAGTCTTTAAAGAGTCACCAGACCATTTGTTGTTTTTTAAGTTTATCCTGTCCAGACTAACTTGGCTACCCCTCTAAAACTTTCAATCAAGTGAGGGATGTGGGACAAGACACTAAGAGCTTTTAAGACCTATTTGAAAGGTCTCAGTTTTAAGTATGCAAGCCATAAGAGAGATGGGGGCAGGAGATTGAAAAATACAGAGAATACAGAGGTGGACTCTTTTGAAAAAGTGAAGAAACGACTGAATCATTAACATTAAGGGCTTGATTTTCAACACCTCAGGAGACAAAGATAGCACACTAATATCTGAATGCTGAATTTGAACACCCTATTGCTAGGTTTGCATGAGCAAATAGTCAGTTGAATGCCTAACTGGCCTTGTGTATACACAAATGTACTATTAGCTAGGGATAGAGTGTAACCAATCAATCATTTGACTGATAACCTGCTGCTTACTGGTTAATGGTCCATAACACACTCAGTGGCTCCCAGGGAGGTTGTTTAACTGCACCAAGACAATGAAGCTTCTCCACCCCCACCACTCGGGGGGGCCTGGTGGGCAAGAACTACCAGCCACGCTCCTGGGGAGGCTTTGCTGTGGGCTCTGCAGTGTTATTAAAGCTTTATACTGCAGAGCCCATAGCATGTCACTGTTGAGATTTTCAGCAGTCACACAATTACCTATGTAACCAACTTTTAACATCCCTAATGTCAACTCACTACATACAGCCCTAGTTATTTGACCTGTAGAAAGTCAAGCCCTAAACATACTTGGTAGTCTCAGAATGCTTCGACACTAGCCACTAGTCAATTAAAAATTACATTAAAACATTCAGGCTATGTTTTTTTTGCTCAATACAGATTGATAGCTATAGATACCATCTTGGTGAAGCTTTAAGGGGTAAATAAAAGCTAAAATGGTAATAAAGAATACCCTAAAACAGCACAGTTAGTCCTAGTGAAGAAATAGGTCGAACATTTATCCTCTGATTCCTGAGCTTTATATCCAGTACCACGCTGAAGAACTGTAAAGCTTACCTCCTAACACACACTGGAAACCATCCCCACGGTAACCTGCCTTACACTGGCAACTGAAGGACCCAGGAGTGTTGTAGCAGAAAGCATTTGGGTGACAACGGCTCTGTTGACATTCATCTACATCTGTAAAACAGAAAATCAGGAGAGAAAATTTCTCATGATACAGAATAGCTTACAGTTCACAGTTAAGTTGTTTGTTTTGCTTTGGATTCTTTTAAGATGGCAAAGTGGCTTAGGAGCAGAAGTCTCATTTTTTAAAAGTGGCTAACACCCAGGAGCCTAAATTCCTCTGACTGTCAATAGAACTTTAGTTCCTAGGCCACTTTGGTGCTTTTGAAAGTTTTACCCTCATATATAGGTTAGATCAGGACTACTCAACACACAACCTGTGGGCCACATGCAGCCCGCTCTTTGCGGCCCATAGTGCGGTTTGAGTTTATGCAGGGCTCAACACACGGCCCGCAGATGGGATCCTTTGAACATGGCCTCCACTGGCAACATGCTCCAGATGGGCTGGCTGGAACAGACGGGTACAGGGTGTCAGCGTTTCTAGCCCCCAGGGAGGAGGTGCCAGGAGTGCTGTGTGAAAGAAACTATTTGCATATATATTTGCATGTGTATGCATCCACACTTAAGTTGCAGCCTTTGGCATGTATTGTATCATTCCAAAGTTGAGTAGCCCTGGGTTAGATTTTTATTTCTACAGAGGTAAAACATTCAAAATGTATACAGAAAATTCTAAGAAAAAACACTGTTGACAGTTTTCTGATAGTTACCTAACCAATCCCCCGCCCCCCAAAATTCTGGATTTCTGAAGCAACAGATCTATAGATGGCTGGCAAGGGTTCCAATGAATAAAAATATGGGAAGCTGCCACTTCAATGTTGTCCAATCAGTGTTAAAAAAAGTATGTTACTGCAAGTTGAACCTCCATGGTCTGGGCCTGAAGACCTGACTGGTCTTGAACCAGGGAATTTGCCGGATAGGAGGGGGTCGAATGCTGTGGCCCCCCTGCTCCCAACCACTGGCCCCCAGGCTCCCCTCCCCAAGGGCGCCAAAGCTCTGCTCCCTAGAAGTCCTAGGGCTCTGCTCTGCTGGCTGCCTGGGGCTCTGTTGCTGTCCCCAGGGTGGCAGGGTTCCGCTCCTGGCTGCTGACCCCCTGCTGCCGAGCTCCTCCCTGGTCCCACAACACATCTAGCTCCAGCACACTGGTTTTTCCCTGTGAATGCTCCAACCTGGGAGCACACACAGGGTCAGTGATGATGCCAAAACAGGGAAGTCCAGATTAAGGAGGTTCAACCTGTATTACAAATACGGTGTAACAGGTGTTGTGGGCCACATTCACAACTGGTATAAACTGGCATTGCTTTACACCGATTTACCCCATCTGAGGAGCTGACCTGTTTTGTTTAGGCCACCATAAACTAATAAATGTTTAATGTTATTGCAACTCTCACTGACGAGCCAGGCTACTTATCAACCATGCGTGTAATGAATGTCTCTTGAACATCCTGGGTTACAAATATTGAAGAGTGACTTTAAAAAGTAAAGTGAGGGGGTAATAATGGTTGACTGTATATATTGCAGGTAACTTATCAAGACACTTTCTATTTGAAAATCAGAAATAAATGGTTTAAAATCAAACCAAAGCAGAAACCAACTGACTTCTTAGCATATATAATAATCACCAAAACTATACTAAACCAATAAATTGGTGTTACACACCCACACAGGAGTGTCCATCTCCAGAGAAGCCATCTAGACATGCGCAGATGTAAGAAGAGCCACCCGCATACACACATCGGGCACGCTGAGGAATATCACAGTTGTGTGTGCCCATTACACAATGGTCAATAGCATGTTCCACAGCTATAAGTTTAGACAAACACAAAGTTAAAAATGAGATTTTACACATTTAAATTGCCCTCTACTTAATTTGTCGCTAGAGATACATTTCAGAGAAAGAAAAGCAATTTTTTAAAAAGTATACATTAGAAAGGAACTTTTGGTTTTATGTATCTGTCTGTACTTATTATGTACCTAACAGGACAAAGCCATTTTACTCAGCACCTTGTACATTTGGGCCAAAAATACACAAATGCTAGCCTCCAAGACATTTTTCCTTTTTACAATCAATCAAGTAGTGGATGAGAAAATGTCAGGAAAACAACCTTGTGCAGCCTATCAACAATGTTGGCTGAACTATCAGTGGAATATACTGGGAATAATTCAGAATCCCACTACACAAACCCACAAATGACCCAGGATTGTTGTCACTTGGCAAGAGATGCGAGCTGTGATTCAGTAGGAGCCAAATACATTTGTAGATTAATAGGGAGAAGTTTTGGCTAACTACGGCAGTGATCACACAACCTACTTACAGCTGTGTCTGCTATCACATTTCCTGCAGAGAAACAACAGCTATTCCGTGACCAACACTACTTCTATCTCTCCAGAATTCCCCACTCCTACTTGTTATGTCTAAGATAAGAGGAAGAGGCAAAAAAACAACAACAAAATTAAAAATACATTTTGAATGGGGTGGCATATTTTCCCTTTAAAATCATTCAATATTTACAAGACTGTCCCAAAAGAGAGTCATACATTTTTAACTAAGCTGCATGATTTTTTTTCAAACTTTTGAAGTTTGTAATTTTCTCCAGGCAAAGGCATTCAACCCCTAAAAAGATCTATCTAACATCAAACAGGGTGAAAATTCCACAAGGGAAATTAATCTGTGTACAAAGAAATTCAGTTTAAATATGCATTCTATACAACACCCTCAGACTAAGACAGCTACCATAAAAGTTCAACTTCTGTAAATGCAAATACCTAGAAGGAAGAAAGGGGAAAAACTGTGTGAGCCTGTACTTGCCCAAAGTAGGAAATGCCTGACTATATATTCTTAGATTTAAGTTTCCACCAAGCAGATGTTGAAACAACCAAATATGTAATAAAGGAAACATTTAATAAAAAGTTACTTAGAGCCAATAAAATTACTTATTTAAAGCTGTCACAGGCTATCAGACATTACACTGCTGACACTAAAATTTTCTCAAAATCCTTGAGGCTTAGTTTTCTTTTTAAGAAGAATTTAGCAGGGTCCCCCATCCCTTCCAGCGCTCTACAATTACAATTCCTTTTTAGCACGTTCCAATGGGAACTTCAAGACTCCTAACCTACGTGGAGCACTGGTCCACAAAAGCATTAATAGGACTTGTTCCAAATAGCACATTACACTGTCCAAATGATAAATCTGAGAGATACACAGAATGACAACATGCTGATGACAGACCCTTATCTGGACTAAAACAGGAGAGCAAAACATGCTGAATTCTTCCTCTTCCCACTTGCAGATCCTTTTTAGGAAGGAAAGATGTGCCAAAATAGTCTTTTCTAGTCCTAAGACAGTAGGAATTTCCAACAGTGTTGAAATATATAATTCCATAAAAAACATAATACAAGGATAGGAAGGAGGGCCTCTTGAACATTGGTATTTGGGACCTACCCATTATTCCACACTCCTCATATGGATCTGCAGCCCAGGAGCAGCAGAAGGTTGATAAAAAGGGGGAAGGTGCCAATGGTGCCTGAAGCATCCCTCCCTCCATACTACCCCTTCCTTCTCCAGGCTGTGGCACTGCGTCTTCCCCTCGCTTCAACCAATACCCCATCCCACACTCACTTCTCTCCTCCTCCCAATCACTTGCTCTGACAACTGGTAAAAAGTGGGAGGGGCTATGGGCCCCTGAGCCTACTCCAGTCCCCCGGCTGCAGCCAGCTCATTTCAGGACCCCAGTCCAGCTCTCAGAAACAGAGCAAACAGAAACCTTGCAGTCATAAACCTCATTCTGAGATATAGTAACAGGATTGTAATTAGCAAGACACAAGTAGTAATTTTTCTGCACTGATTAGGCCTCAACTCGAGAACTGTGTCTAGTTCTGTGTGCCACATTTCACACATGTGGACAAACTGGAGAAGGTCCAGAGAAGAGCAACAAAAATGGTTAAAGGTCTAGAAAAAATAACCTATGAGGGAAGATTGAAAGAACTGAGATTGCTTAGTCTGGAGAAAGAGAAGGGGGACATGATAATAGCTTTCAAGTACCTAAAAGACTGTTACAAGGAGGGAGAAAAATGGACATAATTTGTTCTGCACTCTCCTTTCCTGCTACCCAGTTGACCTACATTTTCTTTCTGATGTATAAGGCTCTATATGCCTCTTTTAATTGCCTTTTATGTCCCTTGCTAGATACAATTCATTTAGGGACGCAGTGTCACACTCTCGGTTTGCAGGACATCTCTGGCCGGAGCATTTTTTGCAGTCTGGTCTAGTGTATTAGTAGGTATCCGATCCGGTCCTCCAAACCCCACTTCTTCCTACCACTATCCCCCCTTCATCATTTGCACCCCATTCCCCAAGGGGCACTGCTTTTGGCTTACTGGAGGGGCCTGGAGTGGGGTGGCAACAGTGGTAGACCCCCCCCCCCCACATTCCCTGCTGGGAGACAGAGAGCAATGGGGTGAGGGGAAGAAGATGGGATGATGGCAGGAAGGGGCAAGTTTTGTGGGAACAGCTTCGGTTCATGCCTCCCATCCCCACCACCAGGGCTGGATTTGTGAAAATGCTCTGTTTGGAGATGGCTGATGGGCTGTGAGTTCGAGGCCCCTGATTTAGGGCCTTAGTCTTTCAGATTTTGTCCCTACATGCTTGTGTTTTTCTTTTGTACTCATCCGTAAAATAGTTTCTCCGTTTCCATTTTTTTTGGTAAAATTCTCTTTAACTTTCAAGTCAATTAAGAGATCGTAATGCAGCCATATTGGCCTCTTAATATTCTTTTTTCTTTGCAGTGGGATAGTTGACAGCTGTGCCTTTAATATGGTCTTCTTGAGAAACTGTCTCTCTCCTGAATTCCTTCCTTTTTTTTTCTTGGAAGGAAAAATCTATGGAAACTTATTTACTAGTTCGAATTTATTAAAAGTCTGCATTAGACTTCAAAAAAAGCAATCTAATCCAATCCATGGAGTAGGAAGGTGATTTTACTTCTGTATACAGTATTTGTCAGTCTGATACTGGAATATTGCATAAAGTTATGCGGTCCATATTTTAAAGAGCATGTTGAATAATTGTATGTCTCTTTCTTACAACCTTTCCTGTTTTTAAAGGGCCACTAGATAAAATGCCTTACAAAGCTCAAACTGTTTTGCTTATCAAAAAGATTATTAGGAGTGGCTTATTACAGTGTACCTTCATAGGGAAAAAGCAGTGGATACTAAAAGGCTCTTTGAACTGTGAAAGCAGGACACACCCGCAATGTTATAAGAATTCTTTGAAGGTTACTTTTAAGTGAGTTGCCCAAAATAACAGGAAGCCAGTGGCAGCGTCAGAAACAGAACCAGAAAACTTGACTCCCAAGTCTGTGTTCTATGTAATGGTTCACATTACCCAAAACATGCTAGTACACAATTCAAGAAAATCTGGAACTAAAAACTTACCCACACAAGTCCGTCCATCAGGTGAAAACTGATAGCCATCAACACACTCACATCGGAAAGTTCCTGGATGGTTATTACAGACTGCATTGCTGCCACACACTGTGGGTTGCTCTGAGCACTCATCAACATCTACAGAGTGTTATAAAGATTCCAGTTATTACAAAAAGGAGGAACAATGTAGATCCTGGAAAGAAGGGCATCCCACAACTACGGATTAATAAATGGCCCCCTCAGCGATATTGCTATAGTATAATAAAACACATCTAAAAAACAAATCCATACACGTATTATGTTGTTATTCTTTAACGTTTAAGAGACATTCAGGAACTTCCCACACATCCATAAAAGTTCCTTTCCTAAGCAGAGACGATGGCACAAAGCTATAGCGGTAAAGTTTATCACTAATTTACAATATGGATTCAACCAACAATTGCTGATGTAACTTTTAAGTTAGATCTTTTTTAAATGATATCTGCTGTGGTTCAGATATGTGCTATGTACAGCAGGAGTATCACAAGTTATGCTAGAGGCTTTTTACTTGTGGAGGACTACACCAATGTGTAATAAATTTACTGCATGCAAATGTAAAAAAAAAAAAAATCCACACATTTAGAAAATAAAATGGAGTAATATTTATATTAAAATGTGTCATATAGTAGCTACCAACTACAGTTTAAACTAAATTTAACATGCAGAGGACCTGTACAGATGTGATATTGAGCCATAACTTGTAACTGTACGTCATGCATTCTCGGCTTTGTATGATCAGGTTTTATAGATCGCCAGCCAGAAGGTGCTAGTCTAGGCATCTGTGGCATTTCTAATGCGACCACCATATGTAGAAGGGACTAAATTATGAGAGTCAAACAAAACACAGTATCACAGTTTAGCTTTGTGTGCCTATTTTACAATAAGTTATCCAGTATAAAATAGTTATTACTCTGTAAGTCATACATTAAGCTGCAGAGCCTTGTGAAATACTTAAGATGTGACATTTTAGACAACAGAAATGTAACACAACTGACATGAACAGACTTATTTTTAGAGTCCTCTAACAACACACAGATTATATAGCAGTAGGTAGGAGTACAATCATTCTACATGAGTTTTCAGCTCTAATGAAACAGCTATATTTAATTATTAACCAAAAGGAGGAGGCGGCGGCACACTTTTAAAATTACATAATTATACATTTAATAGTTTCTGGAAGTGAAAATGTTATCAGAGCCAGAAAGCAAGTGTAATCCAAAGACCATTGTTATAAAAGACGAGAGGGAAAATTGTAAAGTTTACAGTGGCTGGCCTGGGCTTAAAAAAAAGATCAGGACAGTTGCAAAGATTTTGGACTGCACATTGAAACTAAACATTTTTCTACATTTACAAGTAGTATTTGAGATACCACAACTATGTCCTCCATCAC
Source organism: Apalone spinifera (assembly GCA_030068395.1). Taxonomy (NCBI): domain Eukaryota; kingdom Metazoa; phylum Chordata; order Testudines; family Trionychidae; genus Apalone; species Apalone spinifera. The sequence continues at coordinate 66,675,755 of CM057847.1, read as the reverse complement.
CTTTAATCTAGAAAAACTCTTATAGCATTGGCTATTGGCCCATGTTTTCCCAGTCAGCAACAGCTTAGACGGCATAAGGATCCAGTGAACCAAGTGGAATAGAGACAGACTACACAGCCCAAACAAATGAATTTAACAATGATTAATTAACTCTATTATGGCTCAATCATGTTGTAACACAGTTTGTCCAGACTCTGTTGACTGGTGCAAACTGCACTATAATTGTAAAACTGCACTTCATCTTCATACATATCCCCAAATTGGCATCTGTGACAGACTGGGCCGGGTCTGGGCACCGCGGAGAGTGTCCACTCAGGGCAAATAGCTCAAAACTCAGGGCTCCTTACAGCCCCAGACTGGAAACCTTCCAAACAGATCGCAAACCAGTCACGCCGAGCGTTCCTGCTGCCAATTTGGCCAGCCAGAAGCCGCACGAGTAAAATCCCTCTGGCACCCCAGCTTTCCCTATGCCCCAATCAGCTCCAGGCATGCACACAGGTGAGGGGGTATAGAACCCAATCTCACCTACCCCAAATGGCTTCTTCTGGTCCCAAGAAACCAGTCACAGGTCCCAATCAATTTACACCCTGGATCTTACCCACAAGATCATGCTGAGCCAATCCTTCAGAATCTAAAATTTAAAGGTTTATTACTAAAAGAAAGAAAAGCATGAGTAGGGTTGTTAAGGAGAATACATTACATGCATCGAATCACCCAGTTCTCAATGCAGGCTCTTAGCAGAGACGTTATAAACGGACATCTTATAAGTCTCTGGTGTATATCCTATTTTGGGATGGGTCCACGGTTCGTTCCAGCATGTTGTTCTCTGCAAGACTGCATCTGGGATCAGGAGCTGAACTGAAGACAAGATGGAGGTTCCACATGGCACTTATATACCTCTCCTGGCATGCTCCTGGCCAGAGCAGGTCACATGGTCGAGCGACTTATCTGTTTCACATGCTGGCAGCCATTATGCCCTGGCTGGTTTGCAGGTATCAGTCACATTCCTCAGGTGTGTATTGGCACCTAGAGATTCATTGTTTCCTTGCTAATTAGCATAGCTACTGGCTGAACATTCTTTACCCATTGCTCTGTCTCAGACAGAGAATTTTCCAGCATCAACACAGAGTACATATTTATAACTCCACATACAGATATTATACAGGAACATGAATGGCATATACAGAATCAGTAGAACATAAGCTTTCATTTAACACCTCACATGACCCCCTTCGTACAGATTTTTGGGGCAAACCCCCCCTTCCCGCCATGAGTGCAACAGTGATCTTTAGAATCCAATTCAGCCAGTCCCCGAGTTAAGAACTCATCGACTTACGACCGTTCGTATTTACGACCAACCTCCTATACATGCGGTCCCCGAGTTACGAACGAAATCCGCACTTACGAACAGCACGGCCATTCGTAAGTGAACGTAAGCCGACTTACAAATAGATCGAGTTACGACCTAGTGTTTGGTACATAACTTGTTCGTAAGTCTGGGACCGGCTGTAACGTGACACCCCCAACGCAAAATTGATGCAGGAAGTGATGCCAGTAACATCACTGAGGGCATCACAGGCCTCCCCATGTCTTGACTCTGTGTTATTACACGTTCTAATCCAAAATTAGAAACTACTGTACAGAACTGGACAAGTGTATGAAATCCAAATTTGACTAAAACAGGCTTCCTCATTGCAAGGTCTGTCATAGTGACAACCATGTCCTTGCACTGTTTTACAAACCCAAGGTAAAACTTGGTAAAAACTATGGCTAATTGGATCTGCTTTTGCAGCAGGATCCCCATGTGTGCCATGTGATCTTGCCCAGTGCCACAGAAAATAGTAAATGTATCCATCCCAGCTCTGGCAACTCACTGCACTCCAATTAACATTGTGTTAATGTAGGTATTCTCATCCCCCATAGTGTAGGCATCTTGGCCTTAGCCATGAAAACAAAATAGAAGTGTGCCTCAGTTTCCCTTTCCACACAGCACCTTCTGGCCAGAACCTTCTTTGTCCTGTAAGAAGTTCCAAGATAAGTTATAGGTATCAACCATGAAATATCAATACTCCAAGGTCTTTTAACATACAGTTTGTCATTTGGTACATTTCTTGACAGGTGCCATGTTTTTTCCAAAACATCACACACATTGTGCATTTTTACAATTCTTGGTAACCACAGCACATTGGTTACAAAAGTTAACATGAGTAATAAGAACAAATCCATATCGAGTGTACGTTGATAGTACTTTCTCTCATGCCACATCTTTGGCTCCACACCATTGTAGTTTTGGCCCTTTAGGCTTAAACTGCGATTTTCCTTTGCCAAAGCAAGTTTTGCCCTTTCCCCCTGTCCTGGGGGCTCAAAACCTGGCTCGACAAAGACAAAGGGCTGGCTGGGTGTGTCTCCCTTGCCCACAATGGCCATGGAATTCTCCTCCTCCCCCAATCAGTGGGGTAACAACAATAAGCTGTAGACTCACAAATCTCTCGTCCTTCCATCTCTAACTTCTGTTCACATGGAACCAGATATCAAATTCCCTGATCGATTACAAGTGTCCACAGTGTCCAGAGATGGGAGCTTAATTGCCATCTCCTGCATTCTAGGGAGAGTAACCACACAGCTGTTCTGCTCTGCATACTTGGCTACGTAGTCCTTCCTATGAATCTGACACACACACTGTCCACTCATCTTCAACCTGGGAACAATCCTGTCCCAAAAACCCTGACTTCCCAGCAAGCTGGTCACATACAGTCACTTGATTATCAGACTGCTCCAATTCTCTGGCTGTTCCTGCCTCATTTGTAACAATCCTCAGTCCCTCTGAGACCTCTCCACAATCATCCACACTGGATCTTTCTAAATCCAAGTCAGTGGAGTCACTGTTAACAGACAAATTCTGGCCATCAAGCGCTGAAACAAGTATCTCATACATCAAGCTGTTGCCTTTTACAGGCAGAGCTTTCCCTTGAAGGTCTTCTCCAAGCAAGGCACTGTCACCTCTCTCAGTCACTGCCAACTGCTTGCTAAAAGCATTGCAAGGACTCTCTTCCTATGAGCTTCCTTAAGCAACAGTTCACCATTCTCTGGCCCTGCAGCAGTCTGGCTCTGCTGAGCCATCATCAACTCCTGAAATGCCTTTACTCCTGGGATCACCTCTGGCCCATCAGGTGGATTCCTAGACAATCCCCTTTCAGGCAGACAGATTCATGAGATCCAAGGTCAGAGACATCTTTCCCTTTGTTACTCTCTGGACTGGCACCCTAAAGGCTCTCTGTCCTAGCACACACAAGGGTAGGAATCATTCTTTCTTTCTCAAGTAACACACAAGCCCCTGAACTGTCTGATCTCTGGGATTCTGGCAAAAAGCTGACTGGGATTCTGGCAAGAACCTCACTGGATCTACCCAACTCTCAGCATCCTTCTCCCCAGCAGACAAACCTAGGGCCAGCCCCCCTTTTTGGGCTTTAGCTGTATCCATACCCAACTCTGAGACAACAGCATTGCTCTCAGCCATTACAGGCTGAGGGGCACCTTCCTCAGACAAAGGACTTGGAGGAAATCCTCTCCCCCACCCCCCTCAGGCATGCCGCTGCCATACACAGATAAACACCTAGAGACAGTCTCTCCCTTGTCCCGGCACCCTTGGCTATTCTCAGGCACACAGCTAGCGACTGAGATAGCTTCTTTCACTGACACACTGCTCTTCTCAGCAGCCAAACTGCCAGCTTGCACACACTGTGGCTGCTCACACTGTGCTCCGTCACACAACTCACTTCCAGCTTGTGCAGGTTCAGACTCACAAGCATCACCAGCTAATGATCTATCACCCTCCAGAACTTTATCTTGTTCCACAGTGAGGAATCTACCCTGGCCATCGCCTGCAACCTGCTCCACAGAAGCATTGCCCTGAGTCCCGGGATCTCCCTGCCCTGCTTCTGACCCCAGCTTCACCTCTGAGGTATCAGACAGGCATCCAGAACCCTCACGCACAGACACACACAGCTATCTCCCTCAGGCAAACATTTAGGGTATGTCTATACTACATGCCTGTTGCCAGGGGCATGTAAATTAGACATCCCAACATAGTCAATGAAGTGGGGATTTAAATATCCCCTGCTTCATTAGAATAAAAAAGGCTGCTGCGTTGTGCCAGCTCAGCTGTTTGTTGGCATGAACCGGCAGTCAAGACGGGGATTGGTTGGCAAGGAAAGCCTTTGCCGACTGATCCTGTAAACCTCATTGCTCGAGGCATAAGGGATTGGTCGGCAAAGGCTTTCCTTGCCAACCGATCCCCGTCTTGACTGCTGGTTCATGCCAGCAAACAGCTGAGCTGGCACAATGCGGCGGCCATTTTTATTCTAATGAAGCGGGGGATATTTAAATCCCCACTTCATTGACTATGTCTAATTTACATGCCTCTGTCGCCAGAGGCATGTAGTCTAGACATACCTTTAGAGCCATGGTCACCAACCAGTAGATCACGATCTACCGGTAGCTCTCAGGGGCTCTAAGAGTAGCTCTTGAGCCCTCTCTGAACTGCGTGCCTGCGCAGTACATTTACATTAGATTTCCTCATTTGAGGAGAGGCTACTCACCGAGCAACAACATAGGAGAGTAGCTGCAAGGAATGGTAGGAGCTGGGAGGTTGGGAGGGCTGAAACACCCCAGCAAGCTGACTGTGGCTTTCAGCTGAAAGAGGCTGCCCCGCGCTCCAGCTGATCGGCGGCTTCTCCTCTGCGCCTGCCCACGTGGAGCTTGGTGCACCCTGGCTGAGCACCATGGCCAGTTGGCCGGGCAGCCACTTCTCTTCCCTCCAGCCCGGCTGTCCTGCGCTCAGCCCAGGGAGGCAGCGTCTAGCTCCAGCTGTGCTGAAGCAAGCTTCCCAGGCTGAGCACAGGATCACAGATGCCTATCTGATAGACTGTATATGACTAGCAATCTCAGACTACAACCCAGACTTCGAGACACTGGCAGATACTGTTCAGTCACAGGTGTCACACTGAGACTTTGTTATTGGAAGAAAAAATATATAATTATCAGTGCTTGATTTTAGATTTACAAAATAGCAGAGAACAAAATGTATAATTGTAAATACTTCATTTGACATTTAAATAGCATGAATTAAAAACAGACCATTTATTTCATAACTATAAACATGTGATTTTAATTTTATATATTGCATAATTTAAAAATAAACTGTTTAACAGAGTGTATAAGGGCTGGGGATAGCAAGTGATGGACAGGAGAATAGAGAGGGCGGGGCTTCAAGGAAGGGGTGGGGTGGTAGATCTTCACCTGTTCTGAGACTTAAAAAGTGATCTTGGGTGTAAAAAGGTTGGAGACCACTGCCTTAGAGACACTTTCCCCCTGGTTACAGTAGGATCCACTAGCCACAGACAACTGCCCAGAATCACATGCACCCTCTTCATAAAACTCCCTGTTAGCTACAGGTAATACAGAAGAGTTGCATTCATACATGCTTTCGGGCTGGGTTACAACATCAGCTGGGTTAAAAACATCTGCCATGTCATAGTCACACCACATATCCACACGGTTATATATCGAACTCCCAGGAGGATACAGTCTCTTTTCTTCTTCTGTTCTCTTAAGCCGAAGTTCAAGTCTGGCAGTTTTCTCCTTGGCTTGTCTGATTCGTCTGTCCAACTCTGCCATCCTCTTTGAATGTACTTGATCTAGCTTCTGCCTTCTCTGCTCAGCTAGCAGACGAAATTCCTCCAGTTCTTGTTTATATTTAAGTTGCAGTCTCCTCACTGGATCCTGCAATCTCATTTCTTCTGCAGCATTTCAGGCCACTAAAAAAGATCTCAGTTCTGGCTTAGAAGCTTCCTCACTAAAGGCAATGCCTCTCTCCAAGCACAAGGCTTCCAGAGCCGCTCTGTCCAGACTTTCACACTGTTGCTGACTCATTGCAGCCGCTTTTTAACCAACCAAACTCTCAATACAAAAATCAAATTTAGAATAGCGTGGGGTCCTGATCCAAAGCTTAATTGACCAAGATCTGTGGATCCTGCCGACTATGCCATTGAGATGGACCGTGCTGGGTCTGGACACAGCTGAGGGCATCCGCTCAGGGTGAATTGCTCAAAACTCGGGGCTCCTTACAGCCCCAGACTGGAGACCTTCCAAACAGGTCACAAACCAGTCACGCCGAGCACTCCAGCTGCCAATCTGGCCAGCCAGAAGCCTCACGAGCAAAACCCTTCTGACATCCCAGCTCTTCCTGTGCCCCAATCAGCCCCGGGCCTGCACACAGGTGAGAGGTTATAGAACCCAATCTCACCTACCCCAAATGGTTTCTTCCGGTCCCAGGAAACCAACCAGAGGTCCCAATCAATTTACACCCTGGATCTTACCCACAAGATCACGCTGAGCCAATCCTTTAGAATCTAAAATCTAAAGGTTTATTACTAAAAGAAAGAAAAGCATGAGAGTAGGGTTGTTAAGGAGAACACATTACATGCATCGAATCACCCAGTTCTCAATGCAGGCTCTTAGCAGAGATGTTATAAACTGATATCTTACAAGTCTCTGATGTACATCCTATGTCAGGAAGGGTCCACGGTTCTTTCCGGCTCGTTGTTCCCTACAAGGCTGCATCTAGGATCAGGAGCTGAACTGAAGACAAGATGAAGGTTGCCACATGGCACTTATATACCTCTCCTGGCATCCTCCTGGCCAGAGCAGGTCACGTGGTCGAGCGACTTATCTGTTTCACATGCTGGCAGCTATTATGCCCTGGCTGGTTTGCAGGTATCAGTCACATTCCTGAGGTGTGTACTGGCACCTAGAGATTCATTGTTTCCTTGCTAATTAGCATAGCCACTGGCTGAACATTCTTTGCCCATTGCTCTGTCTCAGACAGAGAGAGAATTTTCCAGCATCAACACAGAGTACATATTTATAACTCCACACACAGATATTATACAAGAACATGAATGGCATATACAGAATCAGCAGAACATAAGCTTTCATTTAACACCTCACACGACACCCTTTGTACAGACTTTTGGAGCAAACACCCCACCCCCATGGGTGCAACAGTGATCTTTAGAATCCAATAACGTGACAACATCCATTACTAATTAAGCCTACTGCATAAAATAACAAAGATGGATTCTGGACTGGGCCTTTTGAAGATAACAAACTGCTATTGATTTCAATATCAACTGCTTGGATTAAGGTCACAGAAGCATTTGTTATAGGCTGTCTGTGAACAGAAAAAAGCACTATTTTTTGGAATATGCTATGTAGGATTGGTAGCTGAGAAATAAACGTGTTGGGTTTTAAAAGGCAAATATATTACAAAATTTCTGTCAGCCATTATGAAGTTCTAATATACACATAAACGAAGGAAAGAGTCTATGTAATTATTTTGAACTGTCTTCTTCCGCTACTATGAAAAAATGCATAGTGGGAAAAAAAAATTTAAAATGTAGTATTGAATTTTTTTTGTACAATAGCAGCACTCGGACTCCAATCAGCTTTACAATCTTTAGTGAGAGGCATTGTACAAAACACACTGTGAAAGAATAAGAGAGCCTTAGAGAGCTTTACAGAACCATATTCCAACAGCAAGATTAAAGAAATGCTTTAATAGTTTAGGCCAAAAAGGCTGGTTCTGAGAGTTGATATATTCCATGTATGACAATCTACACAAGAAATCATTCTGATGCATCGACGTTTCTCCTACCGTAACAAACACGTTCATCTCCACGGAAGCCTATAGAGCATTCACAGGTGAACTGATTTCCTGTTCCTGGACGACACACTGCATTGGTGTCACAGCCATGGGTACCAGTGTAGCAAGGATTCCGGCTGATATCAGCAGAACCATCTGTTAAGAGAGATGGTATTTAGAAGAAGCTAAAATGAAGCCAAGTTAAATTTAACTAGCTGACAAACAGTTTCTTAGCTACTGCCCAAACTGAAAAGTAAGCTTGAATGCAACATTCTTGCAGCAATATGAGGACTGAGGCAGAGACTTAGGGGAGGTTGCTTATAACTGCTGTATGAGAGGGTGCCAGTTCTGAGCTAATGTACTCATCAGAGAAGGGGGACTATCGTTGATTTCTAGGTCAACCTCAAAACATGCCTTTTACCTCAAATATGACAGTACAAGGTCTTCCCAAGAACTTCTACAGGTTGAACCTCTCTAATCCGGCACCCTCGGGACCTATTTTTGCTGAACCAGAGAATTTAATGGACCAAGGGAGGTCAATATTGTCTAACAGCATTACCAACACTTCCACTGCTTACTGGGCTCTTAGAATTTTTTAGGGGTAAATTAGACCTAAATAACTGCACAGAACACTGAGAGCCAGGATTGGTGGCTGCAAACAAACTTTATGCGACCGCGGGAAACTTGGCCACACCCATGATAAGTGTACATCTGGGTAACCAAAATCACGCTGGACCATGGATGTTGCCAGAACAGAGAGTGCCCAACTAGAGAGGTTCAAACTGTACAAAGGAACATGGATAAATTATAAAAATAATACAGATAACACTTCACACAGGAAAAGCCCTCAGAAAATTACACACATATAATTAAAAGGCAAGGTTAAGTCAAATCACTTGTACAGTTACCTTCCTGTCGAGTCTCTAAATAGCATTGTTTTGTTGGAGTTGGGGTGTTCTTTTTCCAGTAGGCAAGGATGCCTTATTTCTACCTATAAACTTTCTATCAAAATCTAAACATACAAATTTTATCTTCATTCAAACGTAATTTAATTCTTGCAAAAAAGAACTTCACTAACTTGTCATTAAATGTGCCCATATTTATCAACTTTGCACACAAATCTTTTAAAAAAATTTCAGATTTAAAACAAAAATTAAAACCACACATATAAACAAGTTCCTCATTTGACTCAAATAAAACTTTTGGTATAATTGGCTACTGCACATTGTCGAGAAATGAAATGCTATGACTGGCTGAATGATGAGTCTTGGAAACTAACTTCTGTTTAATGGCACGTGGTTCATTTTAGTAAATGGTTGTTTTCTGCAGCAATGGGTCTGAGCTTCTATGCAGTATTTAAAAAAATGATTCACTGATGACAGAAAGTTATTCATTTTAAAGGTACAGTAAAACTCCATTAGTCCAGCATCCAGTGCTCCCGCACTCCTGATGGTCCGGATCTTTGTGGATCTTTGTTAAAAAAGGTCAATAGGCATTCTGAATTCCAGGTAAGTAACACAACTATACTGGGCTGCTGACTTGGTGTGCTCCTGGCAGTTATAGGGCTGGCTGGGGGGTGAGATAGGCCAGCGTAGTGAACTCTGGGTAATGCTAAGGGCTGCCTGAGGCCCCATTCCTTCTAGGAGTACAAAGCAGCCCCACACACACCTTGCTTAGAGGCCTGGGGAGTCTGTTGGCCCAGCTATATAATCTATTTCATTAACACTCACCTAATGCAAACTCAAATATAAAGGAGCTTGTCTCCAACAATCCAAGCCCCAAAAAGAGGAATTGAAGAATTACCACTATACTTACCACTGACCGGGCCAATTGAGTTGCTCATAGCGTATCGCAGAATTTGTTCATCCCTATTATACAGGACAAAGACACTGTCGACTGATAGCTGCTGTGTGGCAGAAACAGCATGATATGAGTCATCATGAACGCATTCACTGAATGAGATGGTTTGTCGCCACTGGTAGGCTACAGTGTAGGAGGGAGAAATCCCATCTCGTTCTGGTTCTGTCACTGTGTACTCCCTGGTAGAAGACGATGTGATCACTGAAATACAATAAATATCACATGGATATGAGAGGAAAGGGAAAGTACAAAACCCATTTCCATCTGCAAACATGGATCAAAGGCAGGACAGTAATAAACAGAATTTTATAGGCACTGCCCTGCTTTTCTAATTGAAGGAAGGAAATTTCACTAGGATTTGGCCTATCTTTTGTTTCCACGTATCCAACGTGCTAAGTCTACTATATATTTGAGAGAGATTGTATGTGAGTGAGTGAGTGAGGTTGTTCAAGAACTCCTCCTAAACAGTAAGAGTTGGGACTACCAAATTTGGCATGCAGATTCCTCCGATCATAAATTAAAGCAAATTCAGGAATCGGTTGTGCCAGGACAATGGAGTGTAACTGGAGTTCAACTGTTTCTAATCAAATGGAAAGGGAGGCGCCTGCTAGCAGGAGACAGTCATGCTGTTGAATGGCCACAGGGGGGCGGTCGCACCAGGAACAGAGTGCTTAAGGACAGGGCTCTAGCTGTTGCTGGCCACCATACCTGGTGGCCCCTGCTGCCTCAGCCAGCCCCAGGGATGCACTGGCTAGCCACTGTGGCCCCCACGACCCCGGCCAACCCCAGCTCCAGGGGCGGTGAGCCGGGCAGCATGATTTCTTCTGCCTCGGCCAGCCCTGGGGAGCCACTGCTCACTCCGTATGGCCCTCACTGCCCTGGCTAGCCCTGGCTCCAAGGGCAGGAGATTGGCCAGCGCAGTCCCCACCACCCCAGGGAGCTGCCACCCGTCCAGGACAGCCTGGGTTTGGAGATGGTGGGCTAGGCAGTGTGGCCCCCACCACGCCAGGCAGTCCTGGCGAGCTGCCACCTGGCCAGCTTGGTGGCGACTCCCCAGAACCCAACCTCCTGCCCTAAGCCCCCTAACACCCAACCGCCTGCCCTGCTTCCACCCCATTTCTGCCCGGAGCTCCCCATCCCCTGCACTGACTCCTGCACCTCCCCCCTCCTGCCCTGAGCCCTCACAAGGACCCTAGCAATGGCGGGTAGATCCTCTAGTATTTATCTAAACATAACTTAGCAAATTTGTACAGTTGGTAAGATACGAAGAATAAGAAAATTCAGATTAAGAAATTTATTTCACCAAAACAAGCCACTGAATGTGCAAAAATCTAAGAACAGGAGCCCCTAATATCAAAACCATTTGTTCTTTTTCATTGTAAGGCGTTACCTTGATTTTCTGACAAAATCCTGAATAAACTATCACATTTGCAGTTTCCATAGTATTTTTCTGCATGGGGGAAAACAGACAAAGGCTGTGATCCTTTCAGCAGGTTTGCCTGGATGAACTGTAATACCCAACCCCCTCTGAAGTCAGTGGAACGCTAAATGGGTATAGGGCTCTACCTTCATGGATCTGCTTGCAGAATTTGTGTCAAAGGTGAATTCCTGATAATTGGCAGTCCATTATTCAGGCAAGTCAAGTGTGCTATAAGCTTCTTCAAGGAGTGTCAAGGTAATTAAGTAGGCTGTCATTGTCACTGGTAAAATAAGCAGCTATTTATGATCATAAGGTCTAATTTAGTAGACATATATTTCTGTGGTTTCTGGAAGGAGGAAGATAAAAAGAGTAGATGGGGTGGCACAAGGAATTGGAAATGGAAAAAACAGACTCTTGCTTCCAGGTTGGTTGTTCGTATCCTGTCCAAATCCAGGGACGGATAGTTGTGATTGCCAGATAACTGGTCAGCGATCAATGTGAACTGATACATAGGTCTCAATCCAGTTCTTAGTGGAGTGTTGCACACATTGCAAAAAGCCTAAAAAATTACAGGCACAGCTAATGGTAGTCTTAGGAAAGAGACCAAGGACTGAATAGGCTGAAAAACACAAATTACCCTCTCCTTTTGAACCCTCTAGATCAGAGAAACTTTAGTAAGAAGTGCAGATTTGTACTGCTGCTGTCTACATTGCATCAGCTTGTAGATAAAAGAAAGGCCCCTACACTGTCTCTTGAGCTGTCAATGCAACATTGTTGGACACCACACCACTGGAAAAAAATAAATACAAATCTCATACGAGAGACCAAGAAAATGCAATTTTCGAAAATAAAGGTTAGAAATAAATGTTTAAAAAGTAAAAAGGTAACGTAATATATTACACCAGTCACATTCTAAAGAGCCAAAGAACAAGTATATGTTAGTAAACTCTATACTGAAAATAGATATGAACCTATAACAGGCAGTTCCCTTTAGGTTTTTATTTTCCGTTCTGAGGAATATGATTGATATCAACGCCATTAAATCACATTGCCTCTTACCAGAACTAGAAGAGTGATAGAGCTCATTGTATGGTTCTATCTGGACTGATGAACCAAATGGGATCTCAGGTATTTTGCCCTCCATGTCTGTGCTGATTGTAAGATGACCATGTTCATCAATTCCACTGAACTTTTGTTTGATAACCAACTTCTCATTACTGCCAAGGAAGGTAACTTCAGCTTGCCGAGTAAACTCACCACCTAGAAGTCAAGATTAGGTAAACCATGAGTTAGTTTGAATCCTTTTAACCAAACTGTTGCCCTCTACCCTTTAAAAAAAAAAAAAAAGCAGCAAATATTTTCTCCACGCTATTATGCAAGCTTTTCTAATAGATCATCTTCTGCATATAAAGGAAAAATACAGTTCAAGAAATAGCCATTGACACACTAGCCCTAAGTACAGTAAAATAACTCAAACTTTTTAAGCATTTGACATCTTGAACTGCAAATATGACAAAAGAGAAGATTTCAGATCAAAAGAAGAGTTGAGGCAGACCCAGAATATACAATAGTGGGTCTTATGTGTGTTCGAGCTAAAAAGTGGTTTTATTTTTAGCAGAAAATACTGTATCTCTATTAAGAGTCCACTTTGACCTAAAACAGATAGGTTTTTTTTAATTTCCCAAATAAAAAAATTTGAAATATACATTATAAATTTCTGAACTAGCTTTGAAGAAATAAAAAATACACAAAAACGAACAAAAACAAAAGAACAAAAAAAACAAGAACAAAATTATATATGCAATTAACATACTGTTGAGGTTGACAAAATTCATACCACAGAATTGTAATGTCTAAAATAAAAAAAAAAAATGCATAAATTTCTAAATTAGATTACACTCACAGATGGGTCTGAGTGGCAGAATTTGAATCAGTCCAAAAATTCAGGCTCATCTCTAATTATATGTAGTGCTGAATTACAAAAAATATTTCTGAAATATGCAGGAATTTTAACAAAACAAAATAGAACAAAAAACCTCAGTGAATCTCTCGCTTGCTAAAACTTCAGTTCAAGATTCTGCATTTTCCCTGCAGCACTTCCCCAGATGGTATCATTAGCACCTAAAGCCTAACATGGTTTTAGGTATTCATAGGGCCAGATTTTCATTGCATTCATTCTGGCCCCTTTGCACTACTTAAGTGGGAAAAAGGTGCTCAAAAGAACCCAGATGCCTCTAGCTGAGAAACCCTCCAGCATGGGGGCCTTGTAGTTATCAGTGGCTGTATAGTAAAGGTGGGCAAGCTGTGACCCATTGGGGTTCTCTGTGTGGCCCATGCGACATTCTGTTTACTATTGCCCACATGTAGGGCTGCCGGATTCTATTGGTTTTTGTCTGCATACCCCACAAATTCTAAGTATGCAAGGGGAAACCGACAATCTTGCAGCACACTGAGACAAAAGAGGGCCACTCATGTGGCCCACTCACTAGCTTATGTTGCCCCTTGCCTCTGTCTAGCCAGCTCAGCACAGAGATACAAGATATGACACAGCTACCATGTGATTCTTTTGGGACTATAAGCAACTAAAATATTTTACCTACATGCTGACTCAGCACAGCTATACTAGGATAATCAAGAGTGCTGTATCAGGCTTCCTGATTACCCCACATCCTTTTTGTGCCAAGCAAAAGTTCAGCACAGCAGAGAATCTGTGTTGAAAGTCTTTTGCTGTTGTAGAAGAAAACACAGATCCTTACACTTGTCTCAGATGGTAAAAAGTTCACATTTAAGGTGTAAAATCTACTGTCACTTCATTTTGTTTATTTATTGGGATTTTCAAAAATCCCAAACTGACTTAGAAACACAACTGGTAGAGAAATTCAGTGGGATGGAGTATGGAAAACCCCACTCTACCTGTTATTATATACCTTGTTTGGTGCCTCATTAAAGACTTCTATAATATAAGGTGATAAATATGCCCCAAAATGATTTCACAGTAATCAGGAGAGGAAAAGAGATTTCCCCATTTAGGGATAACTACAGAGAGACTGGAAGTAACAAAGAACTCTAATAGATTAGTAAGACAGGATTTCCCTTTACAGAAACCATGT
>CM057847.1:66632551-66660036 GCA_030068395.1 Apalone spinifera | reverse complement strand
GGACTGGACTCGATGACCTCTCGAGGTCCCTTCCAGTGCTAGTATTCTATGATTATCTCATAGACACTAACCTCCCCCCCTCAACCCCCTCTGTTCTAAAATCTGATTTGTCAATTTTATATGTGTTCACTTTTTTTTAATTGTATCCCTTTGGTATATATGGTCATGCCAATTTTCTTCCACAACTTGATCTGAGGAAGTGGGTCTGGCCCACGAAAGCTCATCACCTAATAAACCATCTTGTTAGTCTTTAAGGTGCTGCATAGTCCTGTCTTTTGTTTCAGTATAGGAAAGAACCTTAGGGTTCCTTTTCTTATTCTTTATATGATAATCATGTGGTCATTATTAATTTAAAATTAAGTGTGTCAAAGAAAGGATAATAATGTTGTAGTTTACAATTTTTGAGCCAGGACAATTAATGTTAATGGCATTAGAAATCCCCAGGTGGCCTCAACCCTTGGCGGCAGCCACTCATCTTCCCACGGCCCCAACACCGAGAGGCTTCGGCCCCCAGCAGCAGCCACCCGACAAGCCTGCCACACCACCTCAACTCGTGGTGGCAGCCACTCATCCTCCCATGGCTCCAACCCCTAGTGGCCTCGGCCCCTGGTGGCAGTGGCAGCCGCCTGCCAGCCTGCGGCTCCAACCCCAGCAACCTCGTCCCCCAGCAGCAGCAGTGGCCACCCCCAAGCCCACCAGGCTGCTCCAACCCCCGACGGCATCCACTCGCCCTCCCAAAGCCCCAATTCCCAGTGGTCTTGGCCTCCACCCTTGGCAGCAGCTTCAACTGCTTTTGAGCCTGCCACACAGTAGGGATGTTAAATTTAGATCTATTGGCTAAATAGAATAGTCGATGCAATTTGCATAAGGGCACGTATATCTTTGAAGTGTAGCAGCAGCTGTTGCTACATCTGAAAGGTGAAAGCACTGCAGGGAGCACGGGGCCAGTGGGGGACTCAAGCAGTCCCTCACTGGCCCCATGCTCCCTGAAGCATTTCAAAGCAGCAGCGCCACACGGAGCCCAAGATCTGGCCCCAAGCTCCACATGGCGCTGCTGCTTTGAAGCGTCCCCTCTTCTCCTCCTCCTCCCCCACCCCGCTGCCTCTTTCTGATAGAGGCAGCAAGTGAAGGGGGAAGCATCTTGTCAACTATCCAATAGGCATTTGCTAATCATTCACATCCCTACCATGCAGCCTCAGTCCCTGGCAGCAGCGAGAGCAGCTGCCCCACAATGCATCTCCGGCTGCCAGAGCAGCCACCCCCAAGCAGCTCCGCTCCCCACCCGGGAGCCCCTGCCAGCCACACAGCCGAGGCTCTGGGAGCAGCCATACCACTCACCTTCCAGGTCCAGCAGGCAGATGAGTGCTGCCGCATGGCTCTGGGAAAAGAGGTGGGCAGGCTTAGAATTTTCTGTGTGCGGCTATGCATGCGTGCACCTTAGAGGGAACAACCTGTACAACCAAACAAATCTCTGGCTTCTTAAATGTATACTATTTAAAGTAGCTAATTTTCCTGAGAAACACTTGTTCAATTTTAAGAAGTGCGCTGACAGACTGCAGGATTCCCATTTGCTTATGTGAAATTTATAGAGCTTCTGAGATTTATCTGCTTATTTGCATAGAGTGAGGGGAGGAGGGAAGCAAGAGAACTAGGTTACACAAAGAGAGCATCAGATTGTTAATTGTTTATTCTGTTAAACATGTGTTCCAGACTGTGGTTTGACCCAATGAGTACATGGAAAATGTACTTTCTTTGGACCCATCTGCCATTCAGAGTCAGCATTCATATTAGTGCAGTGAAGGCTTTTCAGAAAGGCTTACACTATGGAGCAGTTCACATTGCAATTACCCCAGAAGAGAGCTGGTGCCTAGTCATTATTGAGAGTCTACACTCTCTAGCCAGCATGTTGCGAGAGAAAACCTCACTGCAGTACTGTCAACTTGTTAGTCGAATAAAGGACACATCTCCACTTACAGGATTGATGCTCTAGTGATCAATCTTCTAGGGTTTGATTTAGCGGGCCTACTGAAGACCTACTAAATCGAACACTGAGAGTACCCCCATTGGCACTGATAAGTCCACAAGAGCATTTCTCCCATTGACCTCCCACTGTGGAGACAACACCAAGCTCAGCTTAAGGTACGTTATTTATGTAGCTAGAGCTGTGTTTCTTGAGCCAATCTTCTCCTTTGCAGTATGGAGCTGGCCTTAGTCTCAGGAATGTTCCCAGGAACACAGTGTGTCTGTTCATAGTAAGGTACAACACTTCACTGGAGATTAGTGAAGCGGGAGTTCTTGGTGCTCTCTCTCTCAATCTTAATTAATAGTCTAAATAAATTATTCAAAAAATCTGAAGCGAGGCCAAAATTTGACAAGACAACTGTCCATTAAAGTGCCATGTTTATGTACACGGTATCTGCCCCCCGCCCACCATGCACAAGTACAACAGAATTTAAAAAAAACAAAAAAACAAAAACCAAACAAACAACACCTTTCATAACATCAGCTTTCTTATGGTTTCATCCTGAACCAAGATATGTACTTGCTGCTTTTCAATTAATTTAAGGGGGTTTCCTTCCTTTTCTTCCTCCAGCTACACACTGAATGTTCTTTGGAGGAGGAGGAGGATGGACTTTATTCTTGATGGGCCCATTTTAGTCTTCCTGGGGGAGCTCTATGGCAGAGCTGTCATGCAGAAAAAGGATTTGGAGTTACACAAACCCTTTGAAGATCCCTAGATGGCCTTCCCTGATATAATTCCCTAAAGCACAACTGCTAATTCTACTACAGACCAAAAGGTTAATTGTGCAAGGAAAAATCTGTTTTCAGAACCTACATTCAAGGAGAGACCTGCCTACATAAGCAGTCGCTGCAGCTATGGAGCAATTTGGTTTGCCTGTCAGAAATACACTTTCATGCAAAACAAGTAGGCACTTAGTGCTAATGACAATGGTATGAAAGCACTTCAGCTATGAGCATAGGTTCCAAAGAGCAGTGCTTTTGCCATCTTAAATTACATTCTCATCTTCATCATGGATACCTTCTTTATTATATGTCCACTTAAACCAAACATTGAGTTTACGTATAGCTTTCAGAGAAATATGAAAAATTAAGGTCTCATCTATGCTACCAAGTTTTGTCACCAAAACTGCCTTTTGGTGACAAAACAGTGAGAGCATTTACACTGCAATGTGGCTTTTGTTTGGAAAAATGCCTGGTTTCGGTAAGCAACAAAAAACCTCTACCCCAGTAGAGTTTTTTTTCCTTTTCCCCTTCTTTTATTTTCAACAAAAAGCCAGCATAGACACTGCGGTTTCTTTGTTGACAGAACTGGTTTCCACCAGGATCCCACAATGCTTTCCCTGATGTCTGTGCTCAGTGCTTTGATCTTTGCTGTCCTGAAGGCATGTGCCCCAACTCTTTCAAAGCTCCAGGTAAGTTATCTAACAGCTGAGTGTTCCCTTTGGGGAACAAAGAGCAAAGCATTGAAATCTCTTGTTCTGCCTTGCACTAGCCCACAGAGGCAGATAGAGTTCTGGGGGGGAGGGGGAGGGAGAAGAAGAGGGGAGGGGCAAGAGATTGCTGTGCTTCTTTGACATTCCTCAGCAAGGAGAGACCACAGAGCTACTCAGGTTGCCATTCCTGGCAGCTGAGGAGGCTGTGGGAGAACTTGGAGGGAATCCTCAAAATGTGAGCAATCAGATTTGCCTTCCCACAAGACTATACTGCTGAATACCCTACCCCACCATGCATTGCTCACATTATCAATGGTGCCCCCAACGTGGACATGATCTGTCAACAGAGAGAGCAAGTGTGAACATCCTTTAGCAATTTTTGTTTTGTTGACTTCTGGGTGTCAACAAAAGTTTTGTTGACATAACTTGGTAGTATAGACATGGCCTAAGATTTTCCAAGGTAGTTTAGGAAGTTTTATTTAAATTATTTTCAACTAAGACTTATAAAAACATTTAAATATGGCATCTTCACCCTTTCCTGTACTAAAGAATATTAAAAAAAAAAAAGTTGCCTATGTATCCATAACCTGGTTACATTACAATTACATTAAATGTCTCATACAAAATGCTAGAACAGCTATATACTTTTGAAAAAATAAAATTACCTTCTGCTACACATTGCCTGCCATTTCCTTTGTAACCAGCAACACAACTGCAACAATACCCATTTGGATAGTCTTTGCAAACAGCATGAATGGAACACTGTTGACGGTTGTTGGCACAGGTCTGTTGGGCATCTGTATGGTAACGGAACACTGTTGGAAGAAAGAACAACAAACTATTATTCTCCATATTATATTACAAAAATATCTGTAAAGATTCACAATAGAGCCAATTAGTCCAATTCATCTGATGAAGTGGGTTTTATTCACAAAAGCCCATGATATATTTGTTAGTCTAAGGGGCCACAGGACTGCTTGTTGTTTTTAAACACAATTCTGAGTAACATCAGAATTTCATTTTAGCCATTTGATCAGCTTTTGGGAAAGGGCACATTACTGTAATAGATTTTTTTCTTGCCTTGCAATATGTAACTAAGTTTCCCAAATATTCTCAGTAAAATGTACTGGATTGATCCACAGCTAATGTAATCAGTGGGGGAAGCTCTACTATCTTAAGTTATGACAACAGAACTAAACTAATTTATGTCACATGTTAATTCAGTCCTTCAGTGGTCCACTGGGGAAAGTTTCTCAAAGTTCTGGTTTCCAGCCTACACCAGAAGGGAAACCTCATGCACCCACTGAAAACCCACATCCAAGTTCACAGATATAACTATCCCTCAAATCTGACCACAGGGAACATTCTGAGTCCTGTCATTCTTCTATGGCACAACTGGTTTCACGTTTTCTATATTCATTGCCTTAACAAGTAGCATTGCTAGCAGAAAACATTTTACCAGACGAAAACAGGGAATCCTAAATTGCAGCCTTTTATAGGAGTGGCTCATGCTATCTACATGGATCTTTTATTCACATATTCCTTTCATGGGGGAAGTGGAAAACAAGGGGCTAAATTGGTCTTAGGACAGAGTGGAAACCTTAGTATGTTGTTGGGGGTGGGGAGACGAGTCAGTACGAGTGCCAACTCTAGTACTGCCTAGATAGTACAAATGAGCTTACCAATCTCACTTTCCTCAATATCTTCAATATCTTCTACATCTATAACCTGAGGATACTGCTGAGGGAACTGCTGGCCTGGAAACTGAGGTGGAGTTTTCCCAGTGGCGAATTCTGGCTGTTGATTGAAAGAGGACTCTCTTGGAGGGGTCTCTGGTGTTCCAACTTTATGTTGTGGTTGCAAATCATCTTCTGAAGCTGTCCGAGGAACCCTATATGAAATATGTTGTTGATCCCCTCTCCTGCTGGGAACATCATATGGTACCTGTTGCTGGCTTCTTTCCATCGAATCATGATGCAGTACAGTTGGTTTTAAGGTCACTTCCTGATACTGTTCTTCATCATCAAATTCAGGACTGCTGCTGATTTTGGCAGGCACAATACTATTAGATGAGCTACCAATCTCAAACACCCAGATTCCTCTCCTTCCAGAATTGCTGCTCCTAGAAAGAGAACAACCACACTAAACATGACATCGGGTAAACATAATATTATAAATTCTACATGAAAAACCCTACATATTTGATTCTATATTCCACTGATAAATACCACTTACAACTGAATGAATTATCGTGGTACAAAACAACTACATCTTATCCACCTATATAAAAGGCATCTTAGGGCACAGCTGAAATTTTGAATAGTATTAGCAACTTATCTACAGTGGGACCTAACTTCTTTAGTACTTATCTGGAGGTTAGGGAGGATTGGGGAAAAAGGTGCTATAATTAAGCTTGACAGCAGTACTCTGAACTTTTTTAAAATCGCTCTCTTTCCTTCCTGTCCTTTCCCCCACAAAGAGTGAGGCAGGGGGAACAAAGTGTATATTGAGGGTGCTGAGAGCCATCGAACCGAACTGTAAACTTTGTAGAAGATGAAAACCACTTCACTTCAACCCGAAGGGCATGCCAGTGCCCCCAGCATCCCAGCTTTAGCACCAAGAATTTTTAGAAAGGAATATCTAAAGCTAGGCTCAGAAAATGTTCCAGTTTTCAAAAGGGCTGAGCACTCAGTAGCTCATACTACACAAAACACTGAAAAATCTAGGCCACAAGCATCTCGTTCTTCAAAATGCTGATCAGATTTTGCAATTTCTAATACAGTGGCACATGAAAGCTTATTAGCTATTCCATTTTCTCAGATCACAGACTGCATCAAACATATCAGACAGGAACAAGAACTGGGATTGGGGTTTACTGATTTATTTTAAAGGCATACTCATGCAGGTTTCTGATGGACTCTTCATCATCAGCAACTATATTGTAGGATCCTGGTTTTATCCACAAGTAGTAGTTTGTAGAGGCCTGACTGAAGCCAACTGTAGCAGGAATCTTTTCTTCAGCATTCTTGGAGTGCGCACTATAGAACTGCAAACCATCTTCTGGATAAAGGAAAACAGCATAGGAACTGGAATCAGAGGAGGCTAAAACAGCCTGGAATGTGTTTCTCTGTGGGGAAGATTTAAAATCCATTTACTTGTAGGAAAAATATTCAAGGTCAGGAAAAAAGAAAAAAAAGAAAAAAAAAAAAGGAAGACATTTTATAAATCACAGTCAATCATAGCGTAGTTGAATACCTGATTAGCCCAGGCTTATCAGTTAATCTTATCGACTACACACATTCCCCTCTCCCTTGCTGCCTCTGTATCATATATTAGACACCTATATATGAAAAAGGGGGAAATGCTTAACACATGTATCAGAGGCAGCAAGGTGGGGAGCTGAAAGCCGGTACACGCTGGAAGCTGGCTTTCAAGCCAGCTCCCCACATGTATTGGCTCATGCAAGCCACTTGCCCCCAAACCCCTGGGTTGCTGACACTATCACAGAGGCAATGAGGGGGGACAGGCAGGAACCAGTGCTAGGGGAGAGGCGCCTGCCCCCCAACAAGCTGCTGCCTCTGAGTGTGGAGGGATGGAGAGGGGAGGCTGCTCCATGGGATGCCAGCACAACCTCTGTCATAAATTTCATGATTTCCTGATCCTGGGAAGACAGCAGACAGAAGCATGATTTGTTTTACATGTGCTGAGCAGTCCCATTGAAAAAGGAGCCACTCTCAATACATAAAACAAAGCAACTGCTTACTTATGTCTTTGCAGCATGGGACCTAAACAATTTACAAGATGGGATGGGGAGGAGGGATTGGGGCTCTCAAATAATTGTGAAGTGAAGTCTTAAATGCAGATGGATCATCGTAGAGGGATCTTGAAAAGTCTACTGTGGAAGGCCTGATCTCAGATATGCAAGTTTGTGGTTAATGAGATGTGACCAACCCAAAAAGAAATCAAGGGCTAGATTCACAAGAGGACTTAGATTCCTAACTGACACTTTGGACACCTAAATCTCAGAATTGGGCCGCACTGGGATTCACAAAGTCCCTGCTCAGCTGCCCCCAAAACCTGTAGTCACCAAAATTTGCTTAGTACCTCAACTGCAGTAAAGGTTCAGAAGGTGTCTGTTTTTGCTTAAGCATACCCACTATAGCCCCTCACTAGGCATCTACACACCTCAGCCCTGGAGCAAACATTCCTCTGCCTGGTTCACCTGAAGGGCTTGCTCTGGAAAGCATGTTCAGAGGTCAGCTACCAGATCGCGTCCTTACAGATAAGCTTATACAAGGGAGGGGGCAGGGAAGAACAACCTTCCTTACACTTAGTCCAGTGGTTAGAGCACTCACCAGTGATGTGGGAGACTCAAGTTAAATTGAGTCTTCTTATTCCTAAAAGAAGGAATAAGAGATCTTGCGGAAAAGGCTTTATTTTCCGCAAGAGCCGCGTCTAGACTGGCGCTTTTTTCCGGCAAAGCTCCGAAATGGAAAAAAACGGCAGCCATGTTCATGTAAATGGAGTGGGGAAAATTTAAATCCCCACTGCATTTGCAATTCCGACTTGTATCATCTGCATCCCTTTTCTGGAAAAGGGGGCCAGTCTAGACGTAGCCATGGAGAGAGCTTTTGCAGCTGAGACTCCTATGTGGTAGAAGGCACCTACCTCCCTGTAGCCCAGACTTAGACACCTATATATGAAAAAGGGGGAAATGCTTAACACATGCCTCTTAGCTTAATATCTTCCCCCTTTGGTGAGGCATCACTGAGTGGGCTGGCTTTGTGACCCCAATTCTAAGATGCTCATCTCTCTGCAAGTAGCCTAGATGCCTAAACCAGCCTTTGTGAATCCTTGGCACCTCGAAGTTAGGCCTGATGTTTAGTGTCCCCACATGAATCTTCCTTGTTAATTTAGCCTCAAAAGTCCAGGTTTTAATACATCCAAGATCTCTGGCACATATCTGCATGTTGTAAAAGTTAACATCAGAGTCCAAGGATAGTTTGGATAAAAAGATAAAAATGTGACCTCTGTCCTCCGCTCTGCCCACATACTACAAGCCAAACTGTTTATGTTGTCTTTTAAATATATTTGAGAAACTCCTCCGAAAAATGTCCTTCTCATGAATGCTGTGGTAAATATATAAAACAAAGCAGTAAGAAAATACTTCAGTTTAAATACTTTTCTGAAGTATGAAATATTACTGCTGACATTTAAAAACAAAGGACCCTGGAGTAACACTTCTGTTGTACTTGGTCTATATTGGGGTTCTGTCTAACATTTACCTTGTCTTCCAGAGTAGGGTCTTCTCCAGGCACATGGTAAGGAGCCACAAACTTCCAGGTAACAATGACAACACTTCTTAGATCAAAAGTGGCCTTGGGGAAACCTTGTTGAATATAGTCTGCAGCAAGCTGTAAGACATCCGGGGATGAATCTTCTCTAAAAAAGACCTTTCCACGTCCATCTGTAGTGTCCAGATCAGCCAAAAATGGAGCAATACCTCCAAAACTCAGTGGAAATTGACCAAGGTATTCTTCTTCTTTTGATGGTTCATTCACTGCAATGATCCCATTAGTAGCCACCTAATAAAAAGAGTAAAACCATTTAGACAGGGCAGTTAAGTATCGTCCAGATGGCTATTTCACAAGTCTTCACACTTTTGTAGAATTTTCAAAGCTTCTGAAATATTTTTGTTTCTCAAATACCTAATATCATTGAAACAGAAGCTTGTATATATAAGTCAAGTTTTACAATCTGTAGGATAATTCTAAAAACATTTTTTTTTAATCTATTTGGCGGGGTCCTGGAGTTTTAAATTCTCATAGTTCAACAACAGGTTACAGTAAGAACATTCTTCTTACTGAAGTATAAAATTTCAAACAGCTGTACTTCTGAGGGTCCCAGATTTACCTCCACTTAAGGCAAAGTAGTATAAAATAACCACATCTCTCAAACTCCAGAACTCTCAATCTTTATAGATCAAAACCCAGAGCATTTAATCTTTTGTATGGATTCTCTTAGATGACTAAACATTATTAATAGAATGACTAGTATCTACATATGTATGGAAACATGGCTGACTTTTGGGAAAATAGGGCTCTGAGCAAGCTTATATTTTGGTGCCTCTGGTCCCCACTGCTGCCCTCCCCCATTCCTCCCAAATGCCCTGGCCCCTGCTGCTTCCCCAGGTTCCAACTTCCTGCTATCTTCTCCACCCCATTGCTCCACGCTCTTTTCTGCAGCCTTGCACTCTGGGATACCCCCCCTCTTTGCCCATTGACCATGTTGCCCTGGGCAGTCACACCCCTTCTCCCCGCCCCTCCAATGCCAGAATGAAGTAAATACTCAAACTTAAGAGTTTTAAAATGGATAAGATATACTGAGGACAACTCCTTTGTTAGCTAACCAGTGAGACAGATTCTCACATGATGCAAACTGCTGAAGTTCCATTAATGTCAACGGAGCTATTTCAATGTATACCACCTTAGAATCTGGACAAGAACTACACTTGTTCTGTGAGACACAGGAGTGATAATATGGATGATATTATATTATATACTTGTAGGAGAGCTTGGGGCTGATGAAAGTGAGGGATCACCAACATCATTGTATGCCACCCGCAGCACAAACAGATGTTGAGCAACTTCGCACAACAGATCCTAACCATACTAACTTCCCTGCATAGGATTTTGTGTAAATTGCACAATCAAGCCATTCCTCACATTCCTTCCCTGCATTCAAGACTGCTGCAATTTTAAATTTAGACTTTAACTAGGGAATTTTTAAATGAAGGGTTGATCTACACATAGCCTTGCACCAAAATAATTAGATGAATTTCAATGTTGTTATTTTGGTGCAAATCTGTTCGTGGACACTTATTTTAGGCTATATGTGCCCTGTTCTGATCAACAAGCAAAACTGAAATCCACCATCAAGACTGCTCTAACTTAACTTGGCTCCAACAGCTCACTAGGAACTCTTCTGTAAGTGCAGAAACCAGAGTCTGGCATGCTTTTACAACAATTCTCAGTCCCAGATATGCCTTCAGTGCATCACCAGATGCTGTAGGAGAGTGGGGATACATTCCCCCCCCCCCCCCCCCCCCCCCCCCCCCCCACCCCAGCCCAGACCCCTCATAGCCCCCCCTTCCGACAGTCCGGCATATCTGATAATCCGGCACCCCCAGGGTCCTAAAGGTGCCGGATTATCGGAAGTTTACTGTATTAGAAATTAAGCAGTCTGAATTCCCAGTGTACAGTGAGTCAACTGCACAAAATAAGCACTCACTATAAGTAACAAAAAGCTTTTTTTAATTTAAAATGTTAGAATATATTTAATTAACACTTATAAGTAAATTTAGTTTAAGTTATTTAACTTTACCATATCTCTTTAAACTTCATAAGTTCATGCTGTATCAGTATTAATATAACTAAGAGAAAGCCACAAAACAGATATGCATTACAGTTTAATAAAGATGCATTTTTATTTAAAAAAAAAAAAAAAAGACAAAAACACTGAAGATTTGTGCTGTCTAAAGAGAGTAACAACTGTATGAGGTTTTTATTTTGCCTTTTAGGGTATTGTAATCTATTTAATAATAACAGGAAGCAGTGGCAGACTATTTTTTTTAGGAATTTTAAACTGCTCGATAACACACATTGTTAAATTACATTTATAGTCTGTAGTAAAATATACCACACAGTCTATAGAATTCTGTCTCAATTAATCATATAGGACAGTGAGGTGGGCAGAAAAACGACATTGAATACTTTTGTAAAATCCAATTTTCAAATAGTAAATGATTTTGTTACCAGTCATTGCAGGGACATGATGCTTCTTGGGTAAAAATGAGTTTGTACACAAAAGGTTGTTTGTTTGTATAACTACGTATACTATATTACCACATGTAAAACTACAAAAATAAAATAGGTAAAACAGGCGATAAAATCTAAGAGAATCAGTGAGGACACCTGCTTTGTTAATTATCAAAAGAAGATAAAACAAACAAGACCAATACTGATATATCATACACTATAAAATTTAATTTACAAAAGGGCTGAACTAGTCTTGAAGTTACTGATAAACAGTGATGTTAAAGGGTAACCAGATAAACGGTTATCCCGCAAGCATCACCCTTGGGTGATGCTTACCAAGTTACAGTTAACCAGCACTGGGGAGCAGCCCCTGCCCACGGTGGCAGCTCCCGCGGGGGGAGGAGAGGAAAAGTGTCAGGGGCTGTTGCCTCCCCCTCCCCCGTCTACACCAGTTTAATCAGTTAAATGGTTAAACATAGTGCTAGCACCATGCTTAACCATTTAACGGGATTTTATATCCCTAATTAAAAAAAAAAAAAGAACAACACACAACTGAATGTTCCCAATCATTTGAAAGTTACACATAAAAGGGTTTTCTGGTCTCTGCCTTCCTTATATACCATGTGACACTACAATGCAATAGGACAAAATCTAAAGCACTCTTCTATAAATTAAATATATCAATATCTTGGGAAACAAATAAAAATAGCCTGAGTTCTCTCCTTCCTGTAAAGGAACTCAGAAATAGATACTTATGCTTGCCAAAAATTCAAGCTTGGGTTCTAGTTTCTATGACTAGGGCTCGCCGAACCACAGGGCCGCGCTGCCCGGCCATCTGCGCATGCGCAGATTGTTCTGCGCATGCGCAGATCGCCGGAACCCAGCTCTTCCGGGTTACAATCTACTCGCCACAGGCGAGTATATTGTATAATTTGTCGAGCCCTGTCTAGGACTATACATCACTTTCTGCAGAACTTCTAATATTTATTTGATTAATTTCCAACAAAAATATTGATACATCCCATTTGTATTTGAAGTCAGAATTAGCACGTGATTCATGTCAGACATAGGTTATTTTGGATAGTATTCATGAATGTGCACACTAGCAGATTTCTGAGCAATTAACCGCATGCTGAGAGTTCCCAAGACAGTGACTGGACATGGGATGAGAGGAGTCAGAACACAATTTAAGCCTTGAATTTCCCAGTTTTTAGTTAGTTTTTTTTCCTCTAATTATGTAGCTCATGCAACACACACCATACAAAAGTGATATTTCTTGCTAGTAGGACACAGTCTCTCCAGGAGCACAGCTAATACAGGCTGGACATCTATAAACTGGACTTTCCTCATCCAGCAACATCCCTTGTCTGGAATCCCAGTGGGAACTCTCAACCTGGAGGAGGGGTCTTGTGCTCAGTAACTCCGCCCCTGCCTTCCCAGAGCTTCCGGAATGTGGTTGTGTTCAAGCTCAAGGAGGAAAGGGGAGGAACAGGAACTGGCCAACAGTAGAGGCTAGGAGCTGATATGGGGGGCTTGCCGTGCCAGGAGCACAGCCCTGTGGTCAATGATGGGGGCCAGTTGCGGGACTAAATCATGGCCCTCAGCTGTGGGGCTCTGCAGCCGCCATGACTCTCACTGCACCTCCCTCCCATTCCCAGTCTTCCCTCAGTCAATGCCGTCCCCCCACTGTTAAGGAAGCAGAACCTCACAAGTGGCAACTGCAGAGGGTCTAGCAGTTCTTTGGTCTGGGACCAGTCAGGTCCCAAGGGTACCAGACCAGGGAGATACAACCTGTATTTCAAAATATGTACATGCTCTGGCTATGCTATTCTGTGCCTTTTCCTTTTGCAGACTGCATAGCCATGGCCTCCCAATATAAAATATTTGTCATTAAAATCAGAAAGAGCTACAGTATTTAGCAGTGGGTAGATCAGAAACTTGATAAAAAATAAAGTCTTACAACCCTGTAATTAGTGTCAGATTTATGCACAAACTAAGTATTCTACATTTTAGGGCCTCAGATTATGAAGGGACTCTAAATACAAAAAATGTACTAGTATTTTTACTTGCATCCTTTCTTATCTACCAGTATATATTAGGGATGTTAGAAATTGTTTAATTTAGTATTCATGTAACCGCAACAATTCTTAGAGGTTACACAATTATTTGATGACCTAGGAGGTGGGGCCAGCAGCTACCCCACTCCCAGGATGCCTCCAGCTACCCCACACTGCTGCCTCTGCAGAACCCTCAGGGGACAGGGAGCTGTTACAGTTAACCGGGAGTATACGCACAGATATAAAATTTAATTATTCCTATTTTCATTGTCCTTTCTGTTAGAATAATATACATTTTTGGTAATGTTGTGGGGCCTCTTAAACTTGACATAGTTTAGGGTCTCAGTGTGTCTTAATCTGGCCCAGTCTGTACATTAAGATTTTATTACAAAAGATACCATAAATTTATATAAGACTACAGTCAGATGAGTCAGAGTGCCAATGAAACTGAACTAACACACCAGCAACAATCACCATATAAAGCATCAACTCCTTTCACTAACCCCACAGAGAGCCACAGAAGGCAATCCACTTAGGAATTCACACTGGGTCGCCATCTAGCTCATCTCTCTTCTCAAACCACTACTCCTGGGGTAGAGGAGGGGAGAGTCTGATCATGCCTAAGGGAACAAACTAACTGAAAAGTCCAACCTGTTAAGCGAGACCGTGGGCTAGCTCAGTGGTTTTCAATCTGAGCCCTGAAGCAGACTGTGACTTTATCCTCCACGCTTTACACATGAAGGTGTGGTCCACTGGGAGATAGCTCTTCCAGTGCTTTAGGAAAAACACCTCCACAAGCTCCCAGCACTGGGCGCCCATCTACCCTAGCAAGTCACAGCACTGAAACTTACTGCGCTTCGGGGGTCTGATTTTTTCACAGCCCTAAGCAAGAAAGTTTCATGCAGTAACTTGCCCATGTAGACAGGCCCTAAATAGTCTAAGAGGTCTACAAAAGACTTTGGTAACTACAGCCCAGTGGGTTTCACCCTGTGGTCCATGATGGGGTTGCCAGATGGTTTCAACAAAAATACTGGACACACTTGACATTACATCACAATCCACATTACATCTTATTTAGAAAATACCGGACATTTATATTTTCTCAATTTGTTTCCTGAACAGAAAGCTCAAATACTGGACTGTCTGGTTCAAAACCGGACACCTGGCAACCCTAGTCCGCAGAGCCGCTGGGGTTCAGCGGACTGTGTCTAAGCTTTCCAGAGGGATCTGCCCTCCATTTGCAATTTGGATGGGGGTGTTCCCAAATGAGAACAAAAAGGCTAAAAAAACCCTGAGCTATAAAACCTCTCTGATGCGCAGCTGCCCAGTGGCACCGAAGTAGCTGAATTCACACCTGCCGAGGCGGCGCAGGGCTCTGCTCGGGCAATTGTTGCCTTTCCCCTCGGCCCTGCAGGGGAACGACGCTCAGGCAACAAAAGCACATTCCCGGGGGCGGGAACCACCCCGCCGAGAAAGGCTCGGGGGCCATCTGCTTTCCATCGGGTTTGCACTCGGCCGCGGCCCCCCCACGCCCAGCGCCGGGGGCAGCCCACCAGCAAGCGGGGCTGCTGCAGCCGCTCGCCCCACACTTCAGCGCCCCGCTGACAGCGCCCCCCGGCCCTTGCCTCGCCCCCCGCCCTGTGACTCTGCAGCGCCCCCCATCCGCTCCCCCCACTCACGTATAGGGAGTCGACGCGGGAGCCATAGAAGCGCAGCGGGGTGCTGAGCTCCAAAGGCGGGGAGCTCACGTCGTCCCCGGGCTCCAGCTCCGCGTCCCCCCGCTGCGAGCCGAAGGGGAAGAGCAGGCAGCCCCCGGGCACGGCCAGCCCCAGCAGCGCCCCCAGCAGTGCCCAGCTCCGCCCGGGGAACATGCTCTCTCCCGCGCGGAGAACGAGGAAGCCCCCCCTCCCTCTCCCAAAAAAGTTTTAAACCCAGCTCGGGGCGGGGAAGGGTGAGGGGACTCCTGAGGGGTTGAGGAGCCAACCAATGAGCAAGGCGGCTCCGAGAAAACCAGCCAATGAAAATTAGAGGGGAAGGGCTCCCCCACCCCTCGCTGCATCCCAACCCCAATCACTACGCCTCTCTCTCTTTTCCTACCAAGAAAAATAAAAGCTTCAGAAGAGTAGCCGAGTTACTCTGTAACAGGAAAAACGTGAAACACAATGAATAGTCGAGTAGCCCCTTAAAGACCAAGAAAACTAATAGATGGTATCATGAGCTTTTGTGGGCACAAGCCACTTCTTCAGATGACAGATTAATTATTTTTGTAAGTTTAGAAAATGAAGCAGATTTCGTGTAGTGTGTTCACTCAGTCGCATGTTGTTGCCCTAACTTATAAGGAAAGCCAGGAAGTTCTTTCTAGGACTGTTAAAATACAACACATTCCACCAATGGCCATAGCGTTCATGTACAGCCCAGCAGCAAACTCAGAAGAAAGGTAGACAGTATATTTCCCAAAAGAGAAAACTAGAAATGGTTAAAATTTGCTTTTCATCCTATTTCCATTCTTGTGTGGGAAAATGTATATACAACAAAAACGTGTTCACATACATTTACATGTGGGAAAAGAGAGAGAATTCCTTTTCTTATACACTTTGTCTTAATTACAGAGTTTAGCTCAGCTTATATGCCACAGACCCCGTACTCCTACTATGAGGACTCATAATATGCAAAAAATAAAACTTGCATATCCAACAGCATTAAGCTGTTCTTTCTGATGTGGTAACAAATCCTTCTCTTGTCTGAATTCAGAGGCATAAGAACTCTGGAAAGGTGGAGGATTCTTGGGATAAACAAGAATTTGATAAGAACACTGGCTATTTAAATGTTTATGTCTGTATATTTGCATAAGTAATGTCAGGTCATAAATTCTTTGCCCCTGAGTCCTGGATTTCTTCAAAATTCTTTTAATTTAGCTAGTGTTATCTGCAACATGTGAATATTTTCCATTGTGTATGAATATTGCGGTGTATTTGTAATAAATCTCAATAACACTATTTTATTTAAAATGTCCTGACATGAGCATCTTTACTGACATCTGGAAGAGGAGCAAAAAAGAATTTGCAGATGTTACTTATTATCTTGGGAGACATTACAAACACCCATCAGAACTAAGAAATTATGCAAAGTTTTAGATTAAAAATGAGAGTCAGAAATATATTCCAAATCAACCTGGAATTCCACCAGCTAATACATAATGGGGGAAATATAATTAAAAACAGACATGGATACATAAGGTTTTTAACAGATTATAAATTAGATATAATAGTTTACAAAGCAATATGTAAAATAATATCCAATAAGATTCTGTGTTGCATATAAACAGGAATTATTATGTTACAGAGTAGGGAGATGATTGCCCTTTCCTATATGAATATGGTAACATTATTTTTATGAGATAATTTATGGTACTTCAACACCAGAAAGATACATATTAAAAAACCATGGAGAAAATTCAGAAAAAAGCAGTAAAAATTAAGAGTGGAAATGACGTACAAAGCATTATTAACAAACTAATTATGTGCACTGTCGGTTAGCTAAATGACAACTGTAGGAGGACTAAATTACCATTTCTTGTTATGGATATGATCAATCTCCAGTACAAATACGAAAGGCATAAACATGGAAGAAGGAGGTGACTGTTTAGAGGAGTCCCAGGTTTCATAAATAGGAGAGAGAGAGAGGATCAAAATAACTGAAACAATATTTGAGTATCGGAAAATGCTTCCTAACAGTTAGATTTATATTCAGACACTCACAGTTTAGATATTGTGGAAGCCTTGCTCCTAGAGTCACTTAACACTCTACTGTATATAATACTGAATACTCTGTTGTAGGGAACAATCCTCCATTTGTCTCTGGAGGGGAGGAAAGGACAACTGATTTAAATAGATTTTTTCCATCTCCAACTTCTGCGATTATAGAATACTAGCAGAAATACCCGGCATCGTCCGGGGAAAATATAATAAAAGGTGCGATGAATGAACTACGTCAATGACATTAACACGGCATATTTTATTGGAAATACTTTTCTCTTATATATTACTTTAAGAAATTAACATAGCTAGTACTTTTTTGGTTATCATAGGGAAAGGATCTCGTAGTTGCAGTTTATGTGACACACTTAACAGAAGAGTCCAGCAAATGCCTATGA
The DNA here is from genome assembly GCA_030068395.1 of Apalone spinifera. NCBI lineage: Eukaryota > Metazoa > Chordata > Testudines > Trionychidae > Apalone > Apalone spinifera. The sequence continues at coordinate 66,642,554 of CM057847.1, read as the reverse complement.
TCAGGCACTACTAAAAGCTAATTAGTGGCCCAGTTGGGGCTCTGGCAGCCCAATTGGGATTCTGGGGAAACCAATTTTGAGATATAACCAATCCAGTGATTGAAGTTAGGAAATCAGTCATATCCATGCAAAATGTTGTGTTTCTATGATCAGGAGTTACTAAAAGCTAATTATCAGTGGGCCTAACTGGGGCTCTGGGGATCCGATTTTGAGATATAACAAATCCAGTTATTTAAGTTAGGAAATCAGTAGTATCCGTGCAAAATTTGGTGTTTCTAGCTTTTACCGTTTTTGAGATCTTTCGGAATTATCAGTGGGCCCAATTGGGGCTCTGGAGGAACCGGGGGAACCGGTTTAGAGAGATAACCAATCCAGTTATTTAAGGTAGGAAATCAGTAGTATCCATGCATAATTTGGTGTTTCTAGCTCTTCCCATTTCAGAGATCTTTTGGGACAAACAAACAAACTTTCAGAAATATTTATAAGAAGTTTCAAATAGGTCACATATCCCTATACATTATAATCGCCTGAAGTTTTCTGCTGAGACTGTTAAAGACTGTGGGAGAAGAGTGTGCTGACTTCTCTCCAAATGTCATCTTAGATCACAGAATTTAGCCTCCTTTTTTATTATTCTTAACAGGGTAAGAGAGCTATAGGCTTCCCTCTATACTCACCTAATATCAAGGATGTGAAGGGGCAACTACTGAAAGTTTTTTACTGTCCAAAAAGAGTAGAGTTCCCTGATGAATAGATCATCAAAAGATAATGTGACATTGGTATATGTTTATCTCACTGTGTAAAACACAATACAGTAGTTATGTCAGGGAAAAAGATACAGAATAGAAGGAGAGAGCTGACCACTGGGAAGGACGGAACTGAGGCCTGTTAAGAAGGAAAATTGTTTTTGAAAGGTCCATGGGAATCTCAGAAGGTCACACGGAAGGAGGGGGCTTGAAGGAAGGACTCAGACAGCCTCATAAAGTTTACTTCACACTAACTTGGCATGTGAATGTTTGTTTATTAAAGTTGAACCTATGAACCTTTTGGGATTTGATCATCATAAATCTAAATATGTCTATACGGCAATGGAAACACAATGGTCAGGAGAGAGAAGGAAAAGGGATATTATATAGTAAAATTCTGTTAGGAGAGAGCAAATCACTTTTGCCCCACAGGCAAATTCAGATGCCCATGGGAAAGAGGCATACAAAGGGCAAGGGTGTCCCTCATCTTACATGCGTGTGCAAGGAAGTAAAAGGTTATAAGTAGATCTGGATGAAATTTTGCAGAATAGTTTATTCTCTGAAAAATGAAGTTTTGGTTGACCCAAAATTATTCACAAGTTTGAGTGTGCATGTTTCTCCTTGAAAACATTAATCCAATGGCTAGGGCACATACATGGGATGTGGGAGACACCAGTTTGAATTTCACAGAACCAAGACTTATACTCAGATCTTCCTTCCCCTGCCTAGGTGAAGCATTCTTACCACTACAGTAGAGGCTATTTTGTACAGTCCTCAAAATAAATATCTATATTAAGGACTCAGAAAAAGAAATCATTGTTAGAGCTATGTAATTACTTCCCACAAAACCACAAACACTCTTCTTCCTCATTTATTAATAACTAGGATGTAATCTGGGGGAAAGGAGATGAGAAACAGAACAGAATTAATATGGTCACCAAGGACAAGGAATTTGGCTACATAAAAATCAAACATCACAAATATCCCAACTGTCATAAGGTCATATGAGACATATTAAACTCCTGACCTAAAAAATTTAATCCATCCTGTCTCCCATTCTCTCCCAAGATGGAGACCTAACCAAACGAAAATAATAGGACATTTTAGGAAGTAGGACATGGTTGGGATGGAGCAAAAATACATTTTTAAAACTCCATATGCACATAAAAAGCACAGTATAAACATCTCAAGGTTTACCACATTGACTTTGTCACTATCTGCAAATTTAAACCTTATGCAAGGAAAGGCACAAAAGAGAGGCACTATGTACAGACTTCAGAATAGCAAAAAACATGATTAGAGGAAACCCAATGACAATAGCTACAGCCAGTTTCTAACATATACAAAGAACTGATTGCAGTGAACAGAGATGAAGCACTATTATTCACAGAACAATAGGAATGGGATGTGAAAAAGCAAGTGACAGTGGGACAATGGAACAGATATGCAAAAGTTGCACTTTATCTCCACATGCTGTTAATTACTATCAGGCTCATTGGTGTCTTATCCTATCAGAATTTGAAAGGCAGACAGTAAACAAAAGGAAAATGTTCTAGACATCTTGTTGTTTGGAGATGAGGAGAGATTTTATACATCTCACATTAAACCATCACATACAATTTGCAAATCCAAAATGTCAGTATTAATTAGATCCTGGATTCTGTGTTTACCCAAAACTTTCACAGCAATAAAGTGAGTGAGTGTTTTGTATGCACAAGGAAGACTGTCTCAAAATTTACATATGTTCTAACAGCAGACCCACCAGTGCTATCTCTGGACCTTTCAAGTTATGATCAACAAGGAGGCAAAGATAAAGCATAAATATGGTATTAGTGGAGGTTAAAAATGCAATAGATAATACTTGGAAAAAGAAGTATCCCATTATATGCCATTTTGATTTAGGATAATCTAGAAAGTATCAGTGAAGATTAAGATATTTGCTCATGATCTTCCACCTTACCTTTACCTTCGCTGCTTCACTATTATTTGTAGAATTTGTTTATACAGCACCTGGCACAAGGGACTCAATTGTGGCTGGGTTTCTCGATGCTAAAATAATGCATGCAATACATAAATTAAAGAAAAAGCTTTTTCTCTGTCTAAACAACCGTAAATCAGCAAAATGAACCTTTAGTCAGAACACTTACAGATTTTCCCCTCCCAAAATCATCAAAGCTCAGGGGACCCTACAGGGAGGGAGGGATAACTCAGTGGTTTGAACATTGGCATGCTAAACCCACAGTTGTGAGTTCAATCCATGAGGGGGCCATTTAGGGATCTGGGGCAAATCTGTCAGGGAAGTACTTGGTCCTGCTGTGAGGGTAGGGAACTAGACTCAATGACCTCTCAAGGTCCCTTCCAGCTCTATGAGATAAGTAGATCTCCATTTATTTATTAAATAGCTCATCAAAGTTGTTAGAAAAGGAAGGATGTTTAACTGCCTGACGATCCATTTTAGGTAGTCCTTCTGGAGGAGAGTTGGAATCTGTTTTGGAAAATTCTTCATATATTTCTCTGAGATATTAATAGCTGAGAAACAAAAGGTAGAGTTGCCATGCCAATGGAACACAAGCTAGCTTTTTCCCTCCAATATTTATTTGTTCTTAAGAAATGCTTAAATCTGTCTCTTTTGCAAAGGGTATGTCTCCATGGAAAATTAAGGTATAACTGTTGTGTGGGGAGGTGTATGCATATTAGATTTAATCTAGCTGGTGCAGGTAACAAACGTAGTGAGAATGTGGTGGCACAGATGGATTTCAGTGTAAGCTAGCAAACTGAGAATGTGCCCAGGGTCTTTGGTGAGCAAGTATTGGGTGGTTAACCTTCACTGAAGCTCACTACTGTTGCTACCCAGCCCTACTTAGCTAAATTAAAGTAACAATTATATCTTCATTTGGGTGTGGACATATCCAAAATTGCTTCCTCCTCTGTCCTGCTCTGTTGAAATGCCCTGGCTTGAGCCCTCTGGGGCATATAGTTTCCGGATAGTAAAATATGGCTATCGCGTGTCTTTGTACATTGTTTGAGGATAAGAATCAAAGTCAATTGATAGTATCCTTCCTGATGTAAGAATCTACACAAAGAGCTATTTGCACCTTCATTGACTATTAGGTTGATAGTGTCCCAACCATTCTTCATCACGATTGAGTCCATTAGCATGAGAATTGGACTTGTGGATGAACTCTAATTCCAATGCTTCTCTGTGTATCTGGCTAGTAGAATTGGTTTGACACAAGACAGCCACTTGAAGATCTTTTAAACAGTGATTAGGAAGATTAAAGTGTTTCCTTTATATATATCTGATTTTTGTCCATTGATTCTTTCCTGCATAGACTGTCCTCTTTGTCCAATATATATAGCAGTGAGGCATTGCTAGCACCAATCATCACTGACTCAGGCTGTTGCCAGTGCAGCTCAGAGAGCTTGATAGAGCTCTATGATGAGAGAGAATGAATTCCCAATTAGGGGGAACTGCAGCTTTGGAAAATGAAACCAGGACCCACAATTTCCAGATATTGGACTTTATGGAAAGACAGAATGAGAGACGAGAGATTTACTACAACTGTTGCCAGCTGTACTGGCTAATATTGAAGCCCCCACAATTAGAATTTGGCTTGCCATTTAATTTAGAGTCAGCTTTCTGGAATCCAAGTGGAGGCTTTGAAGTATACCAAATCAAAAGTTAGAAGTACAAGCTTCTGAGAACTGAACATGAGATATTACTATTTCCTGTAATATAAGAGCTTGTGCATGTTTTTTTGTGATAGGAAATAGAGAGATAGAGTCTCAGTAGCTGCTAGCCTCTTTCCCCCCCATCCACACATACACCATGCCCAAAATGAAAGTCACTTCAAGGCAAAAGGATGCTTGTGTACCTGATCTCTCTCTTAGCCAACTAAAGCAGAAATCTGCACTTTTCAAAATTAGAGTAAGCCAGCTGTTTCATATCCAGTAAACTGAAGATGGTAAATGCCTTTAGTATGCATAATAATTATTGCTCTCGCTTTTGTATGTAGTGCGTGATTCAGCAAAGATAAACTTCCGTCCAGAAATTAGTTAGCTTTATACAGTTTTTGTTTATAAAACACTGTGTAGCCGTAATGCTGACCACATTGAATAAGATGTTCCTCTTTTTTTTAAAACATTGTTTTGTGCAAAGCCTGTGAATTTTCCCTTGCCCTGAAGCTTTACAGATCCAGAAATCAGCAGTTATTCCATGAATTACAACTATTTATTCTTCCTGACCCCAGGACTCCTCACTTACAATGCATTTCATTCCACTTAGTAACTGCAGACAAGTACAAACAGTGACTCAAACATAGTTTCTTCCCAAACATAGTTTAACTGTGGTTTTGTCACAGAAGAGCAATAAAAATAAATATCTGCATTAGGCCAACTTGGTACAAGAAATAGAAACTTATCTATTCCTGGGGGAAAAGGTATTATTTGCAAATAACAACATTTGATGCTGTAACCTGACTCATGTGGGCAGTCCCTTGGGGGAAAGGAAGCGAGCAAGAACCCTCTTTTTCAGTATAGTTTGAATCTCTCTTAACTGAGACTGTCCTGGTCCAGCAACATCCCTGATCTGGCAGGACCACAGATGTCTCAGGATTAGAGAGTCCTAGTGAAGGGCTGGTGGCTGAGCACCCTGCAAGGGGGCTAGAGCCTAGTAGTGGAGCTGCCCTGTGGCAGCAAAATTGGAGCCCAGCAGCGAAACTGTCTGAAAAGACAGGGAGGCAGCAGGGCTGCCCAGCAGCACAACCAGGAGCCTGGCAGCCCCGCTACTGCCAAGCGGCATAGCTGTCTGGCAGGACAGGAAAGCAGCATGCTGCCCGTCAGGGCCAGGAGCCAGACTCCGGGGCTGCCTAGCAGTGGGGCCAGGAACCTGGGAGTGGGATTGTTGCCCGGTGGCGCAGCAAAGAACCCAGCAGCCCTGCTGCCATCTATGGAGCTGCCCAGTGAAGCTGGGAGACAGCAGGGCTGCTGACCGAGGCTGAAGCCCAAGCGATGCTGTTTCCTGGTGGCGCAGCTGGACCCCAACAGGGGGGATGTCCCATGGGGCTGGGAGCCTGGCAGTGGGCCTGTGCGTGTGGTGGCAGAGCTGCCAAGAGGGGGCCAGGAGCTCTGCATGAGGAGGGGCTGGCGGCCAGGGGAAGTCGGCTGGAAGGCTGGCAGCAAGGCCATGGCTGGGGGGGTCTGGTAATGGGGGTGGGTGGGGGAGAGATAACCTCCCTTGGTCCGGCAAAATCCCTTATCCGGGACCAAAGGTGCCGGACCAAGGAGGTCCAAACTGTATTTAATATGATTAGTGTCAGATTGTGAGCCTCTTATTCACATGCAGTAATACATCATTCCATAAGTAGACACATTTGTTTCAAAGGGACTATTAGTAAGATACAATTAATTCAGAGTGCATTAGGACACCAATATCCAGCTCTTAGTGATTTAAACAAAACTTCTAGTCTTCTAAGCTGTAGTTTTTTAAAAGTAAAACATTATGTATATGCAAATTAGCTATTTTCAATCATACCCTTCTTTGTATCAGAAAATGACTCTCCTCTTTCATTTAGAACAGTCCCTTTCAAATATACATTTGATCTGAGCACAGATGTGCTGACTTGGGATGTTTGACGTCCACATTTAACAATGCATATTAGTACATGCATTTTTTAAAGTGACCCCAAACCAAAGTTTTAAACATGGCCATGCACATCAAAGAATGGTGATGGGAGGCTGTGTGATACAGTGGAAAGAGCACTGGGCTTGATGACTCACTATTAGCTCACATGCTTAGGACAAGTGAGTCAAAATTCATTTTTAAAATAATGCCCTGTCTTTGGATTAGCAGCTTTGTCAATATCCTCACTACTTCCTAAATGTCCACATCCTGGTGTTTTATTTTTTTGCATTAAAGATGTTACAATTGCAGTGCAATTTCTGAGTTATTATTGATTCCACCCCCTCTTCCGTTATTAGTGGGTATCTTTCTAATATTTTTGTTTTCCCCCTGATATGTTTCTAAACTCTTTAATTCTCCTGAACTGTTCTCCTACTGCCTTTTCCTTTCCTGAAAGGGCTTTAATTCTGTAAAGAATATTTTGCTTGTTTCCTTCCTTCCTGCTTTCTCTGCTTCTAGTGCAGGTTCTAATTAACTTTCAGATCTTTGAGCAGATCCTTTTAAAACTACACTAGCCATTTCTTGTTCTTTGAATTCTTTTTTAAGAGGAATTCATGCCTGTTTACTTCATTGTAAAGTCTTCAGGGATCTCTAACACATCTTGTGCTGGTATCATTTTAATCCTTCTTCCTAGAGCAGCTCACTACATTTTTGGGGACCAATTTTAGGGTCACTTTCATTATCCTGAGTAGCATCTTCCTCCATGAATAGGACCATTTAAATTATGGGACATACTCATGGAGTAAGGTACTAGTCAGCAAGAGTGAGCATATCAGAATTTCATTCTTAATTCCCAGCTATTTGCTTTCTTGAAATACAGTAACACTCATACTGTTGTGTTCTATGCAATTGTTAGTAAATTGCTGCTATATTCCCATAATCCCATCCATACACTCACACCATGGCCATAAGTATATAAACTGTCTGAACTGGAAATGCAATGAGCAGTCTTGTGGTAGCTTTCATGGGTAAAACCCACTGAGGCGACCAGACAACTCACCAACACTAGATTCATCAGATAAGTTGGAGTGGAAATTGCAGAAAATAACAGCAAAACAAGTTACCTGTCAATTGTATGACAGATGTTAATGAAGCTAATTAAGTCAGGCTACATGTGCCTCATTCACAGTATTTAGTGTGGAAATGTGAATATTAAAGGTGGGGAAATTGCATTTATAGTGCGTTGACCAGTTAAGATCTTTATTCAATCCTAAACTGATAGTATTGAATTTGTAAATGAACTCCAGTTCAGCTATCTCCCTCTGTAATTGGGAGATAAAATTCTTTTGTTCAAGTATGGCTACATTTAAATCCATTATGAAATGTCCAGGAGGTTAAAATGTTCCCCTACAGGTTTATGTGTGTTACCATTCCTGATGTCTGATTTGTCTCCATTTATCCTTTGGCCTTATTCATAATATATGTGTCTATTCGTTCAGTGAAAACACAGCATAAAAATATGTTGCAATTCAATTATTAAAAGGAACAATAGTTAAAAGCACACATTATATTAGATAGCAAAGTTAATAAAAATAGTATAAAACAAGACATCTGCCCTGTCCTAAGTGTGATCATATTATGCAGCACTTGGAAACAAAGCACAGGTTTTCATATGGCAGTAGTGATAATATCACAAGCTGCATCTTTCATTTCTGTAATGCCAAACCTTATAATCTACATTTAAATTAGGTAAATATTATTATCCCCACTTTACAGATACAAAAATGAAAGCAAAAACAGGTCATAAATGACAAATCTACAGAATATGTCAGTCACGCTGCAAATCAGGGACAGAGCTGCAAATGGGACTGAGATCTTTTAACATCAAGAAGTGACTTTACAAAACACACTAGACTAGATCATGCTTCCTCCCAAACTGAGCACTTGTTTTCAGTCAATGAGTTTTTCAGAAAGGCTAGGTCTACGCTAGACCTGGAAGGTTGGCTTAAGATACGTAGCTGGAGTCAGCTTACCTTAAGCTAAGCTTGGTGGTATCCACACAGCCAGTGGCCAACAGGAGTGACTGCAAGGAGTACAGGTGCCAGCTGGAGCTGCTCTCAGCATTCAATTTATGTGTCTATACATAAATCAGATGAAGAAGTGGGTTTTGCCCACGAAAGCTCATGATACCATCTACATGTTTTGTTAGTCTTTAAGGTGATACTAGACCATTCATTGTTTTTTAAGTTTTTCCAGTTACAGACTAACTTGGCTACCCCTCTGAACCTGCGGGCAAGGTAACTGTCAAATAAATCTTTACAGAAAAGAAGACAATGGCGCCCTCTGCTGGTCACTGATATAGCATTTGGAGACGACAGTTCAATCCGAGTTATTATTAAATATGTAATACTTAATATTAAATGCTTAATTTCTTATAGACTATCTGCAAAAGTAACAGCGATTCTAATAATGTTACCATTATAGGTTTCCAAAGGAGAGCTATTGACTTCTACATCACTTAAAGCTCAAGCACAGAGCAAATGCTTAAAACAGGTATAATAACAATACATAAAAATGTAAATAATAAATGAGTGTTTCTAATAATACAATAAATGTTCAATATAGTCAAAAGTTACTTAGCACATTATCTAAGATGTAACTTTTTTTCTTTCATGGTTTTGGGAAATTAGAACAAAACTCAGTCCTGATATGATAAAAAGGACAACTCAAACCAGAATTAGCAAAGTTCTTTAAGCTCTATTTACTGTGTATGGGTTCATGAGAGACTACATGAATGTGGACTCCCTTGACTCCGAAGACATGTCGTATGCTAGCTGTTATCAGGAGCTTTTCATACATCCCTGATAAAGTTACTGTTACCATTTCAGGTTACCTTTAAATTATTCATCACAGAAATCCATGTACTTAGTAATTTTCAAAAACCTTTATCTAGTTAAGATAGCACCCATAACTTTGGTATTCAAATACCTCCTAAAATTGTAGTCTGAACAGATAAAGGTATATATCTTTCTCTCCCACAAACTTCTAATCAGCAGATGGTACATAGAGGGCTGTATTGAAGTTAATGGCCTATTTGCACCAGCTGATGATCTTATTTAGTAATTTTTATTATATTTATATATATATATATATATATACATACACACACACACACACACACACCGAATATGTGCTTTAAATGGCTTATATACTGCACATGCAGGGCAGCATCAGTTTCAGGCATGGTGTGAAATGTAAATTTGGTCCATATTGTTCTTGCTATTTACGTGATTAAAGATACTTATTCTGAAATTTCATGGTGCATTGGAAAAAGTCAACTGCAAAAAGTGAGAGTTCCAGCACTGTATAGGTTTAATGTAACTGCACAGAATTTGCAAGCTTTATAGTGTTTTAAATTTTGATGACCAGCTTGTATTTCGAATATATTCTACATAGAACTTTATGATCCCAGAACAGATGGCTTCAAAGTGCACAGAGTGTTGAATATATTGATTTTTCCCAGAGATCCATGGTCAAATTCTGCCATTTATATATGCTGACCAGTCACCCTGAGACAGCTCTTCAGATGGGCTGTGTCTAGACTGGCATGATTTTCCGCAAATGCTTTTAATGGAAAAGT
>CM057847.1:66615795-66632451 GCA_030068395.1 Apalone spinifera | reverse complement strand
AATTCAAGCGGCCAGTGTAGACAGCTGGCAAGTTTTTGTGCAAAAGCAGCCGCTCTTGTGGAAAAACTTGCCAGTCTAGACACAGCCATGGTGTATATGTCATAAACTCAGTCAAGTCAATTAGCCCTATTGACTTTAACTGAAATAGCACAGTTATTTTACAAGGTAGAATCTGACTCGGGTCCTGTGGGAAAAATCTGTGTTATTCACATGTGCTCTGAAAGAACAGTAGTGCCACTGTGACTGAAAATTTTTGGTTTGAATCTTTTCTACACTTGCACTCTTTTACACTACTCTGGCAGCAGGAAGCAGCCTTAGTGTAAATGAGAATCAAGCCCTGTATATTTCAGAAACTCAGCTGTTCTACACTTCAAGGTTTTATTTCCCCAAAACTAAAAACAGAAAAAAATTGCCTCATAAAAACTATGTTTCTATGTAAAATCAATATTAAAACTTTGGCTGAAACTAATAAAAGCAAAAAGAATCATAGCTAAGGCTGAAATGCTCAATCCTGTTGTTTTTGCTAAGTTTTGCTGTTGACAGGCTGCACCCAAAATAGTGAGTGGGTAATTGAGATAGTGTGTTTAATTAGCAGAACAGAATGCAGCTCTAGTTCCATGTTTCCTGGATTTTCACCATTTAAGCTAGAATATTTGCACATAAACAAAATTATAGCAACTTTTTTACACACATTTCAGTGTACTTAATAAATAAATGTTAAGCTTCACAATATTAATATATGTATTTTGCAGTAGTATGAACTATGACACAGACAGGCTGTGACTTGATCTAGTAACAGTCAAGAACAGAAAATCCAGGAGTAGACTTGGTTTATATTTTTTAATTTTTTAAAAATATGCCTTTTTTCTTACTACATTTGCAACAACAAATTTCAACATTATGGATTTTTTTCTGGTTTTCCAAAATATTTCATTACATTTGTAATTGAAAAGTTACTGAAGTTATTATTGATATTTTTATTTACTAGACTCTGGGTTTGAAATTAATGAAAGAAATCATTATTGAAAACTGGATTTTGGGCAAATGAAAAATTTCAGCAACAGCTTTGATAACAAGGTTTTCAGTAATGCTTTTGTGAAAAGTTATTTCCAGTAAAATAATTCTGCCTTAAAAATGAAATATGGATAGGAGTTTAATCTTTCTAAATGAAAATAACTTTCAACTTTTTAATTTTTTTCTGAAGTGTTTTCCTCTCCCACCAACTACTTCTACTAGTAGTACTGACTCCCAAACTCAAATGCTAACCATCAGATCACACTGTCTTCTTTATTGGAAAAAAGTTATTTCATGTATTTGTTTACTTTGAGATCATATTTACTGATAGACAAACATACATAAACATGGTAAAGCAAGGAAACTAGAAACAGACATACAAGGATCCTAAATATCACAATATTTACAGTAATTGTTTCCATCCTCAGTGTGGGAGGCCTTTGCAAAGATGGCATTGAAAATTATTCTGTCTTGCTGCTGATCTTTGTAAATTATAGCATAATCTTGTACACATTGACCTGCTGCAGCAAGGATAGCAAGAGTAATAATTTACAGCAATAATTCTCAGCCTTTTTCCACTTGTGATCCAGAGGAACCACTCAGTTTCTTGCCATGATCCACCCAAATCCCATAGCATTTGATGAGTGAACATTTGGGTCTAATTGCTTGATATGCAGTCATGTCCATCTATCCAATCACCAATCTTTAGCAATACCCTGAACCATTGCTTAGCTAAAACCAGGGATTTCTGGAATCAGTCATTGACAAAAGAAAGGCAGATTGATGGACTATTCGCTTTCCATTTTAAACTCACAAATTTATTGTTTAATTCATGAGATTAATTATAAATAGGCATCCCAAGGCAGATTTCATTCCTGATATAACTTCCTTATATATAAATTACAACATATGTTATTTCTCAGAATACTTGTTACTAAAATAGACTCCAATTCAGTGACTTTTTTCTTCTTCCTGCATTTCAATATAAAGTACTGTAAAATTTTCCATCCACAAAGCTGAATAAATGCACTGTTCTTAGTCACATCTATTCCTATGTTATGTGAGTATTGCTCTTAGTAATACAAGATGTCACTGTCTAATTTTCCATCCTAGCAAAGTCACAGTGCTTGGAAAACTGGTCCGTGACAAATGCATTTCTTCTAATCATTCTCAGTGGTTTGGTAAGCTGTGAATATGAGATGCAGTTTTCATGACATGAGACTCATGGAATGATACTTTCCCTCTGAAAAATGACTTGAGAACTTCAGATGAAAAGTGCAAATATAAGGGGTAAATTTTATTGCCATTATTAAAAGTCAGCATTTGCTAAATACAATGGTTATCATAGTTATTGCTGATTCTGATTAAGAGAAAACTATGGAATGTCAGAAACAGCTGTATGGTTATGGTGGAAATGTGGACCAGCGTCCTTCTGTGGTGGCATTAGAACTGTGGCCTGGCTCCTCAAAAGTATTTATGCATGCACCTATTCCTACTGATTTCCAGTGGGAACTAGGTGCCCAAGTGCCTTTGAGGGTCTGAGACTATATCAACAATTACAGCAGTTCCTGATTAAATGTTTCCTACAATGACAGGAATAAAAGGAAGGAAATCTCATCACACTCATTTGGGCAAGGACCACATCTGATTAAATATCTTAACAGCAAAAGTTGCATTACATTTTAAGGGTTTTACTAGATGTCCTCTGCTGTTCTGTTAACTCAGAGGCTGGGAAACTTGCCTTTGTATTAGATTGGTGTGTGCTTCAAAACAAACCTGGGCTAGCCTAGCTGAAGATGAAAGGTCACTGACAAATACCCCCTCCCCACTGCCAAATCATCCCAGACCTCTCCTCATCTACAGGACTCTCAGACCTGTCTTCCCAGCTGCCAAAGCTTCTCAATCCTGTTCATCCTCAAGCTGCCAGAGTCCTCCCTATGCACCTCAGGACACCTTCACACCGTGTCCGGGCCATCCATTGGAGGGCACAGGGCCTGGGCAACCTCCCCCTCTCCCCGCCCACCAGGGCCGCAAGTGCAGGACCCAGAGCAATTCCTCCTCCACCACAAGCCCCATCTCAGCTCCACTCCACACCTTTCCCAAGCCCCACCTCTGCTCTATCCTGCCACACACTTTTGGGTTTTTTAATGCAAATATTTGTAATAAAAAAATCAATCTTGCAGCCTACTGAGATGAAGGAGGGCCACTTATGTGGCCCACTCATTAATCTAGGTTAAGGCATGAATATTCTTTCTCCTCTCCAGGCTGTTTATGGAGGTGGCATGGGTTAATAGGAACTTTGGGACTGGTGACTTCAGCCCTCAAATATGGCAAAGAGTTGTCCTCTCAGCATCTCCACTGAAGGAATGTTGAGATCAAGGAGGAAGCAAAGACTGAGCTCAGTCTTGGAGGCTGAGATAATTTAACTAACATCGTCAGCTGAGATGAGGGGCAATATCTCTCTTGTTCCAGACATGTTCCTGTTACAGCTAAAGGAATCACTTGCTTTCTTTATACTCAACTAAAAGTGGATAGGTTGTAAAAGTCACCAGGTCAAAGAAAATGATGGGCTAAAAATATATACATCGTGGGTTTGGGGTTTTTTCAGAATCCTTAGTGTTTCAGAAGAAAAAAAGTGACCGAGGAAGAAGCCTTATAAAATAACTCCAGTCCCTAGCATAGAGTTTTCTGGTTTGTCATTTGTCTGTAACAACTAGGACCCACTTCTGGGGTTTAGTTAAAGCAGAATGAGAAGTCTTATATATTCATACATTACAGATCACAAATCTGTTGGGCAGAAGTCAGATCCTCTGCTCCCAAAGCCAGGACCTCAGCTGCTTCACTGAACTTGAAGAGAACCAGGGCAAAAAGACATTAATTTCTAACAAAATGGAGTCTCTGGAAGGATTATATCGACAGTGTGAAAACTGATATTGAAGCATCATTAAAAGCCAAGAGAAGAAAAAGAATGGAGTTGATCCCCTATACTCAATGCATAGAAGCTAGAACTAGAGGTGCTCCTACACCCACTGGCTTGAAGTGGTTTCCATGATATGCCGAGTTTACAGTTTGGTTCAATGGCTCTCAGCACTATACCAATTGTTACAGAACTCCTGGCTGGATTCAGCTAAAATCAGGCTGTTCTAAAAGGGCTTTGTAACACAGCACAACTCACCGCCACAGCACCTCCTGCTGGTGACTCTGGGAATTAGCTCTTCAACCCTGGAGTGCCCCCTTCCTCCAGTGTCTCTCCTGCTGTTGGCTCTACCACTCTGTTAGGACCCACATCCTCCCAGACCGTGGTGCCCTCCCACCTGGATACTACCCTGCCACACTGCCCCCCCTCTCTGGGTCAACCCTCTATGCCCACCTTGCCTCAGTGACCCTACTGCCAGTCTTCATCTAGCCCCTGCCTCAAGGGCAAACTGTGGTCTGAAATGGCCACTCATCATCAGCAAGGGGTGTGGACCCACTGCTTTGGCTATCTCCCTGCAGCTGTAGTAACCTTAGGCCCTGCAGCCTAGGAACTTTCCTGGCCAGAGCTTCCCCAGCCCTGCTCTGTGCCAGGAAGTCTGTAGCTTCCCTGGCAGCTAGTCTCTCCTACTCCCCAGCTAAAATAAAAGTGAGTGTATCTCTCCTCTCTCAGAACCTTTATTGATACTGCCCTCCGCTTTTTTTTGTGGAAGAGCAAACATGCTCTTTCGGAAGCCCCTGTATTCCTCGTTTCACAAGGAATAAGGGGGCTTCTGAAAGAAGGGTTTTTTTTCCAACATTTGGCCCAGTCAAGATGGGCCAAATGTCAGAAAAGCCTCTTCCGACAAAAGAATCAGAAAAAGCTACTCAAAATGCCGAGCACATTTTGTGTAGCTTTTTCCGAGAAAAAAAAAAAAGGATGTAGTGAGCCGTATTGTAGCAGGGACACCTAACCTGGGGGAGGGGGTTGCCCTGTCCCCAAAGCCCCCTGCCTCTGTCCTCCTGCTAGCCGCTCCTGCGGTCCAAGTCCCTTAGTCCACCTCAAGGTCCAAGGCACCGGCTTCGGGAAGGTCCCTTCCAGGTCTGGGGTCCTCCCCCGGTGTCTGGTCCTCGGGCTGGGTGTCCGCTGGGCCTCCGCTCAGCCACTCTGGGGTTGTCCCCAACCATCGTCCACATCGAGACTCGCTCCCCTGTTCCTCCGGGGTCTTTACCCTCTCACAGGTCCACAGCCAATACCGGGGCCTTAGTGCTCCGGAGGGGTACAGCCTCTCGGTAGCGGGTCGCATAGACTAAAATCAGGATAGGTTGATTACCCCGCCGTGATCTCTCTAATGGGCCCACCAAGTCCAGGGCTATCCGCTTAAATGGAATGTCCACCACCGGGAGGGGGACTAGGGGAGCTTTGGGGACGTTCTCCCCCTCCCCCTGCCCCCCCCCCCGCTCGCTGGCACTTGGGGCAGAATTCACAAAAGTCTTTTGTCTCTTTATAGACTCCGGGCCAATAGAAGTGCTGCAAGATTCTTTGCAGAATCTTTTCTGTCCCTAGATGTCCAGCCCAGGGGTTGGCATGGGCTACTTCCAATACCCGCCAGCAGAACCTGGCCGGTACGAGCAGCTGCCTGGTTTCCTCCATCTCCCCAGGTCGCTTAACTATCCTATACAACTGGTCCTTGCCCTGCTCTCGTCTCGGTGTCGGCCCCTCGTCTGGTTTGCTCCCAGGCGTGTCTCAGGGACTCATCTTCTCGCTGCTCCCGGAGGAAATCCCCGTCGTCCTCGATCGCCTCCCCTCGGGGGCTCCTGGGCGGGGAGTCGGCGGCTGGTCCTTCTCCGGGTCTGTTCGCTACCCGTCGGTGTGGTGGTCTTTCTTCCACCCCCTCCGCCATCCTCTTCCCCCACTTCTTAAGCAGGAGTCAGAAGCCGGGCCAGTCTCGCTCCAGGATCACAGGGTATGCCAGGTTCGGGGCTACCACCACCCGGCACTTCTCCTGCCGGATTCCTTCCCTTATGAGGAAACTTCTTACCTCTCCATGGATGCACTGCATGGCCACGGGGGGCCCCTCTCACCCTCCCTCCGGTAACAACTCTGCCCGCACGACTGTTTGGTTGCACCCCGAGTCCACTAGCTCGCATACAGTTTTCCCCGCCAAGATTACCTAGACCGTGATCTTTGTGTCGTCTCTGCCCCGTGCCCGCCGGGATGCTGTCATTGCCCTCCCGTAGGAGCAGTCCATGAACGGGCAGTCACGCCCGTAGTGGCCCTCTTGCCTGCACTAGAAACAGGCGTCATGTTTCTCCGGTTCTGGTGGGCGAGGTGCACCATCTCCTTCTCTCTTGGGATGCTCTCTCTAAGGTTCTCCGAAGGGCTCAACCATGCCCCATCACCCCATCTTCTCCATGGGATGGGTGACAAGGCCCAGGTGCCTCTTCCTCTCGTTGGTCAGGCTCTCCCTCACTCCCCCTTGGTCCAGGGCTCCCATTGGTTCCTGGGGGCCTGTCCTCGCCTCCGTCTGCAACCATGTAATTCTCTAAGATGGAGATGGCCTCTCCGAGCGTCGTGGGCTGGTGGCATCACACCCACAGTCTGCTGTCTAGTGGTATTATCTGCAAGAATTGATCGAGCTCAATCATCTCCACGATCTGCGTGGTTGATTTTTTCTCCGGCTCCAGCCACCGGGTGGCGTCTTCTTTCAGCCGCTGTACTCTGGCCCTTGGGCGTTCCCCAGGCTGGTACTTCTGTGCTCGTAACCTTTGTCTGTGGGTTTCTGGGGTGATTCTGGCCTGATCTAAAATGGCCGCTTTCACCTTGTGGTAGCGTAACACATCTCAGGTCAACAGACCCCTATAAGCCCATTGGGCCGGGCCTGTGAAGTAGGGGGCAAGCAGGGTCGCCCAGTGGACCTCAGGCCATCTGGCTGCCATTGCTACCCTTTCAAAAGTTATTACAAAGGCTTCCGGGTCATCACTAGGGGTCATCTTTACTAACCGTAGGGGCAACGTTAACGCCACCCCTACCCCTGGCCCTTCTCCTGGCGTTCCGAGGGCCCCCGCCCCTCCGGCCCCTTCTCCATTTGACCCACTGTTCCATCTGCCTCTGCTGTTGCTCCATCAGTTCCCGCACTAATTGCTGCTACTCTCTTTGCTGGTCCGTAAGTTGCTGGAACAGCTGTGTCTGCTATTGCTGCTGGCTTTCAGCCAGCCACTCTAGTAGCTTAGCCACATCCATTATATCTATATATATATATATATAATATTTTTTTCTTTTTCTGTTCCTCCACTACCTTCACTCCCCGGGGATTAGGGTAACCCCAAAACCCGATCCCCTTCATCTCTCTAGCTCCCCCCCTTTTTTTTCCGTTTATCACACCCACATTCTCCACCAGTGTAGCAGGGACCCCTAATCTGGGGGAGGGGGTTTGCCCTGTCCCAGAAGCCCCCTGCCTCTGTCCACCTGCTAGCCGCTCCTGCAGTCCAAGTCCCTTAGTCCACCTCAAGGTCCAAGGTGCCGGCTTCGGGAAGGTCCCTTGCGGCTCTGGGGTCCTCCCCTGGTATCTGGTCCCTGGGCTGGGTGTCCGCTGGGCCTCCGCTCAGCCACTCTGGGGTCGTCCCCGACCGTCGTCCACGTCGGGACTCGCTCCCCTGTTCCTCCGGGTTCTTTACCCTCTCGCCGGTCTGCGGAGGGGGGTTAAGAGCAACACCAGCTCCTGTCCTCTCTCCCCCCACTTTCTTCCCTTCCTCCATCCCTTTATCCCTCCCGCTTGGAATCCCCACGCACCCACCCGGCGTCCGTCTGGGCTCAGCGTCCCTGGGTCCTACGGTCCACTGGCTCAGTCCTGGGCCCTCCTGCACCTGCGCAGCAGCGCCGCAGCTACACTCCCGTGCGGCCACTGCTTCCGGGTTCCCGCGGCAGCCCGCTGGCTCCTGGCTGTCGGGAGTGCAGGGGTGGGATCCCCCGTCACACGTACCCTGAAGGAAATAGGAAAGGAAATCCCCACTGAAGGGGAATACTCAGAAATTTCAGTTCCCCTCTTGTGATTCCCCATAAACAAGTCTAATTTTCATGCAGATACTAGAGGCCCAGGACAATGCAGCTTGCACAGAGCCATTTAATTAGTGAAAGCAATAAATCTACCTCAACACTTTTCAACCTTTGAGTTGGACAGAAACATTAAGATTTAAAAGTCTACTTATAAGGGAATTTAGAGATGTCTTGTGGGGCCTGAGCTTGCTTCCTTAGCAATAAATGGGTGTTTCACAGTTTGCTGTGCAATGGAAGATATGTCAAGGGATCATCAACGAGAGCAGGATTGAGTGCTAGGGCTGAGAGAGATGAGAGTCTGTAGAACTGACTAACAATCTAAAAACAATTCCAGACCAAACTTTACACAAAAGTTTAAGGTGACAAAGAAAACACCAAATTTCTGACATGGCTGGCTAACTAAATATGTCCTATTCAATCACCCAATCATCGACTTAGTATTTTGGGGGCTCCCAGAATGATTTTTGCGATTTAAATAGCACCTACAAATATCAACCAGCAATTTCATGCTTTAAAGCTATTTCGGTTTAATCTTTTTATCCTGTGTGGGCTGGACCTTGTTCTCTATTCACAGACTTATACTGGCTTTAAAGTCAGTGGAAGCTTTGCCTATACGTGTATTGTTGTTGGCTACACAGTATGACCCAAATAAGGTTAGAAAAATAAATCTGGTTTATCATGAGGGCTAATGGAATCTCATGCTCATAGGGGAAGTCCCGCTTCCAGGAGACATTTTTCCCTTGAGAAAACTTGTTCTCAGCATATTATTTCCATCAGAACCTACAAATATTGAATGGCACAGAGGAGCTGGATCCAAAAGACACTTTTATAGCCCATAACGTGGAGAAGAGCCCCCACTGAGCAGAGATCAGAATTATCCCACCAGAACCATATTCCAAAGAAGAGCTTGCACACTCAGCAGCCTAGAAGCAACCAAAAAGCTGTATTGTAATTGGGTGCTGCTTCTGACTGATGGCTTCCTGTATGTGCTTCTTGAAAGTATGTCTGTAAACTAGCAAAGTTGGTTTATTCCTTCAGTATTAACAAATCAATGGCATTTAGAGGGCACCAAGCTTGTAGTATCTACGTATCAGTTATGTAATTTCTGATTCTGCTTTGAGGAGACATTAATGTTTGCATGTAGCATAGCTACTGATTTGCTTCCAATTGAGCTTTTAGTGCCACACCCGGAGAGGGTATCAGAGGGGTAGCCGTGTTAGTCTGAATCTGCAAAAGCAGCGACGAGTCCTGTGGCACCTTATAGACTAACCTAAGTGTTGGAGCATAAGCTTTTGTGGGCAAAGACCCACTTTGTCAGATGCATGTATCAACAAATGGGCGTGCTCAAAAGATGTGGAATAGTTCTTTTGGGATACCTCTGCTATCCCGAAATAGCACTGTAGTATACTGTAGCCATAGCCATAGCAAACTAGCTACCTTCAACTGGCCAAATAGCCACACTGTTCAAGTCAACTAGCCACACTTAGTAGGCCAAATAGCTACTTGTGGCTAGTGACTACCGTGTTGGACACCACGGCTCTATGGCAAACTCAGATTCATTCAGGGCAATGAACAAAGAAATTACCATGATTCTGGAGGAGGTTTTTTTTTTTAATCTTTCTTTTAGCCCAGAAACTGGTCTGACTGGTCTTAGTCTGACAGGAGGAATGCAGGTATGTGAGGAAGTCAGAGAAAGATGTTGCCCAAGGATACTGTGAATAAAGAGAGAGAGAGAGATGAGAAAAACACACACACACCACCTGTTACTTTGATTCTTAATTACCCAAAGACCCATGACAAAAGCTATTTTCACTGTTTATTGTTTCTGGTTTGATTAATGCGGAAGTGTCTCTACTTTCCCTGCATAACAATTAATAATTGTGTTTCCAGTCAGAGCAGCATTAAATTATGCTATGCACCAGATAACCACCACATGGGATAGATCACATGATCAGAGGTGGCTGGGGTGCACAGGGGAATGGACAAGATTGCTGAGCCCCTGGGAAATGTGTACGTGTGATGTTGAGGCAGCCAGTCCTCAGTGCTGCCCTGACCACATGGTTCCCCCCTGACCAACCCTCCGCGCTAGCTGGAGCACAGGGATCTTTAGAATTGCTGGAACCCAGAGCAACTGGCTCCTTTCTTCCCCTCCCCCCACATCAGTATGTCTGGGGGTGAGGCCAATATAAGCATAGCAAGAAATCAGCCATGTTGCCATTGCTTGTAGTTGCCAAAAAGAACACTATGCACTATACGGCAACCACTGAGATCCACGGGATTAGGAGTGTTCATACCTGTGATCTCAGGATGCTGCAGGAAGTGTTGGCAGCACAAAACTCCCTATTTTTTCTGTATAGCTCCTGTCAGCCACAAAGAGGAGAAGATGCAGCACAAGGAATAAAGCCCACTGATCTTTGGAGGCTGAGAGTTTTACCTTTCCTCAGCTTTACATGAGAAAGAGGGAGATATGGAGCCCATTTGCATATCTGTCTAGGACAGTCTGACATTCATGAGCAGGCTGGCCTCTCTCCTCTACTCCCTCACGCTCAGCAGCAACGAAACAGATAGCAAGCTCCTACCAGTACATTTCCCTAGTGTATTAGCCTCCAGCTCTCTGACCTGGGATACTTTCTGCACTATCATGAGAAGATGCTGTTACCATTAAAATAAAACAGTAAAAATGTGAAAACCCACTATTGACTTTATTAACAAGCTTCTCTTACATATTTACAGGAAAAACTCAGTGGGTTCTATCTAGCACATGGATTGCACTGAAATCAAAACCCATGATGTGAAAAGCATTTGAAACATTCAGTTTCTCACTCAGATGTTTCACCGTTTAATTTCTTGACATAATTGTATAGGAAGGATGCTGTACATCCAGGAATGCAAAACTGGATGAATTAATATCCATGGTGATTGAATTGTATTCTGAACATTATTTTATTTTCTAATATCAGAGTTGCTCTGAACACAATTTGATGGCCTTTTGGGTTTTAAGCCTTCCCTTAAAATTTTATATCAACTAATGCTTTAAGATCTCAGCTGGGTCTCCAGGACAACCTGAAAGTTAAATATAATAAGTTAGAAGTCATGTAATATCCCAATGGGAAGTGTCCTAAACCAACATATAAGATCAACCTTCTGCAAATGCTTGGTAGATTCAGAGTGATCATATCTGGCTAATTTATGACCAATGTAACCAAGGCTCTTCTTCCTCTTTCAGGCCCTTGAGAGAACTGTGAACTTTCCCATTCTACTGATGGGTTGTCAACTCTGAAATCATAGTTGAAAGATACAAAATAAATCAGTCACAGGTGTCCTTTCATTTCATTTCTCTCCCTTCAGAAGTTTCTAGGTGATTACCATGTCCTCCAACTTAGTCGACCCTGATTTTGCTCTTTCAGTCTCTACTCTTATATCCACCCACCCCTTCAGCCTCCTGATCATTTTGTTGTTCTTCCCCTGAACTTCCTCCAGTTTTCAATGTTTCCCTAGGACTGAGGCATTGGTAACTGAAATCACTATCCCCGGTGTTGTCACCCAATGCAGAGCTGCATAGAAAGAGACCATTACTTCCCATATTCATGGTGTAAGTAAGGTCTCAGCTCGGGTAGCCCCAAATCAGTCTCAATATTTCCACCTTCCCTCAGCCCCTGGAGTTGACTGATTTTCATTCTGTCCATTAATTTTGTAGCATACAGTTTGGTAAATGGAAATGACAGAGAACAGGATGTTGATTTTCGTGATCATAGTCTTCACACAGAGGATTTGTGCAGAGCAAAAGCAGAAGTGGAATAAGCACTTCCATTTCCAAGGATGTGTCTAACTGCATAAGATATGATGCTACCAGCTTCTCACTCTAATTTCTTATATTTGGGTAAGAAGCTTGTCTGCCAGCAAACCTGTGCTTCCAGGTCTTAGCTGATGGAGCATCTTCAGACAATTTCTTCCATCATATGCCCAGATTAAAAACAGAAATTTCAAGAGTCCTATAGAATTGCTACAGAAGCAACTGTTAAAAGGGGATAAGCTAATAAAACCAGATCCGATTCTTGGGTTAGAGCTCAGGAGTTACTCTGAGAGGCCCAGGCATTCATAAGAAACATAGGTAATCCAAATACACACAAGATCTTAGCTCAATGGAAAAAACAACTATATATCTGAAGAAAAATGGTCTAACTGCCATGCATAAAGTCAAATGCGAAGATAGTTCAGGACCTATCAACACTTTAAATCAAAATCACTTTTTGGCCACTGGCCAGGTACTGCAAAATCAATTAAAAAAAAGACATTTTAAACTATATTTGGGGTAAGGACAGTCATCAACTGCAGAGTGTACTGTCCACACACATTGATTCATCGACACCTCAGCCAGCAGACTTTAGTTTACACTGACATCAAAGATGAGTATCTTATAGAAAATCCTGCACTTCAGCTTGCAGGATCCAGATACTTCTGAGTCTGTATTACCTGCTATTGGAATTTTAGAATCACAGAACTGTTTGACAGCTGAGTCAAACAGCAGTTTGACCCTGAAAGCTGCCCTACCGTTTCTCCCTTTGGAGTCTAACCCTTGGAGAGATGACAGTAGTGACGCTCAAATCTCAGAATTTTAGAATATCCCCAGAGATTCAGTGCCCAATGAAGGACAACCCATAGCTAAACTCCCCATGCTTACAAGATCTGCATGGGAACAGTAGGTTAGGCCTATTAAGAAATTACCTGGTGATGCCCCAGGGGCACTAGGTAAAACCATAATTATTGTTGTACAGACATGGGATTTGGCTTCTACATTTTCACAATAAGTTCTGGTTCTAGTGCAGATGAAGTACAGCAGGTGGAAAATATTGGTGTTGAACTAGTGGTATGCCAGAGAAGCTTTTACACTCATTCAGTGAGTTAAAATTTGACAGTATAAGATGTGAACATTTGTTATAGGTCACTGATTAAATGTGATGAAGGAATCATCTGTCACCTTTAGTTAATGTTAGTCACAAGCAACAGTTATGGGAATATCTTTGCTGGGAACAAAGGAAGAGTTTGTAAGCCAAAGCATCCCATTTTCCTTGTATCCTGGCCTTGATGTGGCACTTATATGTTGACCTAAATGAAGGATAAATTGTTTCTATTCCATGGCAATTCCAAAACATCAAAAAAGGAATCTTTCTGAGAATTATTTTTCAAAAATTTCAGTGTATTGAAAATAATATCAAGCCAGGTCACAACAACATTTAATTTCAACATTTCCAAAACATTTTGACATTTCAATTCAGAACTATTCATTGAATACAATACAGATGGTTTTAGGTCTATCAAAACTATATTTTCCAGAAAATAAACTACTTGCTGAAATTTTTTTTACTCACCTTTATTTATATATATCAGGGTAGTGGAGAAACTTGGGTATGGCTACTCAATCAACTAGACACCCGCAACTGGTCCATTCCAGCTGACTTGAGCTTGCAGAGCTAGGGTTGTGGGGCTGTTTCAGTGCTGTGTTAGATTCTGGGCTCAGTCTGGAGCTCAGGTTGTAGAACTCTGTGAGACAGGAGGGTCCCAGAGCTCGGATGCCAGCCCAAGACTGGAAATGTACACAGCAATGAAATAGCCCCGCAACCAGAGACCTGCGAGCCCAAGTCATCTACTACAGGCTTCCCACAGGTGTCTAGTTGTCCTGGAGACACATGTTTGGGGAGTGTGTCATGTCCTACTCTTTGCCACAAGCCCTCTATTGGCAAAAGGACAATATGAATGAAGGAGGGGGAATGTTTCTGACATCATTGTAGGGGAGAAGTTACTGGACTGGGGTACAGGGTTGGCTGAGATTAACTGGAGAGAGAATCCACATGGTGCCAGCTACAGAATGACTAGGCCTCTCAAGCGCCACAGTGTCACCCAGATGCCAGAAACTCTGACGACACCAATTGCCCCAGAAGGCAGGGTATTGACCATGCCTGGCCTGCAGAACTTCCTGCAGCAACTTGCATGTTTAATGTCACTGGACAGTACAGAGGAGAGTTCCTGTGAGGTTGTCCAGGAAGGAAGCCCCATTAATGACTGTGGCATCACTCAGAGCTCATTGGCTTTGTTTGCAATGTAATTCAGAAACTTAATCCAGACAGTATAAATTACCTGTTTTACATATTTTACTGTGAATGCTAAAGACTCCATCTAGCTTCATGGGCATTAAATGCACTGAGTTATTGTTGTTTGTCTTCAACTAGTTTTATTATGTTTATTTCATTTGCTGAATATATTGTTTCGTCCCTAATCCAAACTCGTTGTTCTTCCCCACCTTCACATAACAAAAGTGACCCCTTGTGGAATGCCATTAGTCACTTTGAGAAACCCAATCTGACTGCCTACAGAATTCTCCTTGTTCTGTGCCTGGCCTTGTATATCTTAATTATTGTTTAAAGTCAAATCCAGGGATTATTGATGCTAGGGTCACAATTTTAATTCTCCTTTCACACCACTGAGTGTAAGTGTCACTGCAACATATATCTCAGAGCTCATATCATTCATCTGTAGTTATAAGACTCATCATTTTAATATTCCTTACACTCATCCCTCCTTTCCCTACTCCCTTGCTTTCTTCATTTTAATATTCTAGGTGTATCTAATTTAAAGTCTTACCCTTTGTGGGAGTTTAGGATCTCCTGAGAGGTGGGAGTTAAGACCATCAGCATCTCTCAGGAAGTGCTCAGAACCTTACAGTAGTATAGGCTCTTTCTCCCAAGTCCTCACAAGCAGAGTGTAAGGGTATGCCTGCACTAGAAAACTATTTCAAAATAATTAAATTTGACTTAACTCCCAATTTTACAAAAACGAAATAGCATATCCCCACTACAGGCAAGCCTTGAAATTAGTCTGAGGCAGGCTCCGTTAATGTAGACACACTGCCTTGACTTAGAACCCAAGGAAGCACTGGCGGGTAATTAGTTTGAATTACTCTGGGGAGTAGTTATTTCTAAATAGTGGCACCGGCGCATCCACAATACTGCTATTTCAAATTAATGTTATTCCCTAAGGAAAGTAGGAGTACAGATTTGAAATAAGCAGTCTGTTATTTCAAAATAACAGGCTTGGTAATATAGATGCTCCACTTATAAATTTGACCTAAAAGGGATAATTTTGAAATAATGCCCTAGTGTAGACAAGGGCTGTGTGAGCCTGAAGTGGGCCTCCTAAATCCATATTTAGGCATCTAAATATAAGCAACCTGATTTTCAGAGGAACTGAACATCCACAAATCTATTTCAAGTCAACAGGATCTGGGATTGCTCAGCACCTTTGAAAAATCAGGTCCCCTATATTTTGGTCCCTAATAAGAGCATAGCTTTAGACACAGATTTAAACAGTTTCAAGGAAGGGCCAATGTCTTTTTAAAAAATTCTTTAAAGTGCCATACAAAGTTATGCATGTGTCAAAGCAAAAACGCTCCTCTCTGTTTAGGCAGCTAACAAACAGCTTTATTAATTAATAAAGCACAGCATGAGCCGAACATGGTCCCAGCAAAGCCAGGCTAACCCCCACCTAAACTAACTCTTACACACTCCAAAGAAAGAGTCTGCCGGGTCTAGAGTGTCAGACCTTAGCAGCTCATGAAGTAAGGGGAGTCATCACTCCTTCACATATCCGCTGAGTTTCAAGGTTCAGCTGATCCCCCCCCCCCCCCCCCCCCCCCCCCCCCCCCCCCCCCCCCCCCCCGCGTTCAGAGCTCCCTCGTGGGAGAGGCCTGGTGCAGCTGGGATCAGCTCAAGTCTCAGACCTATGCAGCGGCATTCATTCTTCACTCATTACATTCATACTCATTTTCCACACACATTTTTTTCTACAGTTTCCACATTTAGATGCATCTTTCTTTATTGTCCAATTCCCATGGGTTTCTATTAAGTGACGCTGCCCTAAGACACCCGGCACTTAATATCAGACTTCATTAGGATCCTATACCAGAAGGCACTTATCATACAGGCACTGGAATTCCTGTAGACTGACCTACCCCCATTTTCTGCGCGCGCTTTAAAAGATTCTGTAAGACACCAGACCGAGTCCGCCTGCTTACACTACTTTCTTCTGCGAGTCACCGAATCAGAATCCGCCTGCTCGCTCTGCAAGTCACCGAATCAGAATCCACCTGCTTGCACTGATCCCCCCCCTTTTTTTTGTTGTTAGACGCTGACCAAAATCCACCCGCTCACAGGGGTTTCTGGCACCTACCCCAGCCCGACAGAACACCACGTTCTGGCACCTGGAGACAGCCTGACGTAATGGGGAAATACTATGGCCTGGGGTTAGCCACAGAGGTCAGTACTACATCCGCAAGTAATAGAAAAAGACAACAAAACTTTCTCACAGTTCCGTGTGCTGAGAGAGTGTAATGGCACCACACCAGCTTTTAGCGTCCGAACACAGAGGGTCCAGCGCATGGCTGCCTCGCTAGAGACACCGGTGTGCCCTTTTGGAACTGACACACATAAGACAGGCCTAATAGACAAAGACAGACACAGACAGACAAAATGTTAGCCGCTCCACAAAATTGAATTCCGTAGCTCCCCTTACCCCAATGGCTGGCTGTCACTCCAAATCCCAAGCCCTCACCAGGAGATTTCGTAACAGGTATCCCCTTT
>CM057847.1:66597752-66615695 GCA_030068395.1 Apalone spinifera | reverse complement strand
AAGATGACTTCTAGCTAAATATGAAATGGTTTCTACACATGCTACAGACATGCCCGTCATTCATCATCAGTCATCTCTGATATTCATTCAGCAAGGCAGAAGTGAGCATGCCATCTTTTCCATCTGCAGCTATTTGTTAGGAAGGTTTTTTCATAACATAAATCGTTAACTCCTCTATTGCTTTCATTCTGAAAATCTGATAATAGCCATGAAGTAGGAGTATTCTGCTGAAAGCAGGTGCTCCCCCTGCTCACAGGAAATTTGGGAATCTTAACTGGGAACTATTCCGGTTTAGTAGGGGTATTCTTTTCAAATCCATTTATTGAAGATTATAAAATAAAACAAATCCAGAAAGAATATTAATTCTCTACCAGCCTTAGCCAAAATGGTTTTATCCTAACTTTATTCATGACTTCGAGGTGTTAGAAAACTGTATCTCTTCACAGTCCAGATGTCAAAACCACTTAGCTTCACTTCCCAGACCTCATTATACTTGACAAACATTCACAGTTTCAGAAATGCCCCCAATAGAAAGTGTTATTTTATAAAGCTAATCCCAAGGGCATGTTTGCATGTTTACCCACAAGCATATCCAATCAACCATTGTCCAAGAGATGGCCAAGGCAGAAAATATTTGAGCAGGAAAATCCTGAAGTTACACTTATGCTTTAGCACATTTTGTCATTTAGTGTTTGTCTTTTGTTCCTGTTAAGAGACAGACACATTTAGGTAAAAGTCTTATGCCAATTTTATGTAGAGTTGCCAATTTCAGTTGGACATATTCCTGGAGCTTTCATCAAATGACATAATCTTTAAGAACAATCTTTAATTCCTGGAGAATCCAAAACAATCCTGGAGGGTTGGCAATGCTAGGTCTTATATGTCCCCTGCTCCTGCCCCCCACCCTGAAATATCTGATATTTGTCATTAATAGAAAAAGAGGTAATATAGGATGGGTTGACCAATCAGTTTGCTGTTCTAATTGTATGTTCCCTACCAAGCACTGCAGGATTCTGTAATAAAAATCCAGAGTCCAACAGTTTACCACAATTTTGAATAAAAGTTCCTATAATTCTTTTTAGTTAAACAGAGGCAAATAAATTGTTTGTTTAAAAAAACCCCAACCCCTAAAACACAGAATCTGACCTGGCTACTGCTAGTAAAAATCAATTAGTTACTTCCTACTTTAACACCCATGTTACTGACTTCATTTTAAATCAAATTTAGTTTGTTTAGGAAAGGGTTTGGTTATAAACTGTTCAGGGTGGCGATGGGTCTCTTTATTTTCTGAACAATGAATAGGAGTTATCCACAAACATCAGCAAAGAGCAGCCTTCAGAATAGTTCCATGTCAATTGCTGACACAGGCAGCTCTTATGAATCATTCTGAATTGTGATCATGTGCTACCAGCCTTCAGTGAGCTGCCAAAGAGGAAGTGCAGCTTGTTTTCTTTCATTTTCTTGGTTCTTATGCTGCTTGTAGGAGGATGAAAGGAGGAGGCAGGAGCAGAAGCAGCCAAACTTAATAAAAAGGAACTCTGACAATTTCTGATCTCAAATGGAGGCTGCTGAGTGGGATTCACCGAAAAATAACACCCCGCCACGGACCCTGACACCAGCTGTCCCTCCGTATGTAACGCTGGGCCTGACCATTGTATATACTGTTTTTTATTCCCTCCTCTTTGTGTTCATCTACATCCAACTTTGGCTGGTCCTCCACTACAGGCACAAGAGGTTCAGTTACCAAACTGTCTTTCTGTTTCTGTGCCTATTTTGGGCCTCACTTAGAACTGTGCTCTTTTCATTTTACTTCAAAGATTTTGTCACAGCCAACTCTCTCCGACCCTTCATCTTTTGGTTTCTCTACTGCTTCCCAGTTTGTCTCCAGTTTTTCACACTGACACTGATGAATCTTTACTTCACTCAGGTAAGGAATGGACATTTCTATGCCTTGGTTGGGTATCCACTACAGAATTGTAAAGCTTTACTTTTTAAAGGTTTGCAAGATAAATGTGATTTCCTGATGTATTCAGGCAGGGAAAAAAAGTACATGTAATGTACTTAATTTGGAACTTTGTGTTTTGGAAGGCAAATGACAAATGCTATAATGAAGCAGCCACACAGGGGAGAAGTAATAAATCTGTTGCCTGTGTAAAGGTAACTTTTAACCTAGGGCTGAACAAATTTGTACTAGAAACCTTAGGGTTGTGTTTTACAGTGGCTGTCTAAAGTGCAGTTCTGCTCTTCTGCAAAATCTCCTGCCTCAGCTGTTCAGTGTGCATTAGGAAGCCTATCTCGTGGCTTTACTGACCAAAAAAAAAAAAAAAAAGAGAGATTTTGTGGTTTACTTGGAGAAGGCTTTGCAAGGCCAGTATGATCCATTGAGCTGGATTCTATTTCTCTTTGTGTAACAGTAATAGAATAGTTAACTAGATTCCTATTGCAGGCTTAAATTATTAGTCTTATTTGTATTACAGTAACACGGGGGGGGGCTTCAATTGAGACTGGGGGGGAAGGTCCTCCAACTGAGACAAGAGCTCCATATGAGGTGCTGTACACACACACACACACACACACACACACAAAGAGTGTGCCTCAAAGAGCTTACAGTGTAAACAGATAAGACAGAATTGAGGAAAGACAGTATTATCCCTGTTTTACAAATGGAGAACTGATACAAAAAGTTTGCCTGAACAAGAAGCATGGGGGCAAGGCTGGGGTTAGAGCTTAGAGAGGAGTCCTAGTGCCTTAATCACAAAGCCAGCCTTCCTCTGAATCCTGCCCTTAGATTACCTGTATCTGCAGTGGGTCACCTTCCTGGCAGAGCTGGACCTTATGGGCAATCTTCCTGCCGATTCAATCCTTGAATACGCCACTGAGACTACCTACTGAAATGCTGGTTGTAAAGATTTAGTGATGTGGACTAGGACTATCCATTTAGGTCCTAAACTGGGACCGGACTGATTTCTTATACACACCTTCTAATTGGTTCCCTACTTTTGGTCTGCAAATTACAAATAATCTTACTAAAGACAAGAGCCTGACTTTTGAAACTGAGAGCCACCAAATAAGACCTGCCCTAACTGTGGTAAATGTGAAAGCAGACAGTGACAGTGATTCATGGCTAATTGTTGAATCAATTGGGGGAGTGGCCCAGTTTCCAAGAAATAAGTGTCCAGCATCACACAAAAGCCATTGTCACCACAGTTGGCATGAAATGGCATCCTTGGGCCAAATTCACACATGCATGCAACTCCCATGGAAGTTTTTTGAAGGGAGAATTTAGTAGGTTGGCCCCCAGCCAAGAAGCTAGGGATTAAGTGAGCACAGAGAATGCACTGGGGGCTTAGTAGCACAGGTAATTGTTTCCTTTCATCTCAGGGAAAATCCAGAAGAGTTTATATGTATGTACTCACATTTTCATTTTACTTGGATTATAACATTGCTGCTTAGTAGCTGTTGGAGCTCCATAATGAATATAGTCTAGTAGTGCAGTGGTTCTCAACCTGCAGCCCAATCAGTACACAGCTGCAGTCCATGTGACATCCTCAGGACCATACAAGTAGTGTATAGATAAACAGATATTGTATAACCGGAGCCAACTTAATATATAAGGCGCTACATATGGATTCCACAATGGTAAATTGACTGAGACCCACTAGACTCTAATGATTAAAGGAGGAAATGAAGGTAAGACTCCTCAATTCCAGTCTTGACCCTGATTGTGCTGGGTCACCCCAAGTAAGTCGCAACCTCTCTAAGCCTTACTTTGGCCCTCTGTAAAAAGAGTGTAATTCTGACATGGTGTTGTGAGGCTTTTACAATGATATTTGCAAAGGCCTTTACAAATAATGACTGGAAGGTGCTACTCACAAGCACATGATTACTGTATTTATTGTTGTTTGCTTCCATGCTAGTTAATCCCATGGAAAGTCCCATCTGAAATCAGACTCCACCCTGCTAAAACAAGAAGTTAAGAAACACGAGCACAGCCATTGTGAGAATTAACATAATACATGGAAAAATGTATACATTTTTAGTTCACTTTTATTCGTTCTTTTCTTCCAACCAATTAGGAGATGGCTTGGTTTATAATTGAACATGTTCAGATTGTCTTTTTTTTTATGTGCACCTACATTTTCACAGAAGACAAGCAAGAACTAGTGTGAAAAAGGGTGGGGAGAAAGAATTTGCTTTTGATAATCATTTTAACCTCATGAACCTGTTCATGGGCCACTTTCATCCTCTCCCCACTTCAAAACCAGTTTGCAGCTGTGCCTCACTGCATGAAAGTCAAGCTGGTTAACTGTTCTGAAGAAAAGATGGTAACTAGCAGAAGCATATAGTAGAGGTGGTAAAGATGTGAAGCTGGTAAATGTTTTCCATTTAACGGTGGGGGTGGTAGGGAAGGAAATTCTCCCAGCTAAACAACAAAACTGGTTTAATTGGTAAATGCTCAAGGATAATTTGCAAAGTAAGAGCTGTCTGAACAACTTGATGGGGAGTAGCCGCTACTGTGGTCTTTTGGAATAAGAAAGACGGTTGCTATGTCTACACTGGCGGGTTCTTGCGCAACAACGGCCGTTCTTGTGCAAGAATCCGCAGAGTGTCCACACTGCCTGCCTGCTCTTGCGCAAGAAGATTTACAGTAGGGCGTGGTAAGAGAGGGCTTCTTGCACAAGAGCTACGCTCTTTTCTAACAGGTGTAAGCTCTCTTATGCAGGAGCTCTTGCGCAAGAGGGCAGTGTGGACGCACGGCAAGGGGACGCACGGCAAAAGCACAGCTCACACATGGCAGTGTGGACGTGTTCTTGCGCAAGATATTCTTGCGCAAGAAGCCGCCAATGTACACATAGCCAAAGTGGGTAACATAATGCCTTTTATTGGAACAGCTTCTATTGGTCAGAGACAAGCTTTCAAGCTTACTCTGAGCTCCTCTTCAGGAATAAGCAAGGGCCCTTGCCTCAACTGTGCCTACAGCCGTCCTGACCATAGGATGATTCAGGGCTGTTGCCCCAGGCTCATGCTTTGGATTTATGGACAGGAAGGCCCCCCTATTAGCCATGGGAACTCTAGGGTGACTTGAGGGATTATAGGGGAACCTGGCATGGGGCAGCAGCAGGAATCGGACCCCCTCTGCACTCACCACAGCGGCAGGAGCCAGGGATATCTGACAACCTGCTCTGCTCTTGCTGCCCATCTCCCAGCCTGCTGTGGTCTGCTTCACCATGGTGGTGGGAAGCGGTGCATCTTGACCCTAGCCTCAGCCCGCTCCCCTGAGCCCTATATCACTTGTAGGAGGAGGAGGAGGAGGCGGCAACTGCGCAAGAACATCTTGTGAAGTGGAATGCAGCAGGCAGGGCCGACTTATCCATTAGGCACAGCAGGCACAGTGCCTAGGGCCCACGATACTTGTAGGGGCCCATGAAAATGTTTTAAATTTCTTTTAAAATCAGAAAAAAAAGAACTTTTAGGGTCGAAGAAAATGTTTTAATTTTTTTTCTCACACAGAAAAAAATGAAATTTTTAGGGCCCACGAAAATCTATTAAATTTCGCCTAAAACAGAAAAAAAAATGTTGAAGTATTTAAAGTTATATCAAAAATAATTTTTAATATTGATATTTCAGGGCTCGCCGAACTGTGGCGAGCCATGCTCGCCAGCCGCGCTGTCCAGGTATCTGTGCATGCGCAGATCGCCCGAACCCGGCTCTTCTGGGTTGCAATCTACTCGCCACGGGTGAGTAGATTGCATTATTTGTTGAGCCCTGGATATTATTATGGTGGGAGGGGCCCATGAAGGCAAAAGTGCCTAGGGCCCACGAAAGTCATAATGCGGCCCTGGCAGCAGGCTGAGAGAGGGCAGCAAGGGGGAGCAGGCTGCCAGGTAGTTCCAGATCCCACTGCCACAGTGAATGTAGGGGGCTGACCCATGCTGCTTCCAGTCGCCTTGGTAATCCCCCTGGACCATGTAGTATGGGGAGAAGGTTTGGGGCAAGGGGTGCAATGGAGGTGGGAGGGGCTGGATTGTGGCAGGAAGAGGCAGAGCATGGACAGGGCTGAGAGGAGGGTGGAGTAGGGCAGGGCAGCAAAGAGGGATCATGGGGCAGGGCCAGCAGCAGGGGCATTGCCCTGAGCGCCACACCTCTAGGGATGGCCCTGACTGTATGTAAGAGCTTGTCTACTCTTACTGGGGAGATTGGCACTGTGGCCAAATGATTGATCATTTAGTTAGCATGTCTCTCATTAACGCCACTATTCACCAGAATGAGAAGCATAAGGGAAGTCAATGGGAGAGTTTCTCCTGTCGACTCCCCACAGTGGATACCCCCTGGTAACGAGACCTAAGGTACGTCGACTTCAGCTACAGTATTCACTTACCTGATGTTGCGTAAAATAGATCGACTTTGCCCCATAGTGTAGACCTGACCTTAGCTGCAATGAGACATAGTGGCACCAGCACAGCAAGAATGTCCCCAGTTTTGAGTGGCACCTGCAGCAATAAAAAAACCCATAGGAATTGTAATGCATGAGAGGAGGGTGTCAAACCTGTGGGACCAGTGAAAAAGCAATTACAGATAAACATGGCTTTGACTGACACTACAATTCTTTGGGTTCAGTACTAGCTGCTGCTTTGGAGGACACGGACCTTTACTGTGCGGGGCTTTTGATAATCTAAATGTGGCAGAATAGTAATGGATGCTAGAAAAAAGCATATATCATAGATAGTAACTATCACTTCTCCAAAACCAATTGCTGCAGGAAGTGTACATGTTTTCACAAAGGGAGACAAACATCATTTATTAATCCTGCTTCTGTATCCATTCATTAGTCTCCTAAAGATAGGACATAATAGAACCCACTGCTTTGAGAGTAAAGTTCCTCTGCTTGGAAGCTATGAAATTAGATGTCAGGTTAATGTAAGACCAAAACAAACAACAGGGATATTACTTGTGTAAAACAATAGCAGGATGCCTGCAAATAATTACACAATATGAGCTACAGCAACCCTCTGATAATCAGATAATATACATCAGATAATATATGGCAGAGTGCATGCCTGCCTACCAGGGGTGTCTGCAAAACCTGCATTTCTGCCTGCCGGCACCTGCCCCTCCCTAGACCCACAAGTTTATTTTAGCTGTTCAAAAACAACAGCCATTGTGCAACTCAGCAACAGTTCTATTTCCTACTTTAAATGAAGTGAGAGGGGGGTTGGTCTGGAATTCAAGACCTTTTATTTGCAATCTCCCTGGTCAGGGTCCATTTCTCTTCTCCCTCTACTCTACATTCATTATCACTGACAAGGTGGAACCAATAAAAGTCTTGCGGTTTTGGAGGTAGTCACAAGAGCCTCAGCATTTACTCATTTAGATAGCACAGGAGTAACGTTACACGTGGTAAAATGTAAGACAATATTCCTAATGTACAACTACACTACCTGCACTGGTGCTAAGTTGCTGGCATAAATGGGGCTCAGGTGTTTTTACCAAGCAAATGTTTGTGACTTGATGGTAAACAGCCCTAGCCTATGGCATTGCTCCCAGCAATGGCTGCTGTATTGAAAAAGCTGTGAGACAAAGTGTAAGAGTCAGCAAGGAGGGTAGGAGCGGGGGTTGCCAAGTGCTTTCAAGGTGTGAAGACAAACTTGCAGGGAACATGGAGGAGGAGGAGGGAGGAGAGTGCAAACAGAACTGTCCCTCCATAGGAGGATTCAGGAGAGCTGCCCTAGGCCCCGTGCTTTGGGGGGTCCCCTGTGGCAGCCACCTCAACTGTCTGATGGATAGGACCCGAGGGTCCAAGATAGCCTGGGGGATTACCTGAGGGGCTTGCTGATGCAAGGTTTGGGGGAGTGGAACAGGCTGAGACCAGGCTACCCCACTTCTAGCCACTACAGTGAATTGGAGCGCAGCGGTCTGGGAGATGGGCGGAAGAGCAGAGCAGGCTGCTGGGTTGCTCCAGCTCCCACCACTACGGTGAGTGTGAGGTGGCTGACCCCTACTGCCACCCTACACAGGCTCCCTGGTAATTCCCCAGCACACATAGCTCGGGGGCTTCAGAGAAGGGTGTATTGGGCATGGGAAGGGGCAGAGCAGGGGCAAGAAGAGATGGGTCAGGGTGGAGCAGGGGCAGGACTTACCGGAAGGAGTGGAGTAGGGACAGAGTGGGGGCAGAGCAAGGGCAAGAAGACACAGGGCCTGGGGGGGCGGTTTGCCCCTAGTTCAGCAGCCCCCCGCAGGGTTGGCCCTGAGAGCAAAGATGGGCAAAAGACATGCTACTTCATAGGTCCCTGAAATGAGAACTTCATGCCTATGCAAAAGTCTTGCCCAAGGCCTATTTTGTATTTAAGTCCTGTTCCACTCCTTACTCTGAGGGTGAGTCTTGGATCCAGTTCAGTAAAAATGAGCTGGGTCACCTCAAAGCTGGGTCTATACTGTGTCTCTTAGCCATTGGTTTCAAATAACACAATGTTCAGTGTTAAAAATGGATAATTTCCCCACTGTAGTCAGGCTATAAGAATGAGATTCTTGGCTGCATCAGCTTGCAACCCCAGAGACTGGGCAGTGGCTATCACCACCTTTGCATTTCATACTTATGATTCTGGGACACTCCTGGTGCCAGAAAAGCCTGTGGTACAACTTAAACAGCTCTAGCTGGCGCTGTCTAAGAGTGTGTCTAGACAGCACCCTTCTGTTGGAATAAGCTACGCAATTTGCGCTCCACAAATTGTGTAGCTTATTCCGAGTCTAGTTTGAAAAAGCTTATTTTGTGTAGACAGTATCAAATTTCAAAATAAGGCACTATTCCGACAAATCCCTTAACCCTTGTGGAAGAGGGTTACAGGGATGCTGGAATAGCGCACCCTCCATTTCGGGAAATAGCAGGTGTGTTTAAAGACGCTGTGTTGCTATTTCGGGATACTTTCAATATCCCGAAATAGCACCATAGTCTAGACGTACCCTAAGTTATGACAGGGGTAGTGCGGACAGTCAGAACCAAACCTGGGACGTCTGGAGCTTAGTGCATAAGCCTCTACACAGCTTGAGCTATAAAGCTGTCCAGTAAACTCTTTTTGTTTTGTCTTTTGTTGATCAAATGCAAGTATAGACATAGCCTTAGTTTTTCATTGAAAGAAAGAGGCTGTTGAATCTTTAAAAGCTAGTCTTTTCTTCCAACTTCTTATAGGGTCTTTGAGCTAAACAAGTATTAAAAACAGAAAGATATAACTCCATCGAGAAAATCTGTAAGGGACAGATTCTGAAACTTTTTACCCATACAGAAGAGTACCTTACTCTGCAACTAGATGCATTAATATCGATGCAGCTATTCATGGAGTAAGATACTGTCCGACGTGATTAAGCATGGCATAATCTGACTCTGTTTTTCTGCTTTGGTGACATGGTGGGAAGAATGCCTACTCCTTTACACTACACTTTTATTAGTAGCACTCTTTTTCTCTGCACTAGTGCAGAGAAATCTCTACACACTTCCCAGGGTGCTACAGGTTATACATTCCTTAACCAGGTCTTCCTGGTCTGGCAGCATCCGTGGTCTGGCATGGACCATGGATGTTCCTAGACCACAGAGCCCAGGAACAGGGAGGTCTGGCAGCAGGGCAGAAGTGCGACAGGGGACTCAGCTGGAAGCGCAGTGGGTGGGGGGGAAGGAGAGGAAGGTGGGCAGCATGGTGGGGAGTTCTGGCCCCAGCTGAGTTTCCTGGCCCCAACTGAGCTCCCAATGGCTGTGGAGCTCCGACCCCAATGGCAGCTAGGGAGCTCTGGCCCTGGCCGTAGAGTTCTGGCCCTGTTCTGGCTCCAGCGGCTAGGGAGCTCTGGCTCTGGCCCCAGCCATAGAACCAGGTGGCTGTAGAGCTCTGTCTCAGTTGGTCAGCTCTGGCCATGGGCCTCCGGCCCCAGCAGTAGTGTGGCCAGCGGCATCTAGAGAACCCTGGGGGTGCTAGGGCAGCAGCGTGGGGAGGCTGGAGCCCGAGCCCAGTGGCAGCATGGGCCATGAAGGGAGGGACTTTCCCTGGTCTGGCAAATTCCCTCCTTCGGGACCTGTCAGGTCCCGAGGGTGCCAGACCAGTGAGGTCTAACCTGTACTAAAAATGCCAGCTTCTTGGCTACGATTTGTTGTAATAATTGGGAGTACAAATTTACCCCCATGTGTGAGCCTAACTGTGGGAAAGTGATTGAAAGTTCATGTCCCAATAACCTGGAACAATAAATGTTGCTGAGAAAAGGTAAAGACTAACTAAATTAGTCCAAATAGGCCAGCTGCTATTGCTCAAGGCCTGTGTTAAGATCACACCCGGTAAATAAGAGAAATATGCAATCGGAAATCAATGAACCAAAACTGGTGTGTTGGAAATTAGGTCTAAGTGGAGCTAAAATTATGAGGGGTGGGCTCTTTCACCACTTAGGGATGCCAACCCTCCAGATTGGCTGGGAGTCTACTGAGAGAGGCCTTGATCTCCAGGGGGCTATTAAAAGTTATCTAAAAGATGTTAATAAACCACTGAAAGTCTGGTTAGAAGCACCAAGGCTGAGGCAGGTTTCCAACCTGCCCTGGCTCTGCACAGCTCCCAGGAGCGACTGGCACATCCCTCTGGCTCCTAGGTGCAAGAGTGGCCAAAGCATCTCTGCAAGCTGCCCTCATTCTGAGTGCTGATTCCACAACTCCCAGTGGCCGGGAACTGCGGCCGGGGGGGTATGGGAGTGATGCCTGCAGGCAGGGGAAGTGCACTCAGCCACCTGACTGCTACTGAGCTGAGGCGACAGACATGCCAGTCACCTCCAGGGGCTGCCCAGCTGGTGCCTACACCCTTAACCCCCTAGAGCACCCCAAACCCCTGTTTTGAGCCCTCTCCCACTCCCAAAATGCCTACCAGAGACCAAACCCCTTACCCCAACTTCCTGACTCAGCTCAGAGCCCTCTCCTGCAGTGAAACTCCGACCCAGAACCCATACCTCATATCCCCTCCTGCATCCCAACCCCTTGCCACAGCCCTGCACTTCCTCCCACACCCAAACTCCTCCCAGATCCTGCACCTCCTCCTGAACCCCAACCCCTTGACCCAGCTGGGAACCCCTCTTATACTCTGAACTCCACTGGATCCAGCTTAGATGCACGTCCCCTCCAACACCCGAACCCCAGCCTGGTGAAAGTGAGTAAGGGTGGGACAGTGAGCAATGGAGGGAGGGGGGAATAGAGTGAGCATAGGGTGGGACCTTAGAGAAGAAGCAGGGCCAGGATGTGGCTTCAGGGAAGGGGTGAGGCAAAGGTGTTTGGGTTAGCACCCCTACTATCACCCCTCCAGGGGATTTTAAAAAGAAAAGGCATTTTGGCAAAAATTTACAGAAGAAGCCTTTTAAGAATCACTGCAGTGAAATTTACTATCTTGGCTGCCACTTGCACCATCTTCTGAGACCCTGGGATTTCCTGTAACATGGTTAGGCATTCGTCATCTGATTCCAAGAGATGTCCTGAGCAGTCCAGGCAAATAGATGCTTTATCACCTCCATTGCCACCAGCTAATCCCACACTTCACTTGGATTAGGGATGTGAATGGTGATGGTCACTTGGTTATGGTTAATTGTTATCCAGGAGTGGCCCACCATAGGCAGAGAGGCTTCCAGCAATGATCTCCAGCCTGATGCTGACAAGTGTTTGCCAGTCTCTTAGTGGCTAACATGAGGACGTGCCATGCCTCTGCATTCCCAGCTGTGAAGCTGCAAGCGAAAGTCTGACACCAGCAACGGAAGCTGCATGGTTTAAAAACAAATTTTTGCTGCTCTTTCCTCTCCCCTCTCGCGTGTGCTTCTCTTGTTTTATCTTGTAGGAAATGGGCTCAGACTTTAAAGAAACAACAACCACTTTAGTCAAGCTCAAGTAACTTTTTCTCTTTTCCTTCTCAAGGTAATGACCATTCTAGAGACTGTCAAACAAGGGCTTGTTTTCCTTCTAAAGACTCTCTCCAGCTAAAAAAGCTTCAGGGGGTAGCCGAGTTAGTCTGTACGGACATGTTTTGTTAGTTTATAAAGTGCTACCAGACTATTTGGTGTTTTTC
The DNA here is from genome assembly GCA_030068395.1 of Apalone spinifera. Lineage (NCBI taxonomy): Eukaryota > Metazoa > Chordata > Testudines > Trionychidae > Apalone > Apalone spinifera. The sequence goes on along the minus strand of CM057847.1, from coordinate 66,603,627 downwards.
CAGCTAAAGAAAAAGGGAAACGGTTAAAATGAAATCCTTAGACCACGTCTATATAGCAAAGTTAAGTTGACTTAATTGATATCAACGATCACAAGTCTCTTTATTAACACTAGTTATGAATGTCCACACAGTGCTCCTTGTGTCAGTCATCTACAGACACTGCATCGACAGAGAGAGTGGATATCATTATGGGTAGCTCTCCCACGGTGCTACTCACTACCCAGTGTCACCCTCTGCCTCTGAGAGCTCTGGGAACAGATTGTGGTACATCCAAGGGTTGTGCTTGCTTGCCATGCCAGGATGCAGTTCTTTCTGTCCCATCATTCTCTAGGCTTCCTACTTCGTTTCGCACCATTTTTCAATTGCCCTTGCCAACTGTGCACCCGCTGTCTCTGCCTGACAGCACGGATCCTGAACTGCTGACCACTATGGTGATGAGCCTTATGAACACAGTGCGGATGGTCCTGCCGTATTTCACAAGCTGCCAGAAAGCAATTTGGTGGTGCCGGCCCTGGTCTCTGCTATGGGAACAAATAATTTAAGATTGATGCTGGCATTCACAGAGCACTTTGCCATGGACTGTCAGTATTTTGCTAGGGAAACGAGCACTGAGTGGTGGGATGAGCCAGGATGGGCATTGTTTGATACCTCCTGTGTGCCAATTAGGATAACAAAACCAAGCACAGTTTCTGCACTGATGCTGTGTGTAGCTCTAACTACGTCACAAACAGATCTCTGCAGCTCATTGAGGTGGTTTTATCATATTGGCATAGCAGGGTATTACATCGGTGGGGGAGCATTTCAGCGTGTACTTCCTTGCCACTGTTTTGTTGGTGAAACCTGACTTTTGTCCACAAAATTGCATAGTGTAGACAAAGCCTTATTTAATACTCAATATTTCAAATGCCTTAGCTGTTTTTTCCTTCTATTCTGTATCTTTAATAAAAGGATTAAATGATTATTATTGGTGTGTCAAGGCAATAAGCAGGCTGATCTGTGTATACCAAATGCTGAATCATGTTTAAAACTGTTTAATGCTGGATAGTTTCCAGGTCACGTTAACACTTTTGACTGTTGGGTTCATATATTTTATTGCAATGAATACAACAGATTTTTCAGCAAGATAACTAATGCTCCCAAGTTCTCTCTCCGTAAACACACCTTTTCTTTTGGCAGTCAAGATAACTGAAGCGAGAACTAAATAAATTCCAGTAGCCTGGTTTGTATTTACACTGCTCTGGCAATGCAAAGGGGCCCTAAAGTGGATACAAATATTTTTATCCAATTGAAGGCCATGCTACATTGCCAGGGGAAAGGGCCATAATGTAAATAAGAATCAGGCCCAAGGTGTCATCAATGGCTGAGATGCACTAAAAAGTGGTACCAGTATAATTTTGTTGGTTGGGAGTATAGTCATTTATCATTATCAATATAGTTAAACCAGTATATGGCCTATTGTGAATATAGTCATACCAGTATAAAAGTGTCTTACACTGATCTAGTTAGTTCAAATTCGTGAACTAGACTAAGTTATTCTGATATAACTGAATCTGTACTATGGAGGTTTTGCCATTTGGTATAGTTTAAAATGGCAATTTTTTTTAAACAGATAATTCTGAAAGTGCAAAAAATATGTTATGAATTCTGATAACCTGTGAGATGTATGATGGTGTTTCCCTGAAGATCATATTGTATTTGTTCATTTGTATTTCTTTTGTGAATGATGCCATTTCCCCTCCCTTCCCCCCTTATTATTGCAGGTGATTTTCAAAGCTAAGTCAAAGTACTCTCCAGAACTACTTAAATACCGGTAAGAACTGTGCAAACATTTCATGTGACAAATATTTTTAAATGGTTAATGATGCTTTTGATGCCCACTTCTGCCAGTAGTTTAGGAATGGGCCTAACTTTCCAACATTTAATATCTGATTTTTTTAAGTATTTAGGAAGTTTTAACAAGTTTACAAATCCTTGCCATGTAAATATCAGAAACAAAGCAATCATTACAATCAATGGCTTTTGTTTATACAAGAATATAGTAATCAGATCTTTCTGTTTAACTGGCTTTCATTTTCATATATACAACTGGAGATTTGAAAGAATCACATTTGAGTAGAAAGCATTCAGAATGTCTACTCTCTGATCGGTGGCTACTCCCTGACTAGTTCACTTTGAAGGTTTTTATATCTGGTAAGTTCAGCTGAATGCTCATGGATAGTTAGGGGAAAAGAGCATTCAACAGTCTGGCAACAGTTGTGGGAGCAGGGAGAGGATTAAGTCAGATGTTTTGGTAGGAGGAGGAAGAAAGTTGAGAGGACAAGCAACCAGGGAGGAGGCATTCAATCTGGTGACTGAGTTGAGGGGGTAGATGGATGGGTTTCCAGCAATTTAGAGCAGCAAGGTGGTGAAGGCTGAGTGATTATGTCAAGAGATATGGCTGGTGCTTGGTGGGCAGGAGGGGTGGTCATAGATTATAAGGTGAAGGTGTATGTCAAAGAAGTTGAAAGAGATTGATTGATTGATTGATTAATTAATTAATTAATCTCTATTAAGGCAGAAGCCAGAGGCCTCAATGAGGATTGCAGCCCACTGTTCTGACTGCTGTACAAGCAGAGCAAGAGAGGCCATGTCCTGAAGAGTTTAATAATCTAAAATGGCAACGCAGGCTAAGTTGACGCTACTTGGAACTCAAACCTCATAGATTGTAAAGCCAGAAGGGACGGCTGGGATCATCTAGTCTGCCCTCCTGTATAACACAGACCATAGAATGTCCCTGAATTAATTCCTGTTCGGACTAGAACTTGTTAGAATGGTACCAAATTTCAGTGCTAACTCTGTTGCTATATAGATATTTCCCCATCATCTTGGCTACGTCTACACTGCAGGCTTCTCGCGCAAAAGGTGTTGTGCAAAATCGTGTCCACACTGCTATGTGTTTTTGCACAAGGGATGTACTTTTGTGCAAGAGCGTACACGGCAGCGTGGACAGTGTGGACGCTCTCTTGCACAAGAAACCCCTGTTGCCAGTCCACACTGCCTTCTTAAGCAAGAGCTCTTGTGCAAGAGGGTTTATTCCTCGTGGGGAGACGAATAACTCTTGCACAAGAAGCCCTCTTTTCCAACGCTTTACTGTAAATTTACTTGCGCAAGAACACACGTGAAGCGTATATGCTCCCCACGTTTTTGCACAAGAATGGCTGTTCTTGCGCAAAAATCCTGCAGTATAGATTTAGCCCTTGTGTTTTAAAACGAGAAGACAGTATTTTCGCAACTGCATAAACAAGGCAGCTGTGAGGGTGAGTGTATTGACATAAATCAAGAAATGATATGATTTCAAGATAGGAAAAAGATCAATAAAACCCACTTTCACAGAGCACACGTGTAAAGAAAACGTCCCCTCTGCTCTCCAATAGTATCAGACACTTGACAAAGGAGCTCATTGTTAAACCCATGCCAATCTATGCTTCTAATAAAACTACCTAATGGTTCCTCTGGTTTGGGGCGTTTCTTACAAACAGAACATTTAAGCCAAATTCACTTTTGAGTTCAGACTGTTACCAGCAGACCTCAGGCAATTTATAGTTTCTTGTGGAAAGCACATATGAAATTCGATAGTTTCACATGATTAAACCAGACAAAATTGGTGGTTTCTGTCAAAGTTTGCTCTGAGTTTTTGGATGCAAATGAACCCCAAAGCTCAAAGCAACACTCAAAGGACGTGCACAAATGGAAATAGAAACAACAGAAAAACCCTCCCCCAACAAAGCCACCAAATGTTACATAGCTCCAGTAATGTGCCATCCTCAAGATCAGGATTATGGACAATGGATTGATACTTAAAGACCACAAGGTAACAGGCTGGATCTTATAAATTCATAACATATGCATTGCAGGGTGGCTGGCCTTCTAAAGGGAGATAGGTCTCAGCTGTGATGGAGTTGATGTGCCTCCCCAGGGGGAGAGAATGCATGTGAAGGGTGATTCTGTGACTAAACTAAACTGTGCCTTTGAGGCAGAAGAAAAGCTGAAGCTGTGGACAACCAAAAGAGGAGATTATAGAGTGAAGCTGCAGGGAAAGTGTGGTCCTGAGGAAGGAGTTGCTTGGAGCACGGTAGAAAGAACCAGCTAGAAATTTAGTTTTCCCTACAAAAGAGTAGCCCGGGCCTTGTGTCCTCCCCAGAGGCCTAGGGAACAGAAGAAGAGGCAGTTCCTCCAGAAGGAGGGACTCTTCTCAGATTAAGGCTGGGTTTGAGAAGATTTTTGTGTTGATTTTGTAACTATGTTTTCTAAAAGCAGATACCAACAAGGGCTAGTTGTGGATTTATGAAAGCTTCTATGTGAGTTACTGAGAAACCAAGAGGGAAACTGAGGAAGGGCACTGCAGCATCATCCCCGGCCACAAGGGGGCCCATGAGAAGCAGCTGAGCTGTTACAGTACTGAAATCTTGCATCTGGAAATCTTGCATCATGGAAATCCACAAGGGAAAAAGTCATGTTGTTTCTGGAATTTCTGGTTTATATTGCAGTCTACATAGATGATATGCCATGAAATTCAGAGCTTGGACTGGGCCAGCATTGGTCAGTATAATATGGCAGCACCTCTTCTATGCTGCCCTCTTATTCACTGGCTTTTACTAACCAAAATTAAGGATCTAGCTGTTATGGTTTCTGAAATGCACTCAGTTCCTGTTTCTGAGGCTAACTGATGCAGCATGCCAGTCCACAGTTGCACAGCCTGATACAGTACCTGTGAAAGGGGAAACCTACCCCATTCATTTAAATAGTTGCTAATTCGCAGGCCCAGGGAGAACCCATTAATTGTCAGAACTGTTCAGCCTGCTGATGACTGAAATGCTTTGATTAGACTAAAGTTACTGGGCTCGGTAAAGGGGTAATTGGGTGAAATGTAAAGGTCCCTGGGGAGCAGGAGGTCAATCTAAATTATCAGAGTCCCTTCTGGACTTAAATGCCAAGAAATTATGAAATCCGACAATTCCACTTCTCAAATCATATAAGAAAGGAGAGGGAAGATCATGTTATAAAGGACTGTACAAACTGTGAGTGACAGCTCATCTTAACATCAGGATTGGATGGGTGTTGGGACAGTACCAATACTTTTGGCCGCCTCCAATCCAGTAGCCAAGTGCGGAAAGGCTGGCAGAGCTTGGAGCATACCTCAGCCGCTCTGCCAGAGAGCCAGGTAAAAATGTCCGGTAGGACATACAAACATCACTGCAGCACAAAAAGCCTCATACAGCACACAGGCATGGGAGTTTTCAGACCCAACTGAAAGGGAGCTAAGCCAAAGGAACATGCATGATTGCATTTGGAATGTCTGCACAGTCTGTTGGGAATGGTATCTCGTGGGCAGAACTCAGAGCACTAGCCTCAAGGGAAATATTTTTCCTAATCTAAGATAGGAGAGCAAAGTACTTTGTGTTGGGGGTGAGGGGGTTGTGTCATGCAGTAGGAAGTGGTAGGGGAAGAGAAGGAACAGGCATGCCCATCTCTTAAAAGCCTTTTGTGAGATGAATAAACTGTAAGTCATATATTTGTAATCTCTGGAACAGAGAGCCTACTGCTTCAGACCAATTAATTTATGTGAAAAAGATAAAAGCTGCAGAACCAATGTGCCCCTGACATAATTTTGTGGGGCTACTCCAGAGCACTCTCCCTAGAAACATCTACAAGTTGGAAGCTCATCTATAAATAGCATTAATGAAAATAGCCTATCCTTAAAAGTTCACAATGAGCACTATCTTTCTTCTGAGAGGTAATTTCCATCCCAGGCCACACAAAGACAGCATTGATGGAACTGTAACTGGAAACAATCCGATCAATTCATAAATACAAGTAGGCTGCATCTAGACTGGCA
>CM057847.1:66579162-66593767 GCA_030068395.1 Apalone spinifera | reverse complement strand
TTGAGGGGATGAAGAGTTTTGAGGAGAGGAGGGCACTCCAGGCTAGGCCAAAGGTCTCAGAGTGCGGGAGGGAGTTCCAACCTGGGGCAGGGCTTGGGGCATGGGAAGGGGTGTGGGTGAAGTCTCTGGGGAGTGCTTACCTCAAGTGGCTCCCTGGAAGCAGTAATATGACCCTTGGTTGTTAGGGGAGGGACACACATAGGGGCTCTGCACAGTGCCTCTTCCTGCAAGCATTGCCCCGGCAGCTCCTATTGGCCAGAGTCCCTGTCCAATGGGTGTTGCAGAGCTGGTGGTTGGAGTGGGGGCAGCCTGCAGAGCCCCTGAGGTCCCCCTATGCCTAGGAGCCAAGGGACATATCACAGCTTTCAGGGAACCTTGCGGAGCTATATAGGAACCCTGACAGCACCACACCAACTGGATTTTTAATGTCCCAGAGCCTCCCATGTCACTTTTTGACCAAGTGTTCCAGTTGAAAACTTGATACCTGGCGACCCTGTCTAGCATAAATGCCCTCATTGTGGTATTTGGAGACTTGGCACTCTTCCATTTGACCCTCACATGTGCTAGCTCCCTCTGTTTGAATATCATCCCTTGCTAAAGAGAGTGCATGACTAGAGTTTTACCTCTTCACTGATCCTTTGGCCTCTCATGAGGGCATGTAAACCTCTTACAGCTGATAGGATTCCCCTTCCCTTACTCTCCCTGTGTATCTTCCTAGCACCCAGCTACTTATGCTGGATATTGCTCTGAGGATTCGGCTATAGTTAACAAAACATTTTTATCATGCTATTTTATTTTCGGAGCTAGAAGTGATTAAAGCTACAGCCTATTTAAATACATTAAACTGCATTAAGCCCTCCATTCTGGCAAAAAAATCAACAAAAAATGCCAGCTGCTTTCTTCTGTCCTGGGGTGCGTGCACTGTGGAGAACTGAGCTGTGATGTCTGAGTCAGCAGCTCCTATCAGCTTCCTCCTTCGTTTCCATAACAACATAGCTGAATCTCCCAAACAGAGGGAGAATAGAGAAGTGCGTAACAACTGTTTCCTCTTTATAGCATTTCCTGTCATTTGCTATGGTCTTACCACAACTTTCACCACTACATACTGTATTTCTGGTTTCAATGCCCTTTTAAATATCTGAGTCTCTAAACTCAGAACAAGTGTCACTACAAATCATGCCTGCCAATATATTATGCTCCTGTTCACAGGGGTACTTCTAGAAGTATTTGCAGCATTGTTTTAATCAGATGGTCAGGATGCAGTTCTACAAAGCTGTGCACTCACAACCAGGACATCAAACAGGCTGAGTAGCAGTAGCAATACGGAGTGTAGGATGAATTGATGCCGTTAATCATTTTGCTGTGAAGGGTGTGCTAATAGTTTTTCATAAATGGTGATAAAATTCCCAAATGTAGGAACTTAGACCAGGCTTCTTGTGTTGGAAGAAATATGGCTTGTGACGGGATGATCAGTGATGGGATAACTATATTCTGTCTCAGGACAATTGTAAACTCTGCCATTGGCCAAGTATATATATAGTATATTGAATTGCCTCAGTTTTTATCACCTTATGAAACGGGGGAAAAAACAGCTAAAGCTTTCCTTTCTCTACTCATTCTTCCACTTCTCCCTCTGCTCCCAGCTGCTCATGGTGTGCTTGCAGCAGAGAGGAAAATGAAGAGAGAACAGTGAGTCCAGTGACTGAGATGAGATAAGCTTCTCCCCAAAAGAAAACAAACAAACAGCAACAACCAAGCAGACCACTGCTTGAGAAGACTCTACTGGTCAGAGTGCCAGGGGAAACTCTGACGCAGAGAGCACATTCAGACTGTCACTGTTCGGAACACAAATTCCACCAGTCTCACAGAAGGCAGAAAAAAGTCAATACTACATTGATGTGACATTTATAAAAGTGTATCATCAGCACAACCAGGCAATGGAATGGGGCATCTCAAGGGAAAGCACTCCCACAGAGTAGTAATTCTCTGTACTTTCCAAGCCTAGAGCCTTTTCTTACAGAGGAACAAACTGAAGCACTGAAAGGCTAAGTAACTTTCCCAACATCTTGCAGTTTAATCAGTGGCTGAGTTGGGAATTGCTCCCAGGCCACCTGAGTTATTGGTCCCTGCTCTAACCACTGTACCACGCTGCATTTCTGTGCACAAAGAAAGCCTCGTTGTTCAGATAGTCACAGTTATTTAGGGTCTCATGAAGTCATGCCCCTTCCATTTTGCAACAGCTATATAGCTGAAAAGGCCCCCACAGAAATGTGGAGAATGAAATATTTCATGTGAAGGTTTGAAGCCCATTATAAGCTGGTGAAATGACATGATACATAAGTAATTGCCTCTTTATTGTCCTATGCCTTTGATCCCACTGTTCACCTTTAGACTTTGTTACCCAGGCTAGAAATCTTGGAGTTATGCTTCTGAATGTGTGAACACTCCCGTTCCCCACACTATTGTAAAAAGGCCACTTATGAGGTTGCCTTTATGAGGTGGGCAACTTCCAGCCCTGTCAGGCTCTGGAGCCCATTTATATCACTACATGCCTCCACTGTGAGAGAGAGGGGGAGTCACATGAGATGGAAACAAGGTTTTTCCCTTCCTCAGAGGGGCTGAAAGCATTACGTCCGCTGATCCAGAGAGCTCAGGGCCTAAACTTTGTTCTCTCTCATTTGGTTGTGTAAAAGGCTGCCCCTAGGCCATGCCCACGAGTCCTGCTAGAGCAGGGGAGGGCAAAAGGGCCTCCGCGGGATGAATCCGGCCTGCCAAGCGGGTGGCTCCGGCCCGCGGAGGCCCTGCTGCTCCCCTGCCCCCAGGCCAATCAGGGCCTGGGGGCCAATCAGGGCCTTGGGGTGGGGGCGCGCAGGAAGCCTCTTCCAGCCCTGCCAGGAGCACATGGCACTTTGAAGTGCTGCATGCTGCTCGCAGGGTGGGGGAGAGCAGAGGAGGCTTTGCGTGCTCCCCCGCCCCCAGTCCCTGATTTGTCTGGGGGTGGGGGAGCATGCCAAGCCTCTTCCAAGGCATGGATGCCTAGTGGGAAGGGGGGGGGGAAAGGGACTCCCCCACCCCCAGACCAATCATGGTCTGGGAGTGGGGTAGCCCCTCTCCTTCCTGTTTAGGCATTGTCCCTTCCAGGGTGGCCTGGGGCTTCTTCAAAAAATTTTCAAGTGGCACCCAGGCAAAAATAATTACCCACCCCTATGTTAGAGCCTCTTCCCCTCCATCTAGTCTCTTGTCTATACATGTGCCCATCTCCAGGACAGAATTAACATTGATCCTTAGCTTAGTCCTGTCTGTGCCCAGGCCCTTATGAATCCTTAATCAGATCTTGTGTCAGTATCTGTGATGCCTATGGTTATGGTCTCTCTCATTCTCCACCCTCTGAATTTCTGAGTCTGCAGCATGCTGCAGTCAGGCTACTCTCAATTGTGTGTGTGGATCACACCATTCCCCTTCTTACTTGACCCATTTCCAAGTCCAGTTGAAGAGAGCTCTCCTGACTTCTGAAACTTTCCAGGGCCCCATTCCTATCTACATTCCTGGCCTCAAATGCATCACTGTTTCACACATTTATCCAATCCCTCAATCTTGGCTCACTGAGACACTTCTATTGATACTAAACTATAAGTTGAGCAGCTCTGCAGTGCAGAATGTGAATTTCTGTGTGGAATATATTTACCAATAATTATGACCAGATGTTTTGTACTTACTCAGGGATGCTAATAAATGGGTAATCTGTAGCTGTAAAATGTATAACATTGTATTATAGTCTCAGTTCGAGATCAGATATAGGAAGTTCTCAGTCTGGTGCAGTGTACTTGGATGTTAAATTTTTGCAGGAGGATGGAAAGTGTCCAGTAGGTTTTATTTCCCATGTACAACTCTTTTGTTCTCATTTTAAGTACTTTAAGACCAGTACTTCCTGCAGTATTAGAGAGTCTTTGACTAGTAACTAATCATGCTGAGAGTTGGAACTGCCACTTCTTTCTGGGAAAAGATTCCCAGATTAAAACAAACAAACATTAAATTCTATCCAAGATTAATACAAACTGAAGCAGAGATTACCAAGTCTGTGTAAAACAGTGTTTTTGCCATCATCAGACTTAAATACTAAAGTATGTTTAACTCTCTTTTCTAGGGTTCATCTGTGTGTCAGGTGACAACTATTGGTGTGATTGTTATACTACTTTATACCTCAAGAGCCTGTTACAATTTATTCATCTTATCATTTTCCCAAACCAAGAAAGTCAATTCTTTTGATTATGATTGGTACAATGTATCAGATCAGGCAAGTATGAAGTTTACTGCTAACAAGGAAAACTGAGGTCCTGTATATTCAGAACCAGGGAGGCTGACAGAATTGCCAGGCCCTAGGGTTACCAGGTAGACCCCACCAAAAAAACGGACACACTTGACCATGGGTGGGGGGGGAGAGGAGGGGTTGGGACTAGTCGGGAGGGGAGCAGGGTTGGCCGGGAGGGGGGGGTCGGGAAGCAGAGCTGGTGTGTGTGTGGGGGTGGGATCCGGGGGCCGCGGGGCTAGCCAAGAGGAAGGAAGGGATGGGAAGCAGAGCTGGGGGGGGGGGGGCGCAGGGCTGGGCGGGAGAAATGGGGGGGGGGGGCTGGGAAGCAGAGCTGGGGAAGATTGGGGCCCCTGGCCCTTCCCCCAGCTTTTGCACATGACCACAGACTCCTAGCGCCAATCACAGCCCCACCTCCCAGTCACTCCCCCGCCAAGCTTCCATCTGGCGCCCAGCCAGGAATTCAGAAAATACCGGACATTGCATGTCTGGTATTTTCTGAATTTTTCTACCAGACAGACGGTGCAAATACTGGACTGTCCGGTAGAAACCAGACACCTGGCAACCCTACCAGGTCCCAGTGGGCAAGGTGGGAAAGGCGTGGGCTCCATGTTCCCAGAAGGGGCAGGGCCTCAGGGAGGAAGGGGTGGTGCAGGAGGGGCGATGCCTCATCCAGGCCTCCTGCCCCAATTTCAAGGGCCCAGGGCTCTGGCCACTAACACAGCCACATCAGCAGCAGTGAGGCAGGGAGCCCCAGATCCTTTTGAATTGCTGGGCCCTGCTCCCTCCCCCATCATCAGACCTGCTCAGAATTACTGTAACCCCTTGGATATTTTAAACTAAAAAAAATGCACCAAGTTTGTTCTCCAAGAATATGAATTTTTCAGTAAATAAAATGGGTAGGGAAAAATAATCCAGTTATAGAAGAGAAAGCAGTCACAAACCCAATAACATAAAAAAAAAACTTACCTTCTGATTATTACACTCTATTTACATTTAGGTTTAAGGGCTAGAAAGGCAACTCCCCTCTATTAAAACCAGGTGTGAGGGGATTGGTTTTCTTCATTCCTTATTACTGAAAGGGCTATACTGAATAATTTGAACAATATTTGGGTAGCAGAGAAATAGGTGATTCTATTTACAGTTGAATCACATGAGCAAAATCCTGGCTCCTCTGAAGTCAATGCCAAATTTCTCATTGACTTTAGTGGGGCCAACACCTCCACCCCATAAAATAAAAGTGAGAATAGCTGCAAGTTCCCTTCATGTAGTCCTAGTGTTAACATATGATCAGTCATGTTTTAATTAACCAAAATGATAGCTAAGACTGAATGGTGGGGTTTTCAAACAGTGGTTTATTCAATTCCTGTTGAATTTCATTGGGAGTTGAATGCCTCACTCCTTTAAGTTATTTTGAAAATACCAATCTTTGACTTCAGATGTTTATATAATTTAAAAATAAACAGGCTAATGCTCAGGCCCCAATACATGAGAGTCCAATTAAATGGGATATGCTGTATCCTACCTACATTCCTGGTCCATGTGCTTCTCCAAACCTGCCATGAGGTTACACGAGACATGACAACCTATGATGATGCCCCTCTTACATCAACTCTTCTGCACACCAGGGGTCTGGATCATGGCTGGCACAATTAAAGTCTCACAATTCAAGTTGGCAAATGACTGATTTTTCATTTTGAATTTAGCAAAATCTGACTAGCAATGCTTGATGCCTTCATTTTTGGGTGCTCAATGGCTACATAACATTTTGGAGCCCCTGAGACTGAGTCTCCCAATGCTGGCTGACAGATTCAGGCTAACAGGGTGTGTGCTGAACTGAAAAGTTGTAATTTGTGTATTTCTTCACCCTTGAAATAGCTTAGAAAGCAAGTATCTGACTTTCTTGACAATCTAAGAGTCTAGCAGACAGCCACAGGGACTTAACTGTTCTCTGTAACTTTGGGGGAGCAGTAAAAACGCTCTAAGGATGATGCTAATTTAAAAGAAGGCAGGGAAAGTCATTGTACAAAGTAAAATAGAATTTTATATCTTTCCAAAGGGATTTTTATAGTTAGGAACTTTGTATGGTTCCAAACAGCTTTCTGTTTGTAACGCCTTTCCTTTTATACATAGCTACTAGATGTGCCATCAGATTGCCTAATGCTTACATACATTTAGAAAAATTATTTTGTTTCTTAGACTTATTAAACTTACTTTCTCATTTCTGAACACGCTCCTCTGATGTTTCAACAGGCAGATCTGAAGTGTCAGTTGGGAGATGCTGGGTACATCGTATTTGGTGTGATCCTCTTTATTTGGGAGCTGCTGCCCACTTCTTTGGTTGTGTACTTCTTCCGTGTTCGAAACCCTACAAAAGACCTGGTAAATAAAATTTTTTCCAGCCACAACCTTCAGATAATCTGTAAAGCTCAATTTACTGTCTGTTTTTACTTCTCCACATTTTAACTTATTTTGAAACTGTTCTCAGTAAAAATAATATGCTTTTAATCATCCAGACATGCCACTTGCCCTTGCCTGGTTGTTACTGTAGAAAAACTTACAATTATTTTTTAAAAGTGTTTGATTGAAGCTTGTTGACTAGCAATGTGCTTTTATCATAACACTGAAACTTCAGGGACAATGACAAAGCCAAGATTTACAAGAACGTAACAGAAGTGGCATGGATCAGGACCCTGCTTTCTGCAGCTCCCTTTGGCTGGGAACAGTTACAGGCTGGGGACGAACTGGCTAAGCAGCAGTTTGGCAGAAAAGGATCCGGGGATTACAATAGATGGGAAGCTGGATATGAGTCAACAGTGTATCCTGTAGCCAAGAAGGCTAATGGCATTTTAGGGTTTCATGTCACCCTTTAATTGGGTATAGTTACACAGGAATAGATATGTCAGTTGAGGAGCAGCTGATTGGGGAAGCTGTGCCAAAGATAGGAGAGTGAATTTCAGGACGTTGGGAGGTTGAACCAGGACTGGTCATTTGTCCAAAGTTTCTACAGCTCTCCAAACACTCTCCTGGGAATTCCTTGTCTTCCCAACCTTATTTTCCCATTATGCACCCCTTCCTCTGCCTGCCAGTTCCAAACTGCTCTGTTATTGCAAGGACAGGCTATGGTGAAGAGGAATTGATACTGAGCCTAGAGCAGACACACACAGGGCAGTAAGGCTGGCAGCATGAGCACCTCTACTCATTGGAAATAGAGGTTTGGTAGGTTTGATGGAAGGAATGGAGAAAGCAGAATGAAGTGAGAGATGGGGGGAAAATAGTTTAACAGACTTCTGCCATACCCATGGGCTGAGAGCTTTTGATGAGGATGTCTCTTCAGTGCTATGCTTTAAAAAATGAACAGGTGGCATCTCTGACATTTTGATACAAGTTGGTGAAATTTTCACTGATGGTTTCTCTCCCCATAGTCAAATCCAGGAATGGTACCAAGCCATGGATTCAGTCCAAGATCCTATTTCTTTGACAACCCTCGGAGATATGACAGTGATGATGATCTGGCCTGGAATATTTCACCACAAGGCATTCAGGGCAGGTGAGGTATGGGTATAGTTGTAGAAAGAAGAAATGCACTGGGAACTGTAAAATGTTCTCCAAGAAAGGCTGGGTTATCCAGCACTTCCCCCGTTGGAAAGCTCTTCAAAGTGGCATTTCTGATCTTCACTGAAAGCTCAGTTTATAGTCCAGTTTCTGAGGGGCCAGGCTCCAGGTGGTTCCTCAGAAGTGGCAACATGTCCCTGCTGCTTGTAGGCTGAGGAACAGCTAAGAACATCTATGCACTGGCCCTATCCTGCCTTGAGTGCTGGCTCTCCAGCTTCCATTGGCCACGAATCACAGCCAATGAGAGCTGTGGGACAGCCACCTGCAGGCTGAGGTACCATGAAGTGCCACCTCACTGTGCCTCTGCCTTGGAGCAGCAAGGACGTCACTGCTAGCAGGGAGCTGCCTCAGTTGAGTGCTGCCAGCACCCCAAAACTTCTCTTGCCTCGAACACCCATCTACACCCAAACTTCCCCCATGTACTCATACCCTCCATTTCTCCAACATGTCGATAAAGTTTTAAATTTATTTATTTTATCGTGATTCTTTAATCAAATTCACATATGATACTTCGGGGTGGGGTAAAAAAACTTAGAGCTCAGTAGGGAGATGTGATAGGGAACAAACATGCATGATGTGTGAGTATAAGGCTGGGGGACAACCACAACAGGATGGGCATTACAACCACAACAGAATGATTTAATAGCTATAAGAGAAGGTGCTTATCCTTTAAAGGGCAGGACCAGGTCAGTTCTTTCAGTTTTAAGTTCAGCCCTTTCACAGACAGAAGTTCTCAGACTTGTAGTCCTGGTGTCATTAGGGCTCTAAACCTGAGAGGCAGACATGCTGGGAGAGGAAATGGTGTAAAGGGAAATCCCTTTTCCATGAGTAGGGTATGGCTTCAGCATTTAGGGAGGCTGATCTGAGTGCCGGAAACTCCTCTGGCACCTGGACTGCAGCCCCGCTCCCTGTCCTGAGTCCTTCTCCTGCTCAGCCTCCTTTTTGGCTTGCTCTCCCAAACCTCCCCCTCCCCTCGCATCTGCTGCTTGCTGAGTCACTCCAGCCCCCCAGACCCCTCACTCCCTGCCAAGTCCCTTCTCTATTCTATCCCTCCACCCCTTACAACCTACTGCTTACCAGAAACACAGGGCTAGGTGGCTGGGGAGTCCTGGCCATACCAGCTGATATTGATTAGTGGCTGCCTAGCTTAGCTGCACCAGCCCTGAGGATATCACAGTGGAGCCTGCCACAAACGGAGTGATCCAGCCCTGCAGCAGCTTGGATGGGAGAAATTGTCAGGATTGGACCAGGAGTGAGGGGTTTGGGATGTAGGAGGGGGTACAAGGCTGGCACAGCACATTAGGGTACAGAAGAGGGTATGAGATGCAGGCTCCAGAAGGGAGTTTGGATGCAGGAGGGGTTCCTACTTAGGGCTGTGGTGCAGGAGGAGGCTTGTGGAGTGGGCTCTGCCCATGTGGTACTTGCCTCAAGCAGTTCCCAGATGGCAGTGCAGATTTTCAGCAGCGCAGTCAGTGGTACTGATCAGAGCTGCCAGGGTCCTTTTCAACCAGATGTTCCATTCTGCAACTGGACATCTGGCAACCCTAGACACAGCAAGTGGCAAGCATCTTGGTGCATGGGCAATGCAGAGAGGGAAGAGGCAGAACATGTATGGGCTCCTGGAGTAAAAGCAGCAAGGGATCTTCAGATGGAGTGCAGGTTGGGACATTGCACTAATGCCCTTTTCCTAGTGTGTGGAGAAACCTAAAGGGAGCAAGTGCTGCTTATGGGCATCTCGACTGAGGAGACCTGGAAAACTGAGGGGAAGCCTCTTTAGCAAGGAGAGAAGTGGGGATGGGGCTTTATGAACTGAGTTGGTGAGATGAAGCTCCTAGATAAGCCTTATTTTGTATTTGAGAATATAGTAAATCAGATGCAAGAGGGAAGATTTTACTATGAAACTTTAGTCAGGGCTGACCCTAGGGGGTCAGAGGGTCCAGAGCAAACCCAGTGCCCAGGTGCAGAGTCCCTCTGCCCTGTGACCCCACTCCACCCCTTCCCCAAACTCCACCCCTGCTTCACCCCCTTCTGCCCCATTGCACTCATTGCCTAAAGACCCCTCCCCAAGCGCCACAAGCCAGGAGATTACGAGGGGGGTGAAGGGATTTCAGCCCCCCCTCACCACAGCAGTGGGAGCCAGAGCAACCCAGCAGCCTGCTCCCTTCTAACCCATCTCCTAGCCTGATGCACTTCGCTTTACTGGGGTGATGAGAAGCTGGGATGGGGCTAAGGTGCTCCACTTTCTGCCACCAGGGTGAAACTGAGCACGGGTGCTATGAGATGGCAAGGGAGTGGAGCAGGCTGCCAGGTGCCTCTGACTCCTGCTACTGCAATGAGTGGGAGGGGGTCTGATCTCTGCTGCTGCCTCACACCAAGTCCTGCAGGTAATCCCCCAGGGCCAACCTAGGTCCTGCAGATCCTTCCACAGGACAGTTCAGGTGCCTATCATGGGGGCTCCCAAAGCGTGGGGCCTGTGGCAGCTGCCCCAAACCATCCTAGGGAAGGGCCCGCTCTGACTTCAGTCAGAACTAGATTTAGAGCCAGGGAGTGTCCTTTCATGCTGCTTGTGAAACACAGGAATTCTATACATTTGAGATCTACCACTAGTCATCGCCTTATTTTAAAAGATATTATCGGAGGAATAAGAACACCATGAAATACCCTTAAAAAGAAGGCTTCCAGTAATCAATTCCCACCATCCAAAACCCAGTTCTTGTTTCTTGGCATAGAAAAAACAAACTTCGTTGAGTTGGGTGCAGCTTTCTCTTTGAGGGCAGGTGATTGGACTTGATGACCTCTCGAGATCCTGTCTAGTTCTAGTGTTCTATGATAGTTCAACAAAAACTTGCCTGTTGGCAGCTGCCACACTGACTTGGTATCTTTGCATTTGGGGAAAGTCTTCACAGCCTTCTGCAAACCATAGAGTGCTTGGAAATCACAGCCATATTGCCACTGGTGGCAGAGTTGTCTGGGATCTCTGACTGCCCAGAGAACCAGGAGGGAAAAACTGATTACAAAGGCTTGTTGGAGAATACCACCCAAAGAACATCTCAGGTGTTTGGAACTGCTTACAGACAGAACATATTGCCTCCTAGCCAAGCTCACAGTCACTGACCAAGTATTTACCTTGTTGTGTGTGGACACAAAATGGTTGTGTCTACACTGGCGCGATCTTACGCAAAAGTGGCCGCTCTTGTGCAAAAACGTGCTGCCTTTCTACACTGGCCCTGTGTTCTTGCGCAAATAAACTGACATTCTAATGTATGAAATCAGGGCTTCTTGCGCCAGAACTCTGATGCTCCTGCTCAGGAATAAGCCCTTTTGTGCAACTGTTCTTGTGCAAGAGGCCAGTGTAGACAGGCAAGAAAGCCCTATGGATAAAATGGCCATTAGAGCTTTCTTGCACAAGAGAGCATCTACACTGGTAAGGATGCTCTTGCACAAAAGCACATCTCTTGCGCAAAAGCACATGCCAGTGTAGATGCTCTCTTGTGCAACTACTTTAACGCAAGAACTCTTGTGCTAAAGAGTTTTTGCGCAAGATCACGCCAGTGTAGACGTAGCCAATATGTTTAGTTCTTACAATGCTACTAGCTCATTCCAAGCTGTTAGGAGACAAAAATTTAAGCAGGCTAGACATACTATTGTCCAATATCCTTAAATACCTCAAAACCAGGGGGAGGAGGGGAGGGTAAGTGAAGCCCTCAGGAGGTAAAATTCTTAAGTCATTAGTCAACTGGGCAGGAGTTCAACTGGTAGCCTAGAGGTGAAAGTCTCTAATTCAGGACTAATTCCTTGAGTCCACATTACTGCTGAACATGGATGCATACCCAAATAGCTGATTTAGATTTAAGCATAAAGTATCCTGTCTACTAATAGCTTCTTTAGAATGTACGGAAACTATATTTATGAAGTTATATTCTGTCCCATTTAAATAAATGAGGTGTACAGAGAATCAAAGCATCAGCCATAAATTCTTGTAATTTGTTTTTCAGTTTCTCTCCAGAGTACTATGATTGGGGACATCAGAACAACAGTTTCATGGCTTACATAGGATCGCTGCAGCCAGAGTCAACAATGAACACAGAACGGCCAAGCCCTATGTAGCTCCAATCAATGACAGTATTAAGACATTCTATATTCTGAAAAACATAAAACATAAAAAATATTCTGAAAAACAAAGTTTAGCAATTTTCCTTCATTTGTTGATTTTTAGGGGCACTGTTCTTGTACAAGGAATAATAGAGATCTTTGCCACAGGATTCTCATAATTTGAGAAAAAGTCTAGATTAAATAATGGTTTAATGTCATGAAGCCACATTTTAATTACATTGTTTTAAAGACTTGGTATTTTAGAATGATCCCGTGTGCTTAATTTTATGCACTAAAATACATATATTGCAGGATAAGGGCCTTAGTGGACATAATGTATTCACTGTATCTGTTATTTAAATCTCAGAAAGGTAGCTTTGTTAGTCTGTAACTTTAAAATCAAGTAGTAGTCCTGTGGCACCTTAAAGACTAACAAATATATAGGATCATGAGCTTTTGTAGGTAAAACCCACTTCATCAGATGAGTTGTTCACGTTTTACCCATGAAAGCTCATGATCCTATACATTTGTAATTTAAGAGAGAGAGAGAGAGAAAGAGATTTACAGAAACTAAACAATGTTGTAACATACTGGAAATTCTTTGAGACTTTTAGTGTATATGACCAAGACTTTTTAAAATGCACATGTCACTTTATAAAATATACCATACCATTTATAATGTAATCTTCCCAGTTCCTTGTAATGTACATTTCAATTTGTCTGAAGATCTGCATGCGCCAGACAGCAATATAGATCAAGTTGAGCTCTTTGTTGGGTCTCCCCAGACTTTTGCCAAAGCAATCCCTCTATTTTTGGTTTCATCTCCACAGACGTTGGTGGATGGAGGACCGATAAAACAATTATTTTGGAGAAAGGCTGTATACTTTAAGACAATAATCTGGAATGCACGGTCTTCTGTCAGCCTTCCAAACACATCATTTGCCATATTATGTAATGCACAGTGAAGAACAGTATTTGCTGCAATAACACAGCAACAATTTTCAAAAGTGCTGCCATGTAATTGGTGTTACTTTTTTAACAGGATTTTTGCTTTAAAACCAAAGACTGGCATGCAATTTAGACAACTGCAATGTGTGTTCTTGTCATAGTCCATGAATAACCAAGTTGGCTAACTATGTTTTAACATATATAAAAGAACAATCCAAATGCCAAATCTACCACCAACAGAGAAGAGGTGGACTTGTAACCCTCCTTTAGTTTCTGGTGCAGGAGTCAATGAATTACCTAATCCTTCTTTACAGGACACACAAATATAAAGCTATCTTCACCTACATTATAGAAGAGCTGGAGTTCTGCTATAACAAGGAGTTTAGTGGTCTCAGAAAACCATACATTGAAGGATGCAAAATGGAACTTGCTCATAGAAAATATAAGGGGTGAGAAATGCACAGGTACCTGTTCTTTATAAGGTGGGCAGGTGTGACCCAACAGACATTGGTCAAAATATTGCAATCAAGCACACTGGACACATGCTACTGGGATTATTACCACCACATGAATTTAACCATAAAGTCCTTCACTAAGTCCAAAGGCCATCTGGTTCTTTATGAAGTTGCTGTAAACATCATTTAAAAGCCTACAAAATAAGCCATTTACTACATCTAAACAGCAACAGAACATTACAATCCTGTTGTGAAGGGAGACCCTTTGCTCATAGGTCAAATTATTTGTTAATGAAAAAATAATTTGTTTATTATTTGTTAATGAAAAAAATAAGCATTTGATGAAGATGTTTATGAACAGGCTGCTAAATCAAAGGTGCCTAGACCTATATTCATCAGGCAGGTATGAGCAATTAATCCTTAAGGAATTCACTTGTAATACCTTTTAACAAGCAAGTGATGCCATTGCCAATTATTTAGACCTTAGCTAAGGCTATGTGGAACAGTCTTGTTTACAGCTAATTATTTATTGCAACTAAAGTAACCATGTTTTATTTCCATTACCATATTAAAGGTTTGGGCTAAAATGTAACACTAGTATTTCAAAGGGCATCTACATCTCTCCTTTCTCATGAATCCATTCTTTTTGGTCACATGCATTGGGCCTATTGCTTATGGTAATATCTTAACTCAATTTAAAACCATTGTTCACCCAAAGCTAATGTGTGCATATAGAACACAGGCCCGCAACCCAGGCTATGTGTACACTACCAGGCTTTTCCAAAATTTGGCCCATCTACACTGGGCCAAATTGTTGAAAAAAACCCTCTTTCAGAAGAACCCTTCTTCCTCATGGGAAGAGGAAGACAGAGCTTCCAAAAGAGTGTATCTGCTCTTTTGCAAAAAAAAAAAAGCAGACGAGCAAACACGTTCCCTGGATGCGGCACAGTTTTTCTGGGATCCCTCTGGGATCCAAAAAAACCCGTAGTCTAGACATATCCCCAGAATGGAATATATTTGAACAAACACTTCAAGTAATACAAGGGCTTTCCCTTTACTGAAAGCATACTAAATATTACAAAATGTTGCAAGAGATATTGAGGTCTATTTTATCGCTGGGCTGTATTTACTGCACCTGTTAGAACATAAGAACGGCCGTACTGGGTCAGACCAAAGGTCCATCTAGCCC
>CM057847.1:66544065-66563551 GCA_030068395.1 Apalone spinifera | reverse complement strand
GAGGGAGTTTATTGCTTCTCCAGGATACAGCATAGATGCAATCCAATTACAGGGCAGGCCTAGGATGCCTCAGCCCCCCCTTGAGATGGGGTGAGGGGACTGGGCCCTCAAATCCCAGCTCCTGGCTCGGCTGCTTCCTCCATGATACCCAGACAGAAACTAACTCTCTTCCAGCCCTGCCCCCCCAGCCAGGGGTTGGGCTCTGCCTTCTCTTTGTCCCACTCCATGGGCGGCAACAGGTCAAACAGATTTGGGGGTCGTTTGCATACTGACTCAGCAGCTGTCCTGCTGGGCCGTGCTGCAGACAGCAGACAGTGGAGGCCACTCACAGCCCACTGCCGAGCACAGCAACCAGCCAGGTACCCCACTACGTCACAGCCTGGGCTCCGTGCGGTGCTGCTGCTTTGAAGTAGCCCCTCTCCCCCAACCTTTGCTGCCTCTATATGACAGAGACAGCAAGGGGGGGCAGGGATGGAGAAATCGACTGTACTATCTGACTAGTCCTTAACATCCTTAAGATTAACCATCTGCCTCTAGGAATCAAGGTTTCCTATAATGAAAATCACACTTAAGTTTGTTCAGAACTGCATTATACTGTGATTAAAGACAAGATGATGCCTTATGGGAAATATCCTATTTAAAACGTATACTGTTTCTATTACTAATACTGATTCCATATATTTGTCTTGCCACAGTATCTGTGTGGCACAGCAATGCACTCCAGTAGAGATTTCAGTCTGCCAGGCTGAGGATACAAGAGCAAAGCAACATGTAGGCAGCATTAAAAATCATTTTTGATTTGTCACAATCTTTTTTATTGCCAAGCAGATTAAATTAGATCAATTTATTTGAGGTTTATCTAAGTAATTTTCTTTTACAAGGTCCAAAACACAATGCTGCTGTTATCCTTTCTCTGCATCTACTCCAGTTACACTCCTGTGAAATCTTATTACAAGTTTGGTTACATAAGTAAATAATATCCTGGATTTTAATAATTAAAAATGTACCTTAAGGATGTGTTTATGACTTTACCTTTAAAGATTTGGCCCCTTTTTTATCTCCTGCAAACATTGACTTTTCATCAAAGTGCATTGGAAAGGATCTGCTCAAACAGAAAATTGTAAAGAAAAATCAGCATACACTACAATTTAACATCTATCTTTACAGTATCACTCTACTATTTTACAATTACTTGGAAGTTTCTGTTCTAGTTCATTTAAGATATGATACAAGAGCCTGTGCAGCTGGTGCTGATTAATGCAAATGCACACTATGAACATAGTAAATCACAAAGCTCCCCCCCGACACCCCCCCCAAAAAATCAAAATCTTTTGCCATATCTGAAGTGCGCATTAATCTGTATTAATATATAGCCTAAAATATCTTAGGCTACATCTACTCTACAGCCTGGATCAACACTCAGAGTGATTCACTGACGATCAATTTAGGGGGTTTAGTTAAGACAAGCCAAATTAACCAGAGATCACTTTTCCATTTACCCTGTTACTCTACCCTAGACAAGAAGAGTAAGGGAAGTTGATGGGAGAGTTTCTCTCCCCAACTCCCTGCAGTGCAGAATCCGTGCTAACGCAAATTAAGGTACAGCGACACCAGTTACATTATTCATGTAGCTGGAGTTGCATAGCTTAAGTTGACTTTCTGTTGTAATGTAGACGCAACCTAGATTTAGCTAATGAATAGCAAAGCAAAATGAAAGAGAAGGCTGAGTCACATAACAGAAGAGTGTAAAGGAGGTGAGTTGCAGCAATGAAAAAATGGGTTAGGTGGTGAGGGAAATCCCAAGTAGCAGTCAGAGTAGGAGAGGAAATTGAGTAACAGGGGATAACCTACTTGTGAAAACTGGGTTAGCAGCAGGCTCTTTGCTAATGATTATGTATATTTTATATTCAACACCAACAAATCTATTTCGAAACATGGAAAAATGAGAGTCGGATTTTTAAAATGTTTCTTACTGGCTCTAACAAGAAACGTTTTCTCCTCCTTTTGTTTTTAGCCCCTCCTCTTTTTCCAATTCACCCTTCTAACTCACTTCCTCATTCATTTATCCAACATCATTTTCTTTATCTGGCTTCCCCAAACCTATTTAACCAAAAATCACTTCTTTTCCTGGAAGATTCCTGAAATACTAATGTAAAATCTCATGTCTCACTTTGTATCTCTGAAGATGTCTAGTAAGAGGGTTTTAGATTCCGCATCCTCTTGGACATTGCCAGTGTAAAGGTCTACAACTGAACGCTCAAAGTATGGTGCAACTTTTGACAAAGCACGCAGCTCAATCAAATATAAGAAATATAAATTCTTTAGCCTCCTTGGTCCTTCTCCTTTTGTTTCAAGAGGGTCAAAGCGATGAATAAATTCCTTGACATTATGTCCCCAACGAGGCTTCCCCCAGGTTTCTAAGCAAACAAAGGAAAGATAATTTTCATTATAGCTAAACACAAAGACTGCACAAATACACAAACTGTTTCCACCACACACACCTGATAGGCTTCACACACAAACAAATATTTCCAATGACCATTTAAGATGACAAACATTTTCAGAGTTCTTACATAAAAATATAAATTACCTTCAAGAAGATAATTTGCACACAGATGTAAATTGATGCTAACATGAAGTCCAGAAATGAGCTTATAGAATACTCTTTTCTCCAGACAAAGACCTGGTTAGAAATGATTATTAGAAACAATATTAAGATTAAAAATAATATTCAGCAAAAATGTGATGAACAATGCAAATTTTGCATCTTTTTAGCATTAGACTTAGAATTAATGAAAATGCCACGTATTTAGTGTCATTTAAAAATGCTTATTGTTTTCAGTCAGAATAGTTAAAATCTCAAGACTACCATCACAGTCAGGTCCTCTCCCTGGCTTTTGCTCCATAACAAACACACTTGTTCATTACTGTAAGGCTTTTGTCAGCACACAGAAAGGAGCATTTAAGTATTTGGTAAAAAAGTCAGGACAAAATTCCGATGCAAAAAAAACAAAACAAAAAGTATCATGTTTATGTAGTTGTGTGAAACAGATTGGAAATAATCTATTGAGGCCTCAACATCTACAGAGACAATTATAGTAGTGACCATCCAGAAAGTTAAAACAAAAATTAACCTAATGGTCACTGATACCTGCAATTGATATTTTATGGACAAATTTAGAAGAAACATTTGAGTCTGCTTTTTGGTGTCAGGCACAAAAGCACAAAAATGGCAAGAGTAAAACAAATATATAGAGAAAACTAGCCAAAATAAGTGCAACTTAGTCGTGGAAGACTCAAGACTACTTCTTAACTATGATACAACTTAAAAATAAAGTTAGTTAAGATAAAACTAAAAAAAAAAAAAGGGGCAGAAAAACAAGATTAAAAGCAGTTTCCTGGTGCAATAAGGAGAACAATTTCATCACAAAAAAGGTGATGATCCAGGCATATGTCCAAACACTGTAGGGCATGATCACTGACACCATGCATTAGGTGGTTTAATTGAAAAGCATTATAGTTACTCAGTGAGCTGAAGACCCAAAAGATGTTTAGGTCAAATATTAGAAAATTGAAGTAATATACTGAAGATATTTGAGGGACCAAAATCAAATTAAAGGGCAAAAATGGTGAAGTATAAGTATTCACTGGAAAGCAAATCAGAACACGTTTTTGAGGAATAATCTGAAGAGGACAGTGGTGGTTGCACGACACACAAGAAGATACAGGACAACACAGAAATAGATGGCTGTAAGAAAAGGACACAGAATCACTGGGACTTTTCAGTTTAGAAAAGAGGAGACTGAGGGGGGATATGATAGAGGTATATAAAATCCTGAGTGGTGTGGAGAGGGCAGATAAAGAAAAGTTATTTATTAGTTCCCATAATAGAAGAACTAGAGGACACCAAATGAAATTAATGGGTAGCAGGTTTAAAACTAATAAAAGAAAGTTCTTCTTCACACAGCGTGTAGTCAACCTGTGGAACTCCTTGCCAGAGGAGGCTGTGAAGACTAGGACTATAATAGAGTTTAAAGAGAAGCTAGATAATTTCATGGAGGTTAGGTCCATAAAAGGCTATTAGCCAGGGGATGAAATGGTGTCCAGCCTCTGACATACAGAGGCCGAGGAGAGGTATGGCAGGAGACAGATCACTTGATCATTGTCTTCGGTCCACCCCCTGTGGGGCACCTGGTGCTGACCACTGTCGGCAGACAGGATACTGGGCTAGATGGACTTTTGGTCTGACCCGGTATGGCCGTTCTTATGTTCACTTACAGAAGAAGGGGGCTAGAAGAAAATCTGCTAAAGTCAAATTAACTAGAAAACATGTTTTCTGAGGTCAATAAGCAGAGTTTTCCCCACCTTAGAGAAAGCAAACTGCTATGTATGCTATCTCTGAATGTTCTGGAATAAGGGGTCACGGAATCTTAACTCCGTAGTTCTGCTTTTCATGAGGAATAACACTATTCCCGAACTTGTGAGTCTGAAATAACGTTAGTGTGAATGTTCCGGTGCCACTAATTTGAACTAACTGGCCTCTGGGAGGGCTCCTACAGCTCCCCAGAGTGCTTCCGAGTCAGAGGTAATGCGTCCACATTAACAGAGCCTGCCTCTGACTACTTTTGATTCTTCCCCATACTGAGGACACAGAACTTCATATTTGTAAAACCAGGTGCCCAGAAGTCAAACTTAGTAAATTCAAAATAATTGCATAGTGTAGACATGGCCTTTGATACTAACAAAAATATATAATATCACAAGTTTTTGTGAGCAAAACCCACTTTGTCAGATGAGTTGGAGAGGGTTTTGCCCACAAAATGATACTACTTGTATTTTTGTTAGTCTGAAAAGTGCCACAGGACTTCTTGCTGTTTTTAAAGTTACAGACAAACACAACCACCTCTTTGAGTTTGATTCATTAGGAAACAGTTACGGACTTTGAGGTGAAGACATATACATACTCCAGGCACCAACCAAATATGATTGACAGTGAGTAGACGTAAGAAATTGGGGAATAATACTGGTTTCTGTTTTTTTTCTAATGCAACTAACATTAATTTTAGGCATCATACCAACTTTTCTTTTACCTTCTAGCCATGTGTAGAAAGATTCTCCTGAAAATACAAACACATACAGTAAACCCATCAGTGTTCATCTGTAAAAATTAACATCTTTCAAGTAGAAACCCACATGTAAGATGTGCACTGTATATTCTGAGGTCAAGAGCTTCAGGCAGTGCATGCTTTGGAGCAATACTATCAACATTAAGTTGAGTTAACTAACTCCCTTCTTCCTGAAAGAAAGGGAATTATTCTAATTGTCAGAAACAACACTAAAGAATAAAGGTAAAACTGTACTAATATATTGGGGAATCCATTTGTGGACAGTACTAAAGAAAGAAATAAAATCCACATGAGACAGTTTCCCAATAACACTTCTAAGGTACAAGTTCATTCCTAACTCTGGGTAGCAACTGATTGATTCATGTCCCTGAAGCTTAAGGATTGAGATTTTCTAATTTTTAGTTTAGCTAGCATAAAGATGACATTTTTAATTCTATAAACATAAAATCTGTATGACTTTGGAGTAAGTTTCCCCCCCCCCAGTGGTTTATAGCAGAGCTTTTTCAGAGTTTAATTATACATTGTATAAAACAATATCACCAGTTTTAATTTTGTTGCCTTCTAATTTAGTTGACTGTTACCTGGCTCTTGTATTAGGAAAACAATAGGCCTGAATGACCTAAACAATACCATTCATAAAGCTGGTCAGAACTGTTCATATATGTTCAAAAGGCATTTTTATTTATAGAACTTGCACTAAAATAACTTTTTGAACTATATGAAAACGTTGTGGAAAGTTTTCATATCTTAAAATAATTGTATTTTCCCTATTAAATTGAAAAAAAAAAATCAGCTCCTAGATTCCCCCCTTCATTTTTCACTCAATTTGCCAATGGTGTAAAAGTGAAACAGAAGTGGGGGACCCAAAAAAAAACAACCTCAAAAATTGTATTTGGAATTTGTTTCATTTCATTAGTGAAAAATTAAGATTTCTCCAAAATGTTTTAAGGAAGAATCTTATTTTTGAGCAGCCCACACCACTTATTATTTCATACACAACAACAACTCCACTTGTTTCCTTTGCAAACTAATTTTCCTAATGTTTTTACTCTTTGCTAATATGAAAGTCTCCTAGTGCCTTTAATAGTTTTCACTTATGGCCTCTGGGTCATTGCTATTTCTACTTCAGGTTGAGCCTCGGATGTTCCAGGAGCAGAGGGGCCTGGTGGAGAGCTAGTGGGGACCCTAAAGTGCTGAAGCCCAGTAGCAGGGCTGTCCTCTGGTGGCAAAACCTGAAGCCCAGCAGCAAGGCTGCAGCCTGGTGGCAGTACTACCCAGCGGGTTTGGGAGACAGCGGGACTGCCTAGTGGTGGGGCCAGGAACCTGGTAGTGAGGTTGCCCTGCGGCAGCACAACCAGAAGCCTGGCAGACCTGCTGCTGCTTAGCGGTGCATCTGCCCAGTGGGACTGGGAAACAGTGGGGCCGAGAGCTTTACTGCAGGGCTGCCTAGTGACAGGGCCAGGAGTAGCGCTGCCACCTGGCTGAAGTGAGGTGGGCAATGGCAGTGGGAGGGCAGAAATGACCTGGTCTGGCAAAATCCCTCATCCGGGAGTGGTCAGTTCCTGAGGATGCCAGACCAGAAAGGTCCAACTTGTCTATAATTTTTTAAATGGGGTGATCAAAATTCACCATAGTCTTCAAGCTAAGAGTGTAACCACTGATTTATACACTAGCATATTTTCAATGTTTTCTAACCTTTTCTTGACAGTTGAAAATTTTGATTATACTGTGCAGATTTTCATAGAGCTGTCCACAATGACCTATAGATCTTTTTAGAAATCAGCAATCATAAAGCATTTCTTATCATACACTGGAAAAAAAGGGGGACAAAATATCCTCACCTATAAAGAAACTGTCCAGGTTAAAAAAAGCTTTTATTTTCCTCTAATAAAATAAAAATATTACATCTGCCATCAATGGAAAAGAGGAGACACTCCAAGCATTGTGCAATTCAGCCCCAAAAGATTTCAATCGAATATTTTGTAAAAATCTTTCCTTTTTTCACCTTCAATCTTCTTGCTAGTCATTTATTCCAGCAGCAAGTCAATAAATATTTACATGGGGAAAAGATAGATGAATAAGCTATATAATGACAGCAACTATCTAGCCTCTTTTTAGCCTCACTGGTTGAATGAGTCAAAATTATTTCTTCCTTAGAATGGTGAGGCAGTTTATGCAACAAGTAAATAATCACAGCTACCGAAGTAACATCAACTATTATTGAGAATGTATTAATCAGACTTACCTTCGTCCTCCCCTGGAAAAAAAAAAAAATTGGTATATAAAGATCTAGGAACATCAGAAAAAAAAAATTCTTCCACCCTGTATGGAAAATGACATATATATCCTGGTACACAGATATTAAAGATGTAATAAACGCTTCTTTGGTTCATGTCAGGAAACTTACAAATAGCTTTTGTTTGAGCTACAGCCTATGTGCTTGGAGAAATTACAGGATGAGCTCCTATGGCCTGTGTCGTGTAGAAAGTCTGAGTAAATGTGTAAATGGCCCTTTCTTGGCCTTATAATCATTTAAGTGTACATGTTATATTTAAAATGTTAAGCATGTTTTATAATGTAATTAGCACAGTACATCATTCAAATATACTTACAGCTGCCAATGGTTAATAACATCACTGTACTATGAGGACAACAGCTATGTTTTTAATTAAGACAAATTAAAACACACAGAAGGAAGAATTAGCAGGAGTAACAACAGACTCCTCCTGCGTTGATGCAAATAAGATATAGGGCTATACTATGTTATTTTTTAAACTGATTACAATAGTGACATTTAAAAACAAAGTCTGGTTACAATTTTGTCCATGGTCCTCACCTACTGCGAAATGAGTCTTCCTTCATTTCCAGCATCCAGGGTTTGGTTTTGAATGAACTGATTTATATTAATGTTTCATTGTTCTGGGAACTAAGGCAACTGTCAGTAGGGAAACTGAAGACTTCAATTTGGATTCACTGAGAAAATAAAAACTAACTTATTTTCATTTGGAATTTTTAAAACCTAAATTCTGTTAGCAGAAAATGTGCCTACTTAACACTGCTTTTTAAACTTCCATCTTTAAGATAAATCTTTCCTGTGGAGCTTATGGAGCCCACTTTGCACAGCAGTGAAATGAAAGTACGGTCACGAAAGCTCAGTTCCTGACAAACTTGACTACGAAACAAAAGTTGTTACTGTGCATTGTGTTCGCCAACAAACATATTGAAGTGACAAAATTAGATGTGCCAGGAAAAAAAATTCAAATACAAGATCTGACTTATTAGGAGACTGAGGTTCTAACTCTCACCCATTTTCATATGTGCTTTTGACTCTTCTTATAAACATTTATAGATGTGCTTTAAATTTGCACAGAAGTAGTCCTGTTGACTTTAATGAGATTATTGACATGCATAAGATTAAGCATGTGTGCAATTTAACATGATCAGAGTATTATTTTTTAATTAATTACGTTTTTGATAGTGTAGGGACAATCTTTGTATTTCATAATCTAGTTTTTATCACTTTATATTGCACTAAATGAACAACTGATCATACAACAGCATAGGACAGTATGTGTGTCATCTGGACTGGAAACTTCACCAAGTTTGCCTTTGAAAGCATTTTAATAATACAAAGTAGTTAAGAGACCCACCTCTACTGGGCGCCAATGGATTTAAAGGACGATAGACAGATCGAGGCCTGAAAAAAAGAAGTTAAAAAAAATTAATGAATTTTGTATTTTGAAGAAATGCTATTGTTCAAAGTATAAAGTGCATTTTCCTTCCTCCCCAGTTACTTGAAGCAGTTTTCTTCATAAATGCTGTTCCACACTCTCCATGCAGATGGTCCTTTGTATCCAGTGTAACGTTCTGGATTCAGCAGCAAATCCACATACTGTGCATCTGGAGATCGTTCATCTAAACAGGAAACCCTTTGTTACATCTCCTAACCAATCACTTTAAAAGGACTTGAATTTCACAAAAATAAATTATACAGAACTAAATTAAAGTGAGATCTCCGACATTAATACTTATCCTCCAATATGATTTTAAACACTAGTATAGATATCCTGTATATACTATTCAGTGCTATACATTTTAAAGAAGATCTGCTTCACTCTATACAGATTCTTGTACTGCAGATTCTTGTTAAGCATGTTAGTCCTGGTGTATAGTGCCCTACTTAAAGGTACTCAGCTACTACAATAATGAGATTTATTATTGTAGTAGCTGAGTACCTTTAAGTAGGGCACTATACAACAGGACTAACATGTAGCATGAATGGTTCTCTTGTATTCTTTTTAGAGAAGACTTGTGTATGCAGGTGTAGTATTTTATCTTTTTAAAAATCATGCGTGCTTCTATGTATTTATAGTGGAAAAGGTGGTGAGGTGAGGTCAGTGGTAGTCCTTTGCTCCTGTGGGAGTTTGCGTCACAGATTGTGACTATTGTAAATATTAGCTTGAATCCTGAAAACACTTATGCTAGGGTTTAAAAGTTAAGCATGTGAATGGTCCCACTGACTTCAATAGAACTACTCAGATGCTTATAATTAAGCACATCAACTTTTTTCAGGATTAGGGCTCTATGTTAACAAATAACACTAACTAATGATAAAAATAAGTGTTCAATGTTCAACTTCTTCTAAAATCTGTGGTTAATTTTATAAAGTTATGATTGCTTTTATAAGTTGTAGTTCTCACATTTTATTAATTAGCTAAAATAAATTTGTAAGATTTATTTTCAGATGCTTTAGTCAAAAATTTCAATGTTGCTAACTAGAAATATATTTTACAGTGCATTAAAGAATGCTCTTTTACTTAAGCCAGAAAAAGCTATAAATCGAAACAGAGCATTTTAATCACTCTCCTTTTCTCAACTTATATTATTTAAGTTCAACATGAATTCAAAAGGACTACATCGAAAAATACAGATTTTTTCAGCGGGATTTTTTTTTTAAATCAAATGTGAAAGATAACTTGGGAGCAGTATTTCAGTTTTTAAAATAAGTAAAAACTGGAAACAATGACATAAATAAAATAAATCTGATTTGAAATGTCAAAAACGGCAACCTAATGTCAAGACTGTGTCCCTTAATCTATCACAAAAGTATGCCACAGAAGCACCTGTGCACTTGCTTTTGTAATACTGAATGATGAGCAACCATAGTAGAAAGTAAGAGTTACTAGCAATGAAAAAATAATGTCATCAGAACAGTTAAGAGTCACTCAAGAAGGGGTCAAAAGGCTTGGGAAGGTGAACAAGCAAGGTGCATGCAGTAGGCAGAAATGATGAAAGGAGGAAGAAAAGCTTATGCAGACTATGAGTTCTAGAACTACAATCTACTTTCCATAAGAATGCACACAACCTAGAAAATGTTTTGTGTGCTCTATAGTTTTATCTGTAACCTTCTTAAATAAGTTAACTAAAATAAGCTACAATAATCAAAACTACTACAGCATTTAGCAGAAACAACAACCATGTTCTCAGATGAAGATAAATGTTAAAAAAACAAAAAAAACAAACAAACAAACAAAAACCCACACAGACAGACCAATTTTTACTTATCAAAAGGAAAAGAGAAAAACTTCAATAGAGGGACGAGGAAAAAAGCCAGGCTGTGAAGAAACAAGCTCTTTCCATGCTCAATTTCTGAAGGTTAGCAAAGGGAATTCAATAAATGACTAAGAGTATAGTTACACGACAAAAGACAAGAAACCGCAAAATGAGCAACTAGCCTCAGATCAGCTGACTTGGGCTTGTAGGGCCCATGGTGCAAGGCTAAAAACAGAAGTATAAATATTTGGGTCTAACTCAGAGACCCTCTCTCTTCGCCAGGTTTCAGAGCCCAGGCTTCAGCACAAGCCCAAATATCTACACTGCTATTCTTAGCCACACAGAATGAGCACTGAGGCACAAGTCAGTTTACACTAGGCTCTAACTTCCAGGAAGTTTGTTTTTGCTTGTTTTGTTGTGCAGACATAAGTTCAAGCAATCAGGTTTATGCTTGCCCCAGTGTGGAAGGAGGATTTTGGCATCTTTAACAGTTAGTTATGCAGAGTTTCATTTGCATGTCTATAAAACATACGCCACATATCCGTACTAATAGAAACTAGCTCCCTATGGCCCTAGATTTTGCTTTTTTCTCCTCTCTTACGAGCTTTCCTTCTACAAGAGATGGTATTAGACTTTTATTCAGCACACTAGCTGGAGTCACCCAGTGTTGGTTGGGGCGGGCGGTGGGGTCCTACCGGGGGTGCCCCGTGTGACCAGTGGGCAGGAGGGGGTGAGCATGGAACCTAGCGTGGGCAGGGCAGCCCAGCCCAGCTCACACCTGGGGTTGCAGGTACAGTGAGGGGCAACGACCCCACTGCCCGCCCCGAAACTTTTGCCCCACTACCTGCCGCATCAGGGCCGTGCCAGGTGCTCCTTTCTCCTGTGGGCCATGGTGAGCAGGCGCCAGGCTCCCCGCCACACGACCAGGAAGCTGCGCCAGACCCCGGGCGGCTCCCAGCACCGCCGCCGCCTCCCTGCTGGGCTCACACCGCTGTACCCGCAACCGCCCCCTAGCAACGGCTGTGAGCTCCATCCTGCCGCTCGGCAACCCTCGGCCGCCAGAGGGGAGGGACAGGGCCAGGGCCAGGGCCAAGTGACATCACGGGCGGGAGGGAGGAGGCGGCTCCCCCACCCCACACGTGCCTGTGCAGTGGAACGGCTTGGTAGAGGCGAGTGGGGGGCAGCTGCCGCTTGGAGCGCTGCCCCTCCCCTCATGCCTCTGCCACTGGCCTTAGTGAGTGACTGTCCCCGCTGTTTCCCGCAGAAAGCCACTTCTCCCCGCACTGCCAAAATTCCCTAAAACCTTCTCCTGGAGGAAAGGTTACCCCATGCAAAGTTTGGCTGCAGTAGCTCTTATAGTGCCCAAGTTATTAGCGCACAAACATACAAACATTCTCCTTTATATATTAATTACTCATTAAGTCATTCATAAAACACCTTTAAACTTATTTACTGACAGAGTAAAGCAAACATGTTTTAAAAAATTATTCGCTTCCATATTTATTTTTACCATCAAGTTCACAAAAATGGTCCTGTGAATCATCATATCTTGCCCAGTCAATGAAAGCCTCTTTACTTTGGTTACTGAGAAAAAAGGAAAATAAATACAGTTAATTGAATTTGACCTGTAAAAACATTTTTATTTTTTAAATTTATCCATGAAGCATGTCAAAATAAGCAGTCATAAACCTACATAAATTAGATAATTTTGAATACAGAGAATTGATGGTAGGCCAAATCTCTGATTTTAAATTTAAAATGATTACATCCAAAACACTGGAACATATCAATGAGTTATTGCCTGTTAGATATATGTTAATTTATCCCAAGGGAAAGAACACAAATGATTGTGTTCAAACTTACAAAACCCTTTTCATGCCAAGCTGGAGTGTAAATCTAATCTGTGCTAGCTTCCTACACAAAGTGCTATGTGGGCCCTACTTCTGTGCACTAAATGTTCCCCTAGTACACTTTAGTCTACTGTGCATTGAAAAGGTGTAGGTTAGAGCACACTAAGGAACTTTCAGTATGTGTGTGTGTGGCGGTGGGGGGGGAGCAGTAGATACAAGCTTGCCTAGAACTGTGTGTTTGAATAGACAAGCCTTTATATACTGTAAAAGAAACCCTGCATTGGTGAAGGTGAGTGTAGGTCTTTCATCTCCTCTGCCCCATCTCTAACAACAACAGATTCTACAGTACAATATGAGACAAGCCAATGATCTTGATTCTGCTTATAGGAGGATCCTCCTGGGGTTCCCCCCCGCAATAAATTAATTAGCACACTTCCCTAATTCTTCCTCTCCATTGACATTTTTAGTATTCATCATAACTCAAATATTTGGGTCTTGAGCTTTAGCAAACAATGGTAAGCCGTTTATTTACTACAGCATTTCAAAACCAAACACCAAATAAACTATCTCTTTGACAGCAATCATGTGGTATCTTGGGAAGTAATGAACAAATCCCTTTAATCCCTTTTTGGCCAAGTTAACCCAAACTCAGTTTTACAAACCTAGAGCCCAGTTCTTCAACAAGATCCATGGATCACTCTACCCCTGCCCTCCCTGCACTTTTGGACACAGCAGGAAGAACCTGAATGAGTATCATGAAGAGAGAAAATCTATTCCTAGGAGCCTCCCCATCTCAAGGCATACAACAGAAATCCTGGGCCCCTGGACCAGATATGGAGGGCTGACTCAGGACGCCCAGAAGGGGCAGTGCGGGGGGCTAGCCTCCCCCATCCAGTCCCTCGGCACTGCCCAGCCTGCACCGCCCAGAATTCCTGTGGCAATTTAAAGGACCCAGGTAATTGCCTCTTTTGCCCCCTGTCGGTAGCTCTGGGTGCCTAACGATGCTGCTGTCCCAGTGTGGTGTCACCACACGGGTGCAGAGCTGGAACACGGGTGGCGGCTGACACACACAAACTGTCGCCACTATCGTGATTTAACAGCAGTTGGGAGCCCCACACAGCCCAGGGCTTCCCCACTACTGCTACCACAATTTAAACTACCGCAATTTAAAAGCAGCAGGAAACTACACCCAGCCACTGCCATCACTACTGCAGCTGAAGTGGCACCCAGGAGCTCCAGGCCTTTTTAAGTCGCTCAGATACCTTGGCAGTTGTCCCATTTGCCCTCCCTTGTTGGAAGCCATGCCCCTCTAGTCAACTTCCTGTATTTTGCAAGCAGGTAACCTCATTTTGATTAAATTCAGCCAACAGAATATAGGAGCCATTAAAATGGTGTACTACTGGTTTTGCATGGGAGGCAAATTCCTCCTGGCTTCCCCATAACTGCTCTTTAATTATCTTCCTGTTCCCTCCCCAACTAAATGTTCATTCTCCATGTTCCCAAGAAGCATACTAATCTCTGCATACATGCCAGCTGCCCACTCTCTCAACTCCATGAGATTTAGGAAGCATTTCACATTCTCTTTAACTCCGTTTTTCTGGGGGGGAGGGGGGAAATCTCAGTGACAGTCCAGTTTGGCACTTTCTTCTTCAGAGAGACAGAGACAAAGAGAAAGAGAGAGGCTGACATTTATTTAAAAAACAAAACAAAAACAAAACAAAAAAACAAAGCTGCAACTTAAGAATCTTACTAGTCTTCTGATTTACTATAGCTTACACTGAACTTCCTGATACCAACACTCTTAAGATGTTGTTCCTAAGAAGAAACTTAAACATTTTATAAGTCAGATTTAACTAGCCAAAACTGGGCCCTGAAAGTAGTAGGTCTCTGCTAAGAAAATACTCTAAAGTTGTTCTTATCTTTCTGTCTCTTTTGGGAGGATGGGTATTACAAAATATCAAAACATTATATTCTGAAACTGTTTACCCACTCAGTTTTTAAGTAGGCTCTAACTCAAGAACCTCTTACCCAAATCATTTTGAGCTCCGTAGAAAAGTATTTTCTTATTTCAAATCAAATCTATTTCTGTTTTATTTCAATTTGTTTGAAAGGATGCTGCTGATCAGGGAGCAGAGGTTAGACAAGGGACCAAAGTTTTGTTGATACTATTTACTCTAAGCATGGCTTACCTTAGAGTACTGTTAATTGCTCCCAGTTTGTTAGCTTGTTCACAGTCTTCTAATTCTTTGGTGTTGTTTATTCTTTTTGAGTACTGTAAGAAAGGTTGCATTTAGTACACAAATATTAATGGGAGATGTCTTTCACCCCCTTTCTTAGAGAAGTGAGAGTTGTGCAGTAAATACAAATCAGCGGAAAATGCAATGGAATCTTCTCCAGAATCAAAGTTTGGTTTTTTTGTTTTTTTTTTTAAATAAAGTGTAGAACCCTTTCCTATAAAACACAAATCAATGAGATTTGTTTGGATATTGCACAGATACACTGGAATACAGCACCAACAATAGAAATATTTAAAGAATTAAGGTTGAAACTGTCCTATACTATACTGTTAAGGCTAAATGAAAATTTATAGTAGTCCAATAAAGAGCATCAGAAGATTATAGAGAATCACAGCTTTGATTTTAAAAGAGGAAGTTACTTCCATTTCAGTTATTGGGAGGGTCCATGAAATGAGTAGTCCCTATCTGTATTCCACTGTGATGTGCATGTGCTCCATGTGCCTGGAGTTAGAGAATTCTTGAAAGCAGTATGCATTGACCTGTGCATGCACCCTTGCTCTTATAAAAGAAAATAAAGGAAGAACCAACTAATTGCCTCTCCACTTCCTTTTTTACCCTAAAGGCAAGAATGGCCCAAAGAAGAAAGGAAGGAAATCATCAAGCAGTAGAATACAGGTAAAGACCACACATTTCAAAGAACTTCCAGTAAGTAACTCTCTCTTCAAATGATGGTCCCTCTGTCTATTTCACTGTGGGTGACTGGCAAGCAGTACTCAAGAAGAGGGTGCCAATATGCTGGTGGCAGAGCCATCAGAAGGGTCACTGTCCCAAATGATACATTAGCAGAAGAGTCCTGTAGCAGAGTTTAATTAATGTTTTGTGAATGTATACTCAATGTAGGAGTTTCTATCATGTCTATTATATCAATATCCTCATTTAGTACCATGCACTCACATATCCCGTGACATTCTACGCCTTTGGGGTACACCCTGTAAACTCCATATTCCTCACTGTATATAATTATGATATTATATATATATAAAAAGCATACCATATGGAGGTATCAGGGGAGAGGTTAACGTTTTGTCAATGTATGACTAGAACTCAATGTAGGAGAGGGGAAAGGTTGTTATGCTCTGCTGAAACCTACTATTTAGCTAACTATGTATATCATTAGTGCATAGTAAATTGAGATTTTTAGTGACAACTGTACAGCACACATGCTATAAATTGGAAAATAAGACAGATATCAGCTCACTAGAGACAAGAGCAAGGAAAGCAACCAACACTTTTGCAAGGTGCCAAACAATCATCAACAGCCATTATCCAGCAAGAGAGCTACAATTCAATGACCCACCTGCATAAGGCCACACCACGGGAATTGCTCAACTTTGCCTAGGGACTGAGCAATGCCCACCAGACACGACTGGACTTGCATTCTCCAAGCACATGGACTAAAGCTATTAAAAAACAAAACAAAACAACCCCCCACACACACCAACACATACTTTGCCTTTTTCCTATCCCTACCTATACTTATGGTACCATATTTTCTGAACCAAAAATAGGGACACATTAGCCACACTCCCTGATGTTAGTAGCCATGCCCCTGACCCCATAGGTCCTGCCTGCCTGCCACAGGAAGTCCCACCCCGTGGAGGTAGTACTTCTGGGGTCAAGATGGACACATGACTGGAAGTAAAGGGTGCCATGTGAGTCTTCTAAAAACTCCTCCCACCATCCTCTACCAATAGGGGTGGGTTTGGGCACTATAGGAGCCCTCTATGCAACTGTACTGCAATTGCATTAACCGAGGCCACAGACCTACAGTCTCAGCACACGGTAACACTATGGGTCCAACCTCGATTCCAAATGAGATCCAGGATCTGAGACCTATTACTCTGCAGTGCAGATGAAGCCCCATTTGAGTCAGGGGAATCATATTTACCTTTCTATGCTCCAGAAGCCAAATATGAATAATTTAGTATTTAAGGTGGTTAGAGATAAGCAAATGCATTTTATCATTACGGGTGGATGGCTAGCAGTCTGTAGAAAGGGTTGCACTGAGCAGGGTGTACTACAGGCCAAAAAGTTTGAGAACCTCTACTCAAGGTCTCTCTGTGGCAGCTTATACAACCAAAGAATTAACAGCAGGATGAGAAAAGAGGAAGCAAACCTTTTTGGCAGGAATAAAATAGCATTTTGCTGTTCTTTTAGGGACAGAGGCACAAATAGCTAGGATATACCAGGCTGTTCGAGCTGGTTCCAGAAGGGCTTCCAGGAAGCACTACTTGGTTGGATCCAGAAGTCTGGAGAATTTCCAGGAATCTATACTGAAAACCCTTAACTACTTCCGCAGAGATCTACAGCTCCTGTGAAACACACTGTAACAGTTCCTGGAACTGCCTGCAGTTATCAGGAGGACGGAGGTATTGGAGTAACTCTTCATTCAGATATGAGGACAGTGTCACCAGGACTAGCTTCATCTTCCATGGTGTGAGTAAATTTTGCTTTCAGGGCTAATTGATGGAATAATCCACTGAAAAGGGGGTCTAGACTATAAAAGTGAAGGGGAAAACAGCCCAGTCTCTCTCTTCCCCTCTTTTTCACTGAAGCCAACTGTTTCAGAAGAGATGCTAACTTGAGAATTTCATCAGCTATGTTGATAGAAAGAAGTGGTAGGGCTTTTACTTTCAACTAAATCTCATTTGTTAAGAATTAATTACTACGTAGTGTTTTATTTCTCTTGTAACCATTTCTGAGTAACACCTTATGCTTACTTAAAATCTAACTTTTTAAAAATAAAATCAAAACGAATCCAGTGTTGTGTGTAAACTGGTTTGGTGATGTATACTGGCTCCCTAGAGACATAATGTCCTTCCAATACCTGAACTGTCCATGAGAGGGCTGGGTAGTACAGAACATGCAATTTTGGGGATATCTGGGACTGAGAGCGTTGCTGGCCATTCTGGAAGTACAGGGGGCCCCCTGACTTGCGACGCAATTGGTTCCGGGGAAGCATCGCAAGTCAGGGGCATCGTAACTCAAACCCTCATTTACGATAGGCACCATGCACCATTGTAAACGCAGGCCGAGGACTTAAATTGGGGGTTTTCGGTCCCTTCCACGCTTACAAAAACAGCAGTAAGTGCAGGGGGTCGGAACTTGGACGGTTGCAAGTCGGGGGCCTCCTGTAGTAACTAAGGCTAGTGGAAGCTAGGGATGTAATAATGTTACTAATTAACCAATAAGCAAAAGCTTACAGGTTAATGATTTAGACTGCATGTATTTCCCTCCTCCCTCCCTTACCAGTACATTTTTTTTAAGCAGACTGGCCAGCAGAGTCCTGGCTCATTCTGGGTCCGGGACCTACCCCCGCTGTGGCTCTGCATTTGAAGCATATTAGGAGCTGAGTGGGCAGGCAAGCAGGCTCAGTTACAGCTTGAAATGAGAGAGCTCAGTCCCCCTCTCACCCGAGAGAGGGGCTGCTGCTTCTTTATCAGAGGCAGCAGCACAGGTTGACAGGCAGCCGGTCAGCTGTTTTTTCCAACTGGCTCCCCTCACAGATCAGCTCCTGCCTGGCACCCTGCACTGCTGCCTCTGATACAGAGGCAGCAGCACAGAGTGACAGGGGGCTCTTCAGGAGTGAAGCCAGGGCACACTGGCTGCAGCCCCGCCCCCGCAAACTACAGAATAGTCGACTGATAAGAATTCATGAGGTTACTCGACTATTCAATTAACCGATATTTAACATCCCAAGTGGAAGCTTTTGGCTGAAGTGTTACAGCTATAAACAGACAGTATGATGCAGTTTATCTGTTTGCAAGTAATGCAGTAATGAGGCACCCAAGATTCCAGGGCAGGTAGTGATAACCAATCATTGGGCTGTATTGCACACTGGAATATGATAGGACATTCGGGGCAACAGCCTCAATAGATCTCAAAAACAAAACTTGACAGGAGAGTCAGGCCTTGTCTGCATTAGGAACTTTAAGCAAAAAAAAAAAAAAAAAAAGATTGCTCCTCCCTCCGGTGTAACCAGCAGTTCAGTTACACTAATGTTAGCTCTACCCTAGACCAGACTCGGCTGGGTATCTAGCATTTTTACTGCCAAATTAGTTAAAGCTCAAAACAGTTAATATATTGGAAGCTTCTGGAGAGTGACCTACAAGACTTACACCATCATTCCAACACAGAAGAAAGTTGACAGCAAGAGAATCTTGCATTCCTGTTCCCTGTGCTATATCTGTCAGATTAGAGGATATCAACAGCTGAGGAATACCAATGAGTATGGCACCTTTCACAAACATTAGGTTATTTTAAAAACCAACAACAAAAAACCCCACACAGACACAGTCTGCTCAGTGGAAGCTGTTCTTGTGCTAGTTGCCTTTTTTTTCTTTTGAGGCTGGGAAGCAATTTTTCCTTTCACTATCAAATTGGCTGCAGCAAGGTGGCTTTTTTGCCTTCCCCAAAGCAGGCTATGGATCCTGCAGTATAGGCAAGGTCAAAATGTTGCAACTCTTTTGGAAGTAGGTGTGGCACGTGTCCAGTGCAAATACTGTTAAAAAAAAAAGGATTCTGTTCCCTCAAAGAGAAGCTGGAGGTGAATTTAAAGGAAGACATTCTCTAAATAAACTGCAGAAAGAGGGGCTGTGGCTTCTACTGTCTGACACAGCAAGACAACACCCATTTCCCTCCCTCCCCCCTCCCCCGCAAT
>CM057847.1:66512962-66531290 GCA_030068395.1 Apalone spinifera | reverse complement strand
CTTCATTTGCGCTTTCGATTTGCCTAATTTACATCCCTTTTTTGACAGAAGGATGTAGTTTAGACATAGCCTTAGAGACTAAAATAAATATAGTTAGTCAGTCAGTCTAAGGCAGGATTGG
Organism: Apalone spinifera; assembly: GCA_030068395.1. Classification (NCBI taxonomy): domain Eukaryota; kingdom Metazoa; phylum Chordata; order Testudines; family Trionychidae; genus Apalone; species Apalone spinifera. Next base: position 66,531,169 of record CM057847.1, on the reverse strand, counting down.
GCAATCATTTTCGGCCGGGGGCCACTTCAAAAATTTTTTGAACTGGCCCTGGGCTGCCCTGGAAGAAGTGAGGTCAGAATACTTTTCCCCCACTCCCAAACCATAATTGGATCCGGCCTGCAGAGACCCTTTTGCCCACCCCTGCTCTAAGGTGCCATGGGACTATTCATTTTTTAAGATATATACTTACACAGCTGCCCTTCTGAGACATTTTAACATTAACTTGGCCATGTTTCACGTACGATTAATTGTCTACTCTTTTCTTCTGGTTAAATCTATAGTTTCATATATGAAACTGCTTATCATATATAATCTATACCATAAGTTAAGCAACAAAGCCTAGTTAAAAAAATATCACAGAAGTTAGATATATAGATTTATTTATTTCACATCACTATCTGGTAAATACCAAGCATAGTTCACAATTAAGGATGAGACAGTACAGCTCACTGGGAGCCAGGAGACTTGGATTTTTTTCCTGGCTGAACAAACTCCTCACTATGACCTAGGTCAAGCCACTTAAATTATGTCACCCTCAGTTTCCCTATGTATAAAATGGGGATGTTTGCCCTCCCATATACAATCCTGGTGATCTCTGGATGACTAGCAGAATACAAATTGTAATAAAAAATACCAGGTATAAAACCTACACTGCAGCAGCTGAGCCAGTTTTGTACAAGAACAGATATAAGGTACTGCATCAATAACTTAAAAAGAATTATGCATTCTACTCCATATACTACTGCTCAACTATCTTATACCAATATTTACACATCAATGTAATGCTTTACGCTGTCATCTGTTGGAAAAGGAAAAATGCACAACTGCTAGGTGCTTAACTATTAGAAGTTTAAAACAAAAACTGAAGCATTTTAAAAGTTACAGCCTGATCACACTTCCTCATGAACATTTTTATCAACTATTGTTAAGTAAAACCAAAAATTACTATAATGTAAAACTGTTTAACTTACACATCTGGATAGTGCTTTAGGTAATCATTTTCCCTTTTCACTAATGACGTTGGTCATGAAATAAGACTACTATGAAGGGAAATAATTACTTTAAATGAGAAGAATTAACTTAACTATGCATGTTCAAGGTTTGGAAAATGAAAAGTTTGGCATTTGCAGTAGTTCTGAAGTCTGTTACAGCACATAAGTAGAAAATCTTTAAAAAAATCTGCATGGGAGATAAAAAGCGATTACTTTACACCAGGAGATAAACCATAAAGAAATTGGTCTGGCTAGGTGAGAGAATAATGATTTCTTGTTTTACTTTGATCCATACCTCAGGACAAGGTTCTACATGACAATCTCTGATAGAACAATGGCCATCATCAGCCCAGAATGGACATGGTCTCTTAAGATTGACCTAAAAATAAAAAGACAGGAAGAGAAATATGCTATTAGCCAACTGATTTAGAGCTACTTGAAGATCTTAAAAAAAAAAAAAACCAAAAAAACAACCACACCACCAACCACACACTCTTCATTCTTCACACCAGCATAGTCTTCCTGCTGAAGAACAAGGACTCTAATGATTAGACAATCTAAACTTTTTAAAATTATTAATCAGTCCTCCCACTTTCAATATTCATTTCTTGTTAAGAGACAACCAATAAACTCTTTCACTAAGATTGCCCCTTCAGCCAAATTTATAATACCCAAGATCACACAAATGAATTTTGTCCATGTACTTAAAAGATTTTGTAGCAATAACTGACCTTCTGAAACTTATGACTGAGTTTTGATTTTGGGTTGTTTTTGCATTCAGAACACAAATATCTTTAACACACAAGCAATTTCTTACCTGTAAATAGTACTTGATTTTAATCCACTTAAGTTTGCATTTCTTTATTAAGGCCAATATATCAGGTATATGATAAACCAGTCAAACTGTTACAAGCTTAAACAAAGCGTGTCTGCATAATTTCAGAATTCAAACTGAGAAACAGCGGTTTCACCGATTCATTGTGAAGTATAGTAAACAAAAATAGCAGAATACTAATGCTTTCTTAACCAAAGCGCTCATGTACTCATTTTTTTGGAAATTTAGAAAGACTTACCAAAGCACAGCATCATACTTGATTACACTTTAAAAAAAAAAAAAAAAAAAAAAAAAAAAGCAGCACATGAAATTTATGCTAGTGTAAGCAGAAGTACTGAAGAAAGGTCAACTGATGAATGGTGTACATGAATTGCATTTTCTGACAGATTGCTATTTGCTATGAAATAGGGATGTCCCTGTGTAGTGGAATACCCGATTAACCAATAAGCCTAGGCAGCAAGGGGAAGTAAGGTGGGAGCCGGTACACATGGGAAGCCAGCTTTTAAGCCATCTCCTTGTGTGTATGGGCTCATGCAAGCCGCTTGCCGCTGCCTCTCTATTGGGAGGTGGCAGCGGCAGGAACCAATGTGTGCCAGCTCTGCAGAGCCACTGCCCCCCCCCCCACTTACTGTCTCCCACAGAGACAGCCATGGGGGGGGGGATGGCCAGGCAGGAGCCAGTGTGAGGGGGGAGCTGCCTGCCCCCTCCTTCACTGTTGCCTCTATCAGAAGTAACAGCGTGCGAAAGGGAGCAGCCTCTGTCCGCAGCAGGCCCAGGCTCACCATCTGTAGGGAGCTCTGTATCGGAGGCAGCAGCGCAGGGTGGCAGGGGGCCCCAACCCCAGAGATGATCAAATAGTCATGTAGCCGATAATTTGATGCAGTTACACGACTATTCAATTAATCACTAACATCCCTAGTATGAAATATTACAATGCTAAAGAAAAAAGCTCGAAAGATTCAGAACTGTTCAACTCTGATGTTTTTATTATACCTTTTAACAATGCAAGTTAAAAACAAAAAACCCATTTTCTTGCCTTTGATTTAGCCAAAACACACACTGATTAGCAGTGAAACTATCCTCTTGCCCTCTGTTTACCTCACTCAGTGAAGTCTTTTGTCTTCAATCCCCAGACCTTATTTGTGATTAGAAATTTAGCAGTTTAATTATACCAGTAAGTTTACCCATTTAGACAAGCCCCCTGAAAATGAGACCTTTGAAATCCAACACTATTTCCAATTGAAAAATAAATCAGTAGATTCTCAAGCCTTTGTACATGATTGTCAAAGTACCTGAAGCTTTAAAAAAAAAAAAAAAAAAAAAAAAAAAAAAAAAAAAAAAAAAAAAAAAAAAAAAAAAAAAAAAAAAAAAAGGCAGATTTCTGAGTAAAAACTGATCTTTTAACTCTTATGTCTTTGGTACTTTAAGACCTCATCATTTTGCTCTTCTTTTTAATGTGGTTTGTACAAATGTTCCCTCAGTGAATATATACTACTCAAAGGCACCCAGTGGATTGCATACTGTATTTAGATCCAGTGCTATCCAACTGGAACATCTTGTTGAGCACTAGTGAAGTATCACTTGGAAATTGATAAGAGGAAGGGACTTAATCATGCTGTCAAATACACAGGCTCCAAACCTTATAAAACTCAGCTACTTCTCTGGAATGCAGCAAAACTAATCCAATAATGCAAGACAGTATTACCTCCTAACAAAATTCAATACTAAACTTAAGCTAAAACCCTGAGAAGCATATTTGATGTCAGAATTATTTTTAAGTAATTTAACATTTATATGCAGACTTTGAAGACTTCCAACAAGAAATGAAACCCAAGTATGTCCTTTTCATAAAACAAAAGCTCCATCACTGCCTATTTCTTAAATATCTATCAAAGCGCTTCATACTCTAATCCTAAAAACCCCCCTTGAAATTAGAAAATTTAGAACAAAATCATCTTAACTACGCACAAGAATAAAAAGAGTTTTTCTAAATGTTTTGGAAAACATGCCACAAAGGAAAAAAAGAGAAGATGACAGAAGCTCTGATTTATATCATGCAGTGGTGATAAGGAACTAGAGATGCTAATGGCCTCTATCACCTCAGGTAAAACCACAAGGCAATGCAGGGACACATGCAGACTGTCAAACAGTATATTATTTTCATAAACTCCAGCTTTGGACACATAGTGCATGCACATTACTCTTAATGGAATGTAACTGGAAGTATCCAAAGACAGTTAAGTAAGTTGTCCATTGTCACACAGAAAGTTTGCATAGAAGCAAGGAACTGATCCTGGATTTCCCAAGTCCTAGAGTAGACTGAGTACAGAGAACACAGATATCACAAGTCAACCACTCCTTAATAGCATCAGAAACCTTTGATAATTATTGTTTTAGATAGGGATGTTAAATGCTGTTTAATCAGCTAATTGACTAGTTGATAAGGTGGGGGAACTTCAGATCCACAGCAGGGTCAGCTCCCAGCCTGGGAGCTAACCCTGCTGCGCCTCTGCCTTTTAAACATATTAAGAGCCAACAAGTTCTTAATACATTTAAAAGGCTGAAGCTCAGCTGGGAGGGGACCAGGTGCAAGCCGGGAATCAGCTGTCCCAGCTTGCACTTAGTCACTCCTGCTTGTGCTGTGTGGACGGCTCTTAATACATTTAAAAGACTAAAGCACAGTTGGGAGGAGAAACCAGGCATGAGCCAAGTCAGCTGATTCTCGGCACACACCCAGTCCCCGACTACGCCTCTGCTCCCCCTGTGGAGATGGTGCTGGAGGAAACCAGCTTTTAAGCCAGCTCCTCCCAGCACCAGCTTCTGCTCCCCGCCCCTTGCTGCTTCTCTCTGATAGCGGGGGGAGGGGAGAGGAGGAGGAGCAAATAGTCAAGACACTAGTCGACTATCCAATAAGCATATGCTTATGTCAGGTATGATCCCCTCTCTGGCATTAGTTGATTAAACGCAATTTAACATCCCTAGCAGAAAGGCAAATACAGCGTTTCAATTCACGTTCTTAATAAAGCAAACTGCATTTCTTACTGAGAGAAAAACATTTTTTGATACTCATTATAGACTGAGGAATAAGATAATCCTTACTTATGAATACAGATTGGACCTCTCTGGTCTAGCATCCTGACTGGTCCCAGACAAGGGGATTTGCTGGACCAGGGGAGGTCCCTCCCCTAATGGCCCATGCTAAACAAATTTCAAAGAGAAAAACAAAATTTAATCAGTTTGGTTGTACAGTATACCTCCACTTCCCTACCTCTGAATTACCTGACTCTGTTCCTTGTTCCCCAGCATGAAATTCATGCTACCAAGGGCACAGGAAGAGATTTGGATACTAAGGAGGTTAGGCTAATAAAGCAGATAGCTCTGGCCAGAGAGGAAGTGAAAGAAGGAGGTGGCGAAGGAGAACCATAATGACACTGAAATATGGAGTCTACCTAGCTGCCAAATAGCTCCTGCATTAGCATATGGAGTCCTTTACAGCCCTACTGTCTCAGAGTTGAGCAGCACAAAACAGAGACCCCTGGCTAGGATTGCAAGGCATCGTCACTGTCCTCCTTGTCTGTGGGAGAGGCCACCTCACTACTGAATTACTTCTGTCATTTTGATTATAGGAACTTCTGATTATATGAATAAAATCCATGTCCCCCCTGCATATCAGATAGCCGTGTATATACTGTATTCCTTGAATACACTCTGGAGTGTTAAACTTATGTCTAGTAGATCAGTAATTTATTCCTCAGCGAAGAAAAAGATAGGTAGTGCACAGAATACAAATTTAATTTTCTTTTCAATAACTCATTTGGGCTAATAAATATAAAAGTAATTACAACTATATTTTTAGTCATGTGAACTGTAACTAACACAGATGTACTTAGGCAAAACCCTTAAAACAACTAACAGAAGTTACCAGGCATTTTCCCATTCTTAGTACTCCTTTCCTTTTTAAAAGCTCCATCCTTGAATAGTAATACAAAAAAAGCTTCAGAACTTGAGAATCTAGTTAACTTTGTGGTGTCTTCTTTTGCCAAGCATATTGATATCAAAGTAGAAGAGCAGAATATAGTGCAAAATCCCTACTACGAAAAAAAAAAGACAGGAATACAGAAAGGTGTGTTTATACACATTTTCTATTCTGGATTTCCACAAAAAGGATCCCGTTACAAAAATCTCTTTAGAATACTGATACAATAGCTCTCAGGAATATGCAGGTGTCAAATAATTGACCAGGACATCTCCCATATATAGTTGTATACTGTAGATAAAAGACTGCTAAAGAACCTTAAACTGCAGATTATTTCATAAAGAACAGACTAGTATAGAGACAGTCCACATTCCAAAGAGACAAAAGCATTAGAAACCATTACATGTTTAATATGTTTGCAGAAGAGACACCTGAAAATACACGTATTATGCAATATCACAAATTAACAAAACACTACATGGGGGGAGGGAGGAGGAAGGGAAATAGCCAAAAAGTATTTATCAAGAAGTCTCATGGCCATCCTTGAAGCCTCTAGCATTACAATCAGATTGATTGATGTCATCCCTAGAGAACATTACTGGACATCCTGTCACAATTCTAGCATAAGAGAGATAGATACTCAGGTATCTATCAAGTTACAAACATGTAAGTAATGGCCTGGACTTCTATATTCCTTAATTGGCTTTTTATCGTCTTTAAATAAATCAAAATATTCCAGTACAAAAGTTGCTCATACCCTTCCACCGAAAAGTTTCCTTGCAAAACAGTCATGTTCTCAGCCCAATGGTTGCAGGGAATGTCAGAAGCACTTACACTGTATTTTATTTTATTTTCTAAGGGCTTGTTTTCAATGCATTGTCAACTCTAGCCACAAACTGGAGTTTTACTCACTAACCTCCCTACTACCCATGCAGAAAAATCTCTTCTTTAAGTTAAGCATTTCTTTACATTCCAACTAGCTAGCCTGTTATTGGTTATGGATTGAAGGTCAGTGGGGATGCAGCAGCTGCTACATCATTCTGAACCACGGATATTAAAGTGCAGATTATCAGCTACACTGAGTAGTCGATGGAATTTCCATTGACTACTCTATTAGCGTATGTCTACACTGACACCCCCTTTCAAGAGAGGGATGAAAAATGAAGACATTTGAAATTGCAAATGAAGCCGGGATTTAAATATCCCGCGCTTCATTTGCATAACCACGTTATGGCGCTATTTCGAAATAAAACACGCTGTGTAGACACATTATTTTGAGAGAAAATCCTTCTCTCGAAATAAACCTCATTTTATGAGGAATAAGGGTTAACAGTTATTTCAAGAGAAGGGTTTTCTCTCAAAGTAATGTGTCTACACAGCATGTTTTATTTTGAAATAGCGCTATTTTGAAATCGCACCATAACGCAATTATGCAAATGAAACACGGGATATTTAAATCCCGGCTTCATTTGCAATTTCGAATGTCTTCATTTGCATCCCTCCCATGAAAGAGGGTGTAAATGTAGATATACCCTTAGCTGACAAGGGGGGTTCACTACCCTGCTGAGACGCTGTAGTTTAAATGTAATAGGAGCCCCGCAGGCTATTACTATATTTAAACTGCAGAGCTACAGCAAGGGAAGCTTCTGGGGCCAGTGCAAACTGGAATTAAGCAGTCCTGGCTCACCCCAACTCTGGGACCACTGGGACTCTGCCTCCCTCTCCCTTGCTCTGCAGAGACGGTGCTGGCGGTGGGGTGGGGTAAGGAGGGGGGAGAACCAGCTTTTAAGTCAGCTCCCCCCAGCACCAGCTCCTGCTTCCCCCTCTCCCCCTTGCTGCCTCTGACACAGAGGAAGCAAGGTGGGAGGGAGGGGGAGGGAGTAGGTCAACAATCCCCTTACATCCCTATGCTGGACTGCTAATCAAATCACTGAATAGCTGGAGTGTTTTGCACTGTGGTCATTCTAGTGCTATTAGCTCAAGTGAGGGTAAAGAGAAAGAACTCAAATGTAGTAACTCAGCCTAATTGTTGCAATGAAAAGAGGCCATATGTTTTCAGAGTGGCAGTGCTGTGGGGCTATTTTTGTTTACAAGGCTGAATGCTTGTATATCTTGTTAAACTGCACAGAGAAGTGTAAATACAAGTGCATACCCACTGGCTCATGTAGACTCTGATGATGCCCATGAGGGAATTTTTAGTGCATGCTAGTAGGGACCTCTTGGGCAAGTCAGTGTGCAACACACTAGTACACACCTCTCTGGTGCAGGCTAACATGCAACAGAGACAGGCCCTCAATGCAAGATTCTGGCTTCAATGTTTATATCAGACACAACCATACATTCAAAGTGGGTTTTGTTATGTAGCAGGTCCTTTTGACCACGGCCTCACGTGTATTGCCCATACTGCCACACAAAGCCCCTCACAAGAAAACACAGGCCGCTGAGGCGGATCCAGAGATAGAGCTTGAATTCCCTTGGGTGCTCAGCACAGTTCTCAGTAAACGAACTGAGCTTGACAAGCACCCAGGCCAGGGGCCTTCAAGCCCCAACGCAGTCCCCAGTAAACGGAACTTGAACTTGGCAAGCACCTAGGCCAGGAAGATAAGAGTAGGAAAAAAGTTAGGTTAACGAGCACTAAAAATCGGACAAGATAAGAATAAGGGAAATGAGCTGTCATAATACACTAGTTAACAAGCACCTGGAACAGGGAAAGAAAAAACATAGCTAGCTTTCATGTGTGCCAGTCATGTCTGCATCAGGCACTAACCACAATGCCTTGAGGCAGATGTCATATCAAACAGGAAGGAACCCTAATATGGCACTGGATGTCAAAATTATAGTATAAAGCACCCTGAGCCCTAAGCTCGGGGAGGTTCCGTATTAAAAAATAGAAGGCACGTATCGTCCAGCCTGGCTGAGGGGTGGATCACCCAAGGCCGCCTCCCACCCACCAAATCACAAAAGGGTGTACAAATCCAGAGCATGCTACACGTTATTTTGTGTCTGTACATCGTAATTGTTTCTGGGCTTATGAGTATTGCTTACTATATTGTATAGCCATTTCATATTTAGAGGTTGTTAAGCATATGTAGATTAATGACTAACTCCACCAGATGTTCAAAAATAACCATAAAAGGATTGGCTACAGGAGGAGTTTTTATTATTGCTGTATTGGTTTTATTTGTTATATTCTTTTTTGCATGCTGCTCTGTCTAAGACAAATCAGAGACAGCGATTTAATATAATCAAATTGTAGTTAATAAATTTTGTAATTGGTTAAGTGCATTTAAGTCTCGGGCCTTCCTCCTTCACAGCCCCAGTTCCTTGCCACAAAAACCACCTCTAGACAATCCTCGAACCTCTGGTTCATCAGGTTTTATCCACCAAAGCTCATACCCAAATAAATCTGTTAGTCTTCAAGGTGCTACAGGACTCCTTGTTATATTAGACAGTTACTTTTGGATATTTTCGATTTGTTTGTTCCATTTCTATTAGACCAAACAAAGGCACCATAATAAAATTACAATTTATTACTACACTCAAGCAAGCAGTTAGTCCCATTTTCACCACCTAAATTGTGCATAACTAGCTCCTCTTGAGCATGGCAATTGGAACTGCCTATTCCTGGGCTTAGACAATTATGGACTTTAAACCCTTACTCCCAATTCAGTAATTGCATTAATGAATACAGGAAAAACAGAAACTCATGTACCTTACTTTTATTATGAGACAGATTTAACCAGTGTACAAAATTACCCATTACCGTGATAATGAACTATTGTAAATATATTACTAATTCTAGACACGCCTCCACGAAATAAAAAAGTTGGCTACATCCCTGCTATGATAATAATAGGGTACTCAAATTTGCCTCAGTACACACACACACACACACACACACACACACACACACAAGTCTATCAAGGTATTAACTTTTTCCAAAACAAATACATGGAAGATTTAATAAAACAGGTCAAGCTCATGCTCTAAAATCTTGTACTTTTGATCGGATACCAGCGTAATTATGGAAACAAATGTCCACGACAGTGAGAAATTAATGATTTATTCTATTTGAAAATTGAGATTCCTATCTGTTTTTAAAAGGAATAAAACCAGAGAGGTTATCAGTTATCTAGATGGCACTGTGAGAAAAGAAGGTAATAATATGATGAAGATTGATACCTGATGACTTGCCAAGAAACAAGCGCTGTCAACTATTGGAAAGTAAGTATGTCATTTCAGTTTTTACACATAGGTATTCAAAAATATTTAACTGTAAAACAATCATTTGTCCATTGGACTTCATTTTTAGTGATTTACTCCTGTATTAAGTCATGTATCGGTGGCATATACCACAGGTAACATTAGTATAACTGTCAGTGAAAAAAAATTAAACACTATTAAGTGATAAAAGGGAATTTTGGGCTGCTAAGAAAGAAGTTCATCAAATTTCAAAAAAAAAAAAAAAAAAAAATCAGGACAATGCTAGTCCATAGATCAAATACTATGTAGGTTTTCATTGGATAGCTATGTCCAAAAGTGCCATTCTTACTATACCTTGTAATATCTGAAGTAGTCTCGTTCTTGCAGTTTTTGTATTTTAGGGAAGATCTTGTAAGTGTTGAAGTTATCAATGCTTTCTATATCACACAAGCAGTCATCCAACACTCCAGTGAGCTACAAGAAACAAATATATTATATTGCTTTATTAAACAAGATTCAAGGTAATACAAATATTTGTTTAACAAAAATTAGAAGATTTTTCTTAAAGGTGAAAAGAAGTTACGATAATCATGCATAATTATAATACAGTTAACTATTTAAATTTATTACAAGTTGGTTAAACACTTGCTGAAGCCAGTTGATTTAACAGCTACTCTTAATTTGTGCAAGCAACAGTTTAGCTCATTTATGGAATCAGACAGCAGAAACAGTAGTTAATTTGTGATGCAATGCTATTCTAATGTAGCAACTATGGACATATGGCAGCCTGAAGGGTATACATTTCCCAAACCAGGAGGATACATTATGATAGGACAATTTTCTGAGATGCTTAGTACGGTCACAGGAATTGTTTATGAACCTGTGAGACTGAGCCACTCATGTACATAAAAATCTTGCATTATCTTGTAAACTAGAATACTGTACTTCACTTTGGGCTACATCTACACTACAGGCTTTTTGCACAATTGCCATTCTTGCACAAAAACTCAGAGCGTCTACACTGCATGCGCATTCTTGCGCAAGTAAATTTACAGTAAAGCGTCGAAAAAGAGGGCTTCTTGCACAACAGTTATTCTTCTCCCCACGAGGAATAAGCTTTCTTGCGCAAGAAGGCAGTGTGGACGGGCAACAGGGGTTTCTTGTGCAAGGAACTCCTATGACTAAAATGGCCATCAGAGCTTTCTTGCGCAAAAGAGCATCCATACTGCCATGGACACTCTTGTGCAAAAGCACATGGCAGTGTGGATGCGCTCTTGTGCAAGAATTTTTGTGCAGAAACTCTTGTGCAAAACAGTTCCTGAGCAAGAAGTCTGCAGTGTAGAGTTTAAACATGGATGGTGGTGGGTGAACGTAGGGCTAGGAAAGGCAAGCCCTCAGCCCCACCTCTGCCACCCAAGACACGGCCCATGCCTCTCATGACCCCCATAGGAGCCAAGTCCCAGCTCCTTCCAAGCACGACGGCATGCAGCCTTCTCTGGACTTCCTTGGAACTCCTAAGGCCTGCAGCCCTGACCTTCCCTGCCCCCCGCCCCAACATGGAGGGCAGACACTTGCAGCATGCAACCCCAGCCTTCCAGAGTGTAGGGAGAACTGGCAGTGCAGGGCTGAAGCGCAGACAGTCCCAAATGACTGGATGAGCTATGCTAAATGAGAAGGACTGGAGGCTGTGTGGGGGCAGGGCCGGCCAGCCAGCCAGTCTGGGAAGGCATTGCCTTCCCCTTTGCCTCGTATACCCACCACTCATTTTACCCATTTTTAAAAGAAGAATCATTGCACTGTACTTCCCCAACTCTAAAGTAATAGGAGAAGAATCAAAATACATTCTGCCAATAACTATTAAAATAATAGACTGCTATGTTCAAATAATAATAAGAGCATACTGGATTTATATAAAGGCTATATATTAAAAAAAACCCACAATAGTAGAAGTGTTTTAAAAGCCCCTCATACATTTAAACATACTTGTAAAATCTTTGTACAAAAGTACAGAAATAGCAATAGAACGATGCCATATTGTTTTTCTGTAAAACTTAAAAGCTCAGCAATGTAATTAGTGGCCTAGGAGTATGCAGTTAAAGTAGAAATACCTGCATATTTTACACTTTGCAGAGAACCAGGAGAGACTTCTCAAACAAAACATGTCTTGACTTACAGGTATTAAAGGTGATGTGCAAAGGGGAAAAAAGAGTCACTTGTGACCTTTTTGGCTTCTATGAGATGTGTAAGAGAGGCCTGGGAAGCTTTTTTCCTTTGTGTTGAAAGGATTTTACACCATGCTTTTGCTTCTTGAAAAAGAAAACAGGAGGGGAAAGATTAATTAGAAATTGAACTTTTGCCAATTTTCTTTTTTCCTGAAGGAATCCATAGACTGCGTAACTGGGGGCACATCTATATAGCAGGGCTAAAGTCAAATTAAGCTACGCACCTGAAGCTACACAAATGATGTAGCTGAAGTCAAAATAGCTTAATTTGGCTTTTAGCACTGTCAACACAGCAGGAAGCTGAAGGAAGAACACTCTTCCTTCAACTTCCCTTACTCCTCGTGAAATGAGGGTTAACATGAGTTGGAGTAAGTCGTCCTCCAGTTAGACATTAGTTTGAAACTAAGGCTTGTAGCATACATACGCTCTTGTTATTTTGGAATAACATCAGTTACTCCGACATTATGCTGCTGTGTAGTCATAGCCTGGAAGAATAACATACCATTCAAGTCAAACCTGAGAAGAATAACTTACTTAGGCTGCTTAAAACAAAACAGCTTCAGTGTCTGAATAAACAGGAAAGAAATGGCTTTGTTAAAGAGTCCATATAGTGATTAAGAATGCTCATGATCCATATGCAGGACCACCAAGTGCTCCAGCAAAACCACAAAAGTCAGACTTTCTAATCCTGATATTTTGAAAAAGGAAAAAAAACCCAAACAAAATACCCCTTTCAAAGACTAGCTTCTTTTGAAAAACATATTCTTTCTTTGCAAATCACAAAGCGTAAGATATGTGAAATCATTTTTTCACCTTTATATTAACTCTTTACTATGACACAAACCTTCATTTCATACAGACATTATCTTTTACTGAAAAGAGTTGTTATAAAAAATATTTAGGTTTTGTATTTTATTATGAACTTTCTTCAACAGACTTAAGGATGTGCCTAACTGGAATTTTTTACTGAAATGGGTCCAAAGTAGCAAGTCTCTGAGCAATCCCTGTCTGGACTCAAGGGAGGGGGGAAAGGAGTCATTTCATTTGGACTTCCCCCAGGAATACTTCTGAAAGTTTTTAATTTGTACTTCAGGCATTACATAATTGAACAGGGAGCTTTAAAAAAGCTCTCAAGTTACCTTTTGCACTGCAAAAGGTAGAAATGATAACTCAAGACAAAAACATAGCAAAAAAAAAAGGGGGGGGGAAACTATTTGCCTTTTATTAAAAACAAATTAAAAATGGCAAGCTACTGAAAATTGTGTCTTTAACAGGTTAGCTTTCCAGCACCTGATGATGAAAACAGGATTCACAGAAGTTTGTACCATAACTTTCTGGTAGTACATTGGAGAATCAAACTACATTTACCATGCTTGTGTTTTGTGTCTTCCAAACACAAATTAAGAGTCATTCAGCAAGCAGTAAAACATTGAAGACAAAAGAGGAGCCCTTCAGAAACAAGGAAAAAAAGACCCCAGAGAAGTTCCTGAGTCTAAAGATAAAACCATTTTTAAGAGAGTACAAAAAATATCGAAGTGTTTACAACACAATTCCTGTTTCTTATTTATCGCTGATGATATTTTCAAACAAGATTTTTTTTATATATAAAATAGCAAAAAACCTCTTCCCAACATGTAAGTTTTAAATTAAACACTATTGTAATTGTATTAAGAAACTCTCTGAAGGTGTTTTAGTGGTCCATATTGTGAGTTAAGGTAATGGTTTTTAAACTATGGGTTGCAACCCAGTACTGAGTCGTGGAATGTCAGGCACTGCGTCTCATTGCTGCAGGGTCATCAGATGACCAGTGGGGATGGTAAAGCAGGCTACTTGCCTGTCCTGGCACTGCAGACTGTGCTGCACCCCTGAAGCAGCCATCTAGCAGCCAGACCTGCTGCAGGAGGGGGAGGAGCACACAGAGCTCCATGAACTGCCCTAGCCCTGAACACTACGAGTGTGTCTAGACTACAGGGTTTTGTCAACAAAAGTGGACTTTTGTCGACAAAACTATACCTGCGTCAACATCGACAGAACTCGGCAGTTTTGTCGACGGCGGTAAACCTCATTCTACGAGGAATAACGCCTTTTGTCGACAGAGTTCTGTCGACAGAAGGCATTATTGCATCTACACCAGTGGTCCCCAACCTCTCGGGGCTGCCGATACACGCACCACGCATGTGCCCCGCGCCCGGGGAGAGGGGTCGCCACCCACGCGCCGGCACCATGCATGTGCTGCGTGCCCAGGGCCGCGCATGCGCCGTGCACCTGGGGCCGGGGCGGCGCATGTGCCGCCCGCGGGGCCGGCCCTGATGATTTGGTGGGCACACGAATGCCCCGGTGGGGGCCATGGCGCCCGTGGGCACCGCATTGAGGACCACTGATCTACACTGTCCTTTGCGTCTATAGTCTCATGACGCAGCTTGCTTTGTCGACAGAACTGGATGCAGTCTAGACGTTCTTTGTTGACAGAAGCTTTGTCAACAGTATCTGTCGACAAAAGCCTGTAGTCTAGACGTACCCTAACTGTACAATCCCATTACCTGGGAACCTGCTGCTGGCATCTGCAGTGCCAAGAGAGGCAGCAAGTTTGCCTTAGCGCCCCCACTTCACCACTGACTGGGAGCCACTCAAGGTAAGCCCCTTCTGCCTCAACCCTGACTCTCCCAACACTGGAGCTTCCTCCTACACCCCAAAGCTCTTATTCTCAGCCCCACCCCAAAGCCCACACTCTAGTCACATCACGTAGGGTCACGGGCATCAACAATTTTCTTCAACTGGGTCATGAGAAAAGAAGTTTGAAAACTACCAAGTTAAAGCACGAGGCTGGATGGAAGGTGATACAACCCTTAACATGAAAGATCAGCACAACAGAGTAAGGGATTTCAAGCCACTCATTAAATTTACAGAGCTGTTCTACTAGTATGGATTACACACACAGTTTTCCCTTACTCCAAAGGACTCTATGATTCAGTAAATTAAACAACAGGTTTTTGCATCTTCTCTATTAGCATTTGAATATTTGTCTGGAAACAATTCCTTCTCCTTAGTATGCTGTCAGGAAAAGAATTACATTTTAAAAGGTCTTATGTTAAAACATTAGAATAAATACTATTACTTTTCATTATTTGTGTTGGATTTTTTTTTCTCCCACTGACCTCTGACAATCAAAATAGACTATTTAGTTCACTTGATAGGTATAGAGCCAAATGCGGTCCTGGTATAAGTGATCATACCTCCAGTGGTTTTAATGCAGTTGCATCAATTTATGCCACAGACGAATTGGGCTCATAGCATTTTTCTGCTTCTCATGTAGTACTTTTACTTTCGATACTGTAACTAGTTTCTGCTTTTGGAGGAAAGGACTTGGACTCAATTGAAATTTAACAGTTTAATGAAAACATTTATAGTGCTAACAGATTCATAAAACTGTTTAAAAAAAGTCTATTTACAAAAATTACACCTACAATAACTCATTAAATATTCCACTTGCTACCCTGGAAAGTATGGCAATTTTCAGGGTTTTTTTTTTTTTTAATATATAAAACTAAGGAGAAAAATGAGACACTTCTAGATAATGTAACAAAGCACTTAAATTATTAATGTTGATATTTATTTTGCAATTGTAACGGTTACATTCATGTGTGTTATAGGAAGTGGCAAACAGACCAGTAAAATATAACCACAACATGTATAATTCTCTCAACACTGTTTAACAACTACAAGACAAACTGAAAAACACTAATTGCTACTTTTAATTTTATTTGTGTAATACGGATCAAAAGTGACTAACTCACAATCTTTTGTCTCCATAAAGTGTATTCAGTTAAAATGATTGCTGCATATAACATCCTTGTAGCCCATAATCTGTTAATTCTCTAACTTGTTTTCCACTAAGTCAATTTTTTATTAAAAAATGTTTAAACATTATTTAAGTTCCAAGTCATATGCATTTAAAATATGGAATTTGCAGAAAAATTTGTTTCTACGTTTGTTATGTTGTAAAACATACAAGCTCTGAATAGAATACATGAATTCAGTAACATTTTTAACACTTTTACAAAGGCAACCTTAAAAAGGTGTGTTATCAGGTGGCTGTATTTTAATTGCTTAAACATACATCATCATTAGAAAGCCAACTGGGATGCCTTGTTTTGCTCCTTGGAAAATGAGAGAGAAAAATAGTCAGCACAACATTTTAAAGAACTAGGGTACAACAGATATCTAGAATTTGAACCACAGCTATATTGTTTTATAATAAATTAATATCCCTCACAGTTCATGGATAAAACACAATGAAACCTGCATTCATATTTATCATGCCAGCCTTAAGGGCTCACCAGAAAAAAAAATAGCATCCCCCCACATTGTGCTTTAAAGGCAACTGAATGTGGATATGGATGGATGGATCACTTAATATAGCCCACGACATATTCAACAATTTTCATAGATTCGTGGATTTTAAGGCCAAAAGAAGTAATAAGGTCATCTACTTTGACCGCCTACATATCGCATGCCATTAAATTTCACCCAGTATTGAGCCTACTAACTCATGTTTGACCAGAACTAACTTTCAAAAAAGGCATCCGCAGTTAATTATAATTTGAGTATACGAACAACAAAATTCACCATTTCTCCAGGGAGCTTGTTCCAATTGTCAATCACTCTCACTTAAAAACATGCACCTTACTTCCTAATTGAATTTGCCTGGCTCTTGTATTTTGCTTCTCTTCATAAAGGTAATCTGACTTGTTGACAGTCCCTTGGATGGTCACTTACCTTAAGGCAGGTTTCACAGTATGAAAAGCTTAAAAGTGTAAATATATATTTAAAACTACCAAGAGAGACAACAAGAATCTACTTGCTCTATATGGATGTTAAGGATTCCCTATGTTTTCCCTAGCCTCTTTAGCCAAAGCTTCACCTGCCTCTCCCCAGTCCTCCACCCTACATCACAGCTGCTATAGTAGATATATTTGTTTCATTCTGATGAATAAAAATAAGAGATTCTCCACTTAATCTGCATCATATTTTTGGAATTTGAAGCTCTCAGTTTCTCAAGACACTTAAAAAGAAAAAGTAAGCATTACCTTCACCAGTACAAGTTATTTGGTGATGATGGACATACAGCAGTCAGTGCAGTAACAGAGCTGGGAATAAAACCCATGTCTCGTAACGCCCAGGTCCTTAAGTACCACCACCAGACCACATTACCTTTCCTCAAGAAGTCAAGAGTTTTGCATAAAAATGAATGGCATGATACAGCCCATATTTTGTGAAGCACCCTGGCATTATTAAGGATGAAATTTGCAGTAGGTATATAAAACACTGCTTCCTGAATGAAGCAACCTCTCTACTTAATGCCTGCAACTTTACATAAAGTATGATTATATCCTGAAACAGAGAACTTCTCTGAGCATGCATATTTTCATACCGCCCCCCCTCCCACTTGGCACGTTTACAAGTCAGCCACATTAAACAGCTGCTCAGTTACCGTGAGCAGATGCGACCCAAACAGCGCCCCAATCCAACCTCCCATGCGTGCATCTCACTCAGCAAAAGGCAGCGAGCGGAAAGGAATAGAAGCAGGTAGCGGGTGCCCCCGCAAGCTGCTGAATATCTGCAGCAAGCCCCCTCTTTGGGCCAGCGGGAGCAGGCTGCAGCGCCCAACAGCGAGACAACGCTGCCCGCACGTGAGCCGTTAGCCCGGCTGCAGAGTGGCCGAGGGAGGGGAGCCCACGGCCGCCGGAGCCCCCGTCCTCCTCCGAGGCACCCCTCCCCCCCACACCGGGAGCGCCGGGCCCGCCTCTCACCTGGGCCTCCACGGGGGTCCAGATGCCGCCCAGCAGCAGGAGCCGCACCGCCAGCCCCGTCCCCGCCGCTCTTCTCCGGGCGGCTCCGCGGGCGCTGCTCATGCTGCTCCGACCTGGCCCCGCCACCCGAGGGGGGGGGGTACGCGCCGCGCGGCCCCGGGCGCGGGAT
>CM057847.1:66482738-66499216 GCA_030068395.1 Apalone spinifera | reverse complement strand
GCCCCACACAGTAAGTCCTGACCTGGTGCCCTGCTGGAACTGGTTCCGGCCAGCTTTCAATGCGATTCAGCGCGTCCACACTGAGTGGACTCTATTTCAAAATAGCAAAATGTGATTTCGAAATGCATTTTGTATGTAGACGCATTATTTTGAAATATCTTATTTCAAAATAACTATTTCAAAATAAGATATTTCAAAATAACACTATAGTGTAGACATACCCTCAATAAGGATAGTTAGAATATGGGTAGCAATAAGAACAACAAACTAGTGTTTATAAAATTGATTTCTTAACACCTAATTTAATCTTGTCAGCCAGGGTTAGTAATATAAATCAGTGCCACAGGGGGGAGAAAAACTTGTTTCATTGCACAAGTTTCAATGGGGATAAAGTTGACACTCTGGCAGTGGGGAGCTGTTTCTTATTTCATTGGCACGAGTCTTAGGTGACTAGTAGGTGAGCCCTCTTGTAGAGGGCTAGAATAGCACTTTGTTGAACACGAACATGCTGTGTGTGTGATAAAAAGGATGACATTGGCAGGCTGCCTTTCATTCAGAAGAGGGAGACAGCTTTTTCTTAAACAATGAGTATTGTTAGGTCAGAAGTACATAAGAACATAAGAAAGGCAATATGGGGTCAGACCAAAGGTCCGTCTAGTCCAGTGTCCTGTCTCCTGAGGGTGGCCAATACCAGGTGCCTCACAGGAAGTTAACACAACAGGTAATCCTCACGTGATCCCTTCCCTGTCACTCATTTCCAGACAAACAGAGGCTAGAGACACCATTCCTACCCATCCTGGTTAATAACCATTGATGGATCTAACCTCTATGAATCTATCTAGCTCTTTTTTGAAGTCTGTTAAAGTCCTAGTCTTCACCACATCCTCTGACAAGGAGTTCCACAGGTTGACTGAGCATGGAGTGAAGAAAACCTTCCTTTTGTTTGTTTGTTTGTTTTAAACCTACTACCTATTAATTTCATTTGGTGACTCCTAGTTCTGATGTTATGGAAACAAGTAAATAACTTTTCCTTATTCACTTTTTCCACAGCAGTCATGATTTTATAGACCTCTATCATATCCCCCCTTAGTCTCCTTTTATCTAAGCTGAAAAGTCCAAGTCTATTTAGTCTCTATTCATATGAGACCCATTCCAAACTCCTAATAATTTTTGTTACCCGTTTCTGAACCTTTTCCAATGCCAATATATCTTTTTTGAGATGAGGCGACCACATCTGCACACAGTATTCAAGATATGGGCATACCTGGTTTCATATAGAGGCAATAAGATATTTTATGTCTTATTCTCTATCCCTTTTTAATAACTCCTAACATTCTATTTGCTTTTTTGACTGCCGCTGCACACTGAGTGAATGTTTTCAGAGAACTATCCATAATGACTCCAAGATCTCTCTTGAGTAGTTGTAGCTAAATTAATCCCCATCATATTGTATGTATAGTTGGGATTATTTTTTCCAATGTGCATTACTTTACATTTATCAACATTAAAATTCATTTGTCATTTTGTTACCCAATCACTTAGTTTGGTGAGATCTTTTTGAAGCTCTTCACAGTATGCTTTGGTCTTAATTATCTTGAGCAGTCTGGTATCATCTGCAAATTTTGCCACCTCACTGTTTACCTCTTTCTCCAGATCATTTATAAGTAAGTTGAAAAGGATTGGTTTCAGGACAGATCCTTAGGGGACCACACTAGTTACCTCTCTACAGTCTCTCCTTTTATTCCTACCCTTTGTTTCCTGTCTTTTAACCAGTTATCAATCCATGAAAGGACCTTCCCTCTTATTCCATGATAGCTTACTTTACTTAAGAGCCTTTGGTGAAGGACCTTGTCAAAGACTTTCTGGAAATCTAAGTATACTATATCCACTAGATCCCCCTTGTCCACATGTTTGTTGATCCCCTCAAGGAACTGTAGTAGATTAGTAAGGCATGATTTCCCTTTACAGAAACCATGTTGATTTTCCCCCAAGAAATTGTGTCTGACAAGTTTTTTCTTCATATAATTTCAACTAATTTGCCCAGTATTGGACGTTAGACTTATTGGTCTGTAATTGCCAGGATCGCCTCTAGAGCCTTTTAAAAATATTGGCATCATGTTAGCTATCTTCCAGTTATAAGGTACGGTAGCTGATTTAAAGGCTAGGTTACAAACCACAGTTAATATTTCCGCAATTTCACATTTGAGTTATTTCAGAACTCTTGGGTGAATGCCATCTGGTCCCAATGACTTGTTACTGTTAAGTTTATCAATTTGTTCCAAATCCTCCTCTAATGACACCTCAGTTTCGGACAATTCCTCAGATTTGTCACCTAAAAAGAATGGCTCAAGTTTGGGAATCTCCCCAATATCCTCAGTTGTGAAGACTGAAGCAAAGAATTCATTTAGCTTCTCCACAATGACTTTATCGTCTTTGAGTGCTCCTTTAGCATCTCAATCGTCCAAGGGCTTCCCGGGTTGCTAAGCAGGCTTCCTGCTTCTGATGTACTTAAAAAACATTTTGCTATTACTTTTTGAGTTTTTGGCTAGCATCCTTTTTGGCTTTTCTTATTATAGTTTAACACTTAATTTGACAAGTCTGTGTGATTTGTCAGATTATTTACAGTGATTTGGAAACTCACCTTCTGAGTTCAAGGTTTATTTTTGAGACAATTTAGTTTTTTAAACGGCTGTAGCTAGTTCTGGGCCTGATTCTCTAAAGTCCAGAATACCTGAAAGATGCAGAGTAGTTTCATTGAGTTCAGCACCTTTCAGGATCAGGTCTACAGTGGATGTAAATTGTACTCAAGTAAATTGTCCTGATAAAAGAAATTACTGCATTGACTTAGAAAGCTGAATTGTTTTAATACAATGTTGAGATGGGTTTGTCAACCAGAATATAGACCTTTTTCTGTGACTACAATTCTTTAGTTAAACAACTATTTAATTAATTTTGAAATAAGGTGGTCAAGAGGTCATTGTCAAATTTAAGAATTCTTCAGTTTGAAATTTAACTTTGAGAAAGTGAACGTACTTGCAGAAATAGCCTTAATAATATGTTATTAATAGTGTTAATTACTTTTGAGGGCTAGCCAGTTTTATTTCATTTCTAAACTATGAAACATTTTAGGAGGTGAATTGTGAGACAGTAAATAGCACTAATCCTCTACCTTGGGGAAGCACCTGGAAAAAATGATCATTTCTGTATTTTGCAGTCATTACCACAATGGTAGATTACAATTAATATGTCATCGTTCACATGTTGAAGGAAACAGGATGCACCTTTCAATATATACAAATATTAAATATATATCCAGTAAAGGCATATTTGTTTTTTTAACGACAGCCACCTCTGGGGTAGAATTGGTAGGGTGACCATATTCCATATGCTGAATATGGAACACCTGGTAAAATTACTTTATTCAAGCGAGTTCAGTGGCAACCAACCAATCAGAACTATGCAGTACAAACATTCAAATTAGGGATGCAAAATCCCATTTAATTAGTTAACCAGTTAACTGATTAAACAGTGAGGGGTGATTTGGAGCAGCTCCCGCACTGTGGGGAGGGGCTGCTCCAACTCAGCTACTTTTGACCCCACAGGCTGGGAGTCAGCAGCCTTGCACGGGGCTAGAAAGTGATGCTTCTGGCCTTGTGTGAGGCTGCCAACTTGGTCTGGGAGCCCCATACGGGTAGAGCAGCCCTCTGCCCACGATTGGCTGTAGGTAGGGGCTGCTCCCAGGTAATGATTAACTGGTTACCTGTTCACATCCCTAATTCAAATTAACATCAAGTTGGCTGAGCCCCGATTTACCTTCTTATCTTTAAGGTTTGCACGAGGAGAGATGATACACACACATTCCCATACACCCCTGTACCCAGCTCAGCCCTCCCTACTCAGTGCTTTCCACCCTCCATACTTGGTTGGGCCCCCAGGACGGACCCACCTCTCCTGGCACCTGGCACAGTGTCTTCTAAAGGAACATGTGTGGGGGGAGATTATGTAGGGTCACAGACCCCTCCCCCCACTTTTTGTGAGGGTTCACACCAGAAAGTGGCAAACAGCAGCCTTTCAGCACTATGCAGAAGGGAAGGGGTAGGAGCTGCTTCCAGCCCAAGCGGAGGTGAGTGGGGTTGACTTTGTGCTTTTTCCAGCAGTCACCTCTTCCCTCCCCCCCACCATGCTCCCTTATACTAACTAGAAGCAGCTTGTCATTTCCTGCCTGCACAGTGTAGAAAGGCAGCTAACAGTCCAAGCTGCTGCTGGCCACTGACATAACCCAGCCACCTCCTGTCCACTGGCTACAGTGCGGGCAGGAAGGGGTTAAGCCCTAAGGTGTACTCAGCACCAGGGAACCTGGCTAGAAGGGTTCAGTGAACCCAGTTAGAGAAGTGGCTCAGGTGGGGAGGGTACGCAGGGGACAGAGCAGCTCAGTACTCCCTGGGGACAGGTCCTAGGGTGGGGGCAGCATGTGAAGAGTGTGCTAGCCACCCCTGCCTGGTAACCTGCAGGGTTAGAGCACAAACAGGCTATAAGTAACTTCCTCTCCGCCACTCCAGGGCTTAGCTAAGGAGTAGAAAAGCTTCCTGTGCCAGCACTGTGTGGAGCTTTGGCACATGCAGGTCTTGGCTGCTTCTTCCCAGTGCCCTGGCCACAGCCTTGAGCTTTACCTGGGTGCCAGACCAGCCAGAGGCAGTCGGGGAAGAAAGGAGCCTGACAGTCATGCTATTGGTGAGCTGAATGATCTGATCAAGGGCTGCACAACACTGGTAAAGGGACACACCCCACTGCGGGGGAGAGAATATGGAAGAGCAGCAGGGGTGGGAGGAGCAGAGAGGAGGCAGTGAGAGGAGAAGCATGTAAAGAGCCATTGAATGAAGGGCAGAGGTGATACATAACCAGCCACTGCCTGCCCATGCACTCACCAGCTACTGCAGGGAGCAGCCAGTACTGGCTGGAAACAGGGAAGGAGGAGCCTGCTGGCCAAAAACTTGCACACAACAGGGACTGAACTGATGGACAAGCAGGGGGAGTGGCTGGCCCCACACGCTGCAGCTTTGCCCGACCACCAGCCTTGCACATTTACCCCCATCGCCAGCCACTAGACACCTCCCCACACTCACTGCTGGTGGGTAGGCAGCTGGTGAGCAAGGATCCAGCCAGAAGTATGACCCGCCAGCACTGATGAGAGGGAATAGATAGAAAATACAGGACATCTAGAAGAGGACTTAAATACAGGACCGTCCCTTTAAAAATGGGAAATCTGGTCACTCTAGGAATTGGCAGCCACTGAACAGTGCACAACAACATGATGCAACCAAATCTTCTGCCACAGCATGGCAGTCCTGTTGCTGAGGCATAAGCTTAGCAAACCTGGAATCCAGAAAATTCTTAGCTACAGTATATTCTTGTCTACCACGGAACAATATTAGGAGAGAATCCCACCACTGATCTAGCATTGATATGCATTTGTGATGAAGAAACAAGTTTTCTTTTCTTTCCAGATCTTAGTCTGATTAGGTTAAAAAAAAAAAAAGTTTGTACTTCAAAGGAAATCTGGATAAGGATACAGAGTCAGCAATTTTTTTTGCTGACTAAGCTCTGGGCTATTAAATAAGGGGAGTCCACCATTTTCTGAGAGTACTTTTCAACAGTAAATTACACAGAAAACCATCAAAGTCAAACAGTACCATGAGGAATTTGATGAAGAGACTCAAATTATAAGGCTCAGGCAAGTACTTTTCCTTCGCTTGTTAATCACTAAGAAATACACAAGTGGTGTAATGATAGGGATGTAAAATCCTGGTTAATCAGTTAACCAGTAAGAAGGATCTCCTGTCCACGCTGGGCTGCTGCTACCAACCCTCCCACCACATAGGGGACCAGCCTCACGCATGGGGGAGATGGCTTCTTCTCCTGCCCCTCCCCTGCGCGGGTGGAGCCCATAGATGGAGTCAGAAGCCTGGCACATGGTGGGGGGCAGCTTCTGCTCCTGGCCCTCCCCGGATCGGTGGGGACTGGAAGCAGAAGCCAGGAGCCCAGCAAGTGAGAGGCCAACTCATGTGGGGAACTGGCAGCCCTGAACATGGAGGCGCCAGCTTCTGCTGTCGCATGCAGGGCTGCCCCACTCCGCATGGGGGTGGGGCCCTGCAGTAAGAGAGAGGAGGCAGGCTCCTATTCCTGGCCTCTCTGTATGTGGGTTCCTGGTGGTGGTTCCTGACCCTCAGGGATCTGCTCCCAGGTACCGATTAACTCATACCGGTAAGCATCTCCCAAGTAGTGTGATGCTTATCAGGTAACTAGTTAACCGATTACCCATTCACATCCCCAGTTAATAACAGGGATTTTTTAACTCTCTAGGAACCAAAGTTGTATCCATTTAACTCAATGACAGAACTTTCATTTACATCAGTAAAAGGACGGTTGGAATCTTGGTCCTTTCAAATAAAGGACCTGGTAGGATGGACTGGAATTACACAGAAACAAATTTCTCTGCAACTGTTTCTTTAATTAGATTTCACAGATCCATAAAACTGAGACATAAAAGAAAAAGTGTTAAGAAATGTAGTGTTATTGAAAAAACAAATTATAGATTAAAATGTTGTATTTGAAACTAATTTATGAAAATTAGGACAATTGAGCATTTATTTTTTCTTTAGTATTATTGTGAATGAAATATGGAAAATTAAAACTATGCAATTTCGTGTATTGCTGTATATTAACATCTAAATTCTAGTTTTACTTACACCTGTGAAAATCCATTGATTAGTGGATTTATTCTGGTGAAACAGTACAACTGGCCCAAAATCTGCTATATACTTGAGAGAGTTTGACTGTCTGTCTCTCTCTTCAAGAATACCTCATAAACGATAAGAGCTAGGACTACTAAATTTAGTATACAGCTTAGCTTCCTCTTATCATAACTTAATGCAAGATAAGAGTTTGATTGTGCCAGGAAAATGGAACATGCCTGGAATAGGATTGCTTCTCAGAAAACATTACAGAACAGAGACAGAATCACCAGGCAGGTGAAAGGGGCTGGCTGGGGGGGGGCCGAACTTCTTCCCTCCCCAATTCATATGGGAACATTGCTGGCTGTTTCCCTTAGTCAAGGAGCAAGGGGAAAGTGCAGTTTGCTGCATTCCTCACTCTGGCTGGGGAGCACAGGGGGAAGATGAAACTGAACCTGCTCCAGCTGGAGGGGGTCACACATCCCTCCCCAGGTTGTGCCGCTGGAGATGCAGCGGCTATAGAAATGAAGCAGTTTCTCATCTGACCCAAAGCTGTTGCAGCGAGAGAAGGCTGAGGTAGTCCTCTTTCCCTGGGACAGCCTGCATACTGAACCGCTCGTCCCCAACCCTACCCCAGAGCAATAATTCAAATGAAGCATGTACATTTTCATTTTATTTTTAAAAACCAAAAATTAATTGAGTTAGGGACCCAAGCAACATTGGATAAATCTTCTAGATTAATAAAATACAAATGTTGATCATAAAAATTAATGATGTGAAGCTATATTAACATATAACTGAAATATCTTGGCTGCTGATGTATATATTTATTGACCTAAATAATTAAACCCAATATATGACTTAAAAAAATCTCTGCCAAATGGGAGAGCTTAGTACAGGCTGTAACAGTGTAAATGTTGAAGATTCCTAAAATAAAGAGATATTATACATTACATTAAAATCATCAATTGATAATAAGAGAGCCTTTTAAAAACAATGCTTACTAATTAGTTTGATGGGGATGTGCCAGATCTCAGAAAACACAAGTGAAATCAAGCCCTGACCCTGCCTTTTGATCCACATACTGGGGATCACAAAGCAGAATGAGAGCCCTAACTTTAGGCGTATTTAAAACAATAAGCAGCCATGTGGCACCTTTCAGACTAACAAATATATAACATGAATGCTTGTAGGTAAAACCTACTTCATCAGATGAGTTGGAGTGGAAATTACAGACTCTAGAGTATATAAAACAGCAAAAGCAATTACCTGGCAATTGTAGGATCAGTGTTAATGAAGCTAATTAAGTGCACTGGATGTATCCCATTCATAGTTTTTGACGTGTAAATGTGAATATCAAAGGCAGGGGAAATTGACTTTGCAGTGCGTGAACCAGTTAATATCTTGAATCAAGCCCAAGTTGATAGTGTTAAATTTGTAAATGAATTCTAGTTCTGCAGTCTCCCTCTGTAATTGGGTGATAAAATTCCTTTGTAGAAGAATGGCTACTTTTAAATCCATTATTGACTATCTAGGGAAGTTAAAACATTCCCCTACAGGTTTACGTATGTTACCATTTCTGATGTCTGATTTGTGTCCATTAATTCTTTGTCGCAGAGACTTCCCAGTTTGGCCAATATAAATGGAAGAGGGGCATTGCTATCACTTGACAGCATATATCACATTAGAACATGGGTTTCCAAACTGGGGGGGCATGAAGAAATTCCAGGAGCGAGGGGCGCAAGGCGACCCCCCCCATCAATTCCCCTCCAAGTTTTGCTGCTATGGGGAAGTATGGGGGAAGGTTTCTCAAAAATCAAAAAGGGGGTGTGATGCCGAAAAGTTTGGGAACCACTGCCTTAGAGGATGTGCAGTTATATGAGCCCCTGATGTGGATTACATGGTTAGGTCCTGTGATAGTATCGCTTGTATAGATATGTAGACAGAGTTGGCAACAGGGTTTATTGCAGTGGTAGGTTCCTGGGTGATTGTATCTGTAGTATGATGTGTGGCTGCTGGTAAGTATTTGCTTAAGGTGGGGGGCTATCTGTAGGCAAGGATTGGCCTGTCTCCTCAGGTCTATGAGAGTGAGGGGTCATTTTCCAAGATAGGTTGTAGACTGTCAACAATATCACGGAGGGGTTTAAGCTGGAGGCTGTAGGTGATGACCAGCAGTGTTCCGTCATTTTCCTTGTTGGACCCATAGAAGGTGACTTCTGGGTACTTGTTTGGTTCTGTCAGTCTGTTTCTTCACTTCCCAAAGTGGATATTTAAGTTTTAAGAATGCTTGATAAAGATCTTATAGTAGTTTGTCTGTGGGATTGGAGCCGATCTGGTTGTATCTTAGGGCTTGGTTGTAGACAGCGGATCATGTGATGTGTCCTAGATGGAAGCTAGAGGCATGTAGGTAAGAATAGTGGTCAGTAGGTTTCTGGTATAGGATGGTGTTTATGTGACTATCATTTATTTGTATTATAGTGTCAAAGAAGTGGATCTGATGTGGACTGGTCCAGGCTGAAGTCCATAGTGGGATGTAAATTGTTGAAATCCTTGTGGAATTTTTCAAAGGTCTCCTTTCTATGGTCCATATAATAAAGATAGCATCAGTGCAGCGCAAGTAGAGGACAGGTGTTAGGAGACGGGAGCTGAGGAAACCTTGTTCTAGATCATCCATAAAAATGTTGGCATATTGTGGAGCCACATCAGTGCTGCTGACCTGAAGATATAAATTGTCCCCAAATTGGAAATGGTTGTAGGTGAGGACAAAGTCACATAGCTCAGCACACCAGGATGGCATTTTCTGGAAGATTATTGATGCTCTGTAGTTTCCTTAGGAAGTCAGTGGTGTCTCAAAGGTAGCTAGGAGTGCTGGTAGCATAGGGTCTGAGGAGAGAGTCAGCATATCCAGATAGTCCTGTTGTAAGGGTGCCAATGCCTGAGATGATGGGACATCCAGGATTTCCAGGTTTATGGATCTTGGGTAGCAGATAAAATATAGCTGGTCAGGGCTCTGGGGGTGTATTTGTGTAGATTTGTTCCCAAGCTATAGCAGCAAGTTTCCTGAGCAGATGGTATAGTTTCTTTTGGTATTGTTCAGTGGGATCAGAGGAAAGAGGCCTACAGAATGTGGTGTTGTCTGGCAACTTCCTGTTTGTAATCTGATCTATTAAAGATGACTATAGCACCCCGTTTGTCAGCCTCTTTGATTATAACGTCAGAATTGTTTTTGAGGCTGTGGATAGCATTGCGTTCTGCATGATTGAGGTTAAGTGTCACATGATATTGCTTGTTCACAATGTCAGTCTGTGCACAACTGCGGAAACAATCACTGTAGAAGTCCAGACTGTCATTTCGATCATCAGGAGTCCACATAGAATTATTCTGGTAGTGTTGGTAGGAGGGATCCCATGGGTCAGTGCAATGATCAGAAGTGGAAATACTCCTTCAGTTGGAGGCAGTGGTTCTGAAAATAGACTTCCAGAGCACCGCAGAACTGTATTGTGTGTGGGGTTGGTGGAGCAGAAGGAGAGTCCCCAAGATAGGGCAGATTCTTCTGCCAGGCTAAGTGAGTGGTTGGATAGATCAACAATGTTGTTAGGTGAGTTGAGGGTACCACAGTTGTATGTAGTACCCTGTGGTATGTAGGAGTTTAGATAGTTTGTTATCCTTTTTCTCCTGTAGGGAAGTAAAGTGAGCACTGTAAATGGCTTGCTTGTTTTTGTAAAGACCGGTTACGTGGAATTTTGTGTGAGATCTCTAGTTTTGAGAGCTCATTCTTGATTTTCTTGTGTTTATTATAGAGGATGCTGATTAGATGGTTCCTCAGTTTCTTTGAGAGTGTGTGGCACAATTTCTCATTGTAGTTTGTGTAGTATGTTGATTGTAATGGATTGTTCACTTTCAGTGCAAAATTCATCTGTTTGCACTTCAAAAAGAAGATGATGTCTGTTTGAATTTATGCAGGTTTCTTCACGAAATTGATGGGTTTCCACTTCATGCAGTGTCTTGAATGGTAAAAAGTCTAAAAGGGGTATCTGTGTGTGTAACTTTAAAAACAACAAGCAATCCCGTGGTACCTTAGAGACTAACAAAAATATATAGTATCATGAGCTTTCATGGTTAAAACCCTTTTCATCAGATGAGTTTGAAGCAGAAATTACACTGATAACTTACCAATGTAAATAACTTTATTTGAAGGATCAGGGAATATATTTAGATCATACAGTGTGATGCAATATATTTATTATAGTTCCTAACTGCAGTGTTATATTGTTTTGTGTGCCGGAATATATATCATATTAGCACAGTTACCTAGCATTGCTCGGGTACTCTAGGAGAGGCTCAGGTCCGGGGGCTGTGTGTGGGGTGTGAGAGGAGCAGGAGTGAAAGCAGGGGAGGGCTCTGTGCAGGGCTGGGGGTTGCAGAAGTCAGGTGAGGGATTGGGGGGCCTTGCTGCACAGCTGCCATCTCCCCAAGGCTGGCCAGTGGCTGCGCTGGCTGGACAAAAGCTCCATGGGGCTGGCAGGGCCTGCAATGTCCAGCTGGTTTCTCCCCTAGGGTTGCCAGATACTTTCAGAAAAAATCCTGAACATGGCGGGGCAGATTGGTTGAGCGGGAAAACCAAACCAAACCAAACCAAAAAAGACCACCAGGGGACCAAACTTTTTGGCAGTGTCTAGACTGGCCAGTTTTTCCGGAAAATCAGCCACTTTTCCGGAAAAACTTTCCAGCTGTCTACACTGGCCGCTTGAATTTCCGCAAAAAACACTGACTTCCTACTGTAAGAAATCAGTGCTTCTTGTGGAAATACTATTCTGCTCCCGTTTGGGCAAAAGTCCCTTTTGCGCAAAACTTTTGTGCAAAAGGGCCAGTGTAAACAGATTTGTTTTCCGCAAAAAAGCCCGGATCACGAAAATGGCGATCGGGGCTTTTTTGCGGAAAAGCGCGTCTAGATTTTTCCACAAAAAGTGCTTTTGCGGAAAAGCGTCCGTGCCAATCTAGACGCTCTGTTCTGAAAATGCTTTTAACGGAAAACTTTTCCGTTAAAAACATTTCCGGAAAATCATGCCAATTTAGATGCAGCCTTTGGGGGGGGAGGACCTGCCAGACACAGCAGGGGAAAAATGTCTCTGCCGGCCTTTCATCAGAGAAAAAGAGAAAATACCTGTATTTTCTGTTTTGTTTTTTTACCAGACAGAAGATGCAATTACCAGACTGTCTGGGCGAAAACCGGACACCTGGCAACTCTAGTTTCCCCAAGGATGGCCTGGGCAGTGGAGGCCACCAGCAACAGCCAGAGTGCCACCCCCAGCTGGTCACTTTGCTCCCACTCCCTTTCCGTTTGATTAGAAACAGTCAAATTCCAGGCATATCCCATCGTCCTGACACAAGCAAACCTCACCCTTGCTTTAAGTTATGATAAAAGTAAGCTGCTTACCAAATGTGGTGGTCTTGCCAGTTAGGAGGAGTTTTTGAACAAACAGAATCACAGATGGACATACAAACAGAGAGACGCACATTTGGAAAATAGATAGTAAAATTAATGCAGATACATGATGCTTTTTTAAAAAGCAACTATATTCATTTATTCATTATCTTCGCATAATCGAGAAGAATGTGTTGGAATATTAAATGCTCACTTGTATTTTATATACACACATATGTCCGTTTCTATAACATGCATACTTTTGTACACAGAGACTCTCTCACACTCACACACACACACACACACACACACGATCTGAGGAAGTGGGTCTGGCCCACGAAAGCTCATCACCTAATAAACCATCTTGTTAGTCTTTAAAGTGCTACATAGTTCTGTCTTTTGTTTCACTTACTTCTTCTGACTCTAATTTTGATATGTGTACATCTAAAGAAAACCAACTATCTAGAGGGGAGAACGAACATTGTCGCTCATTATAGAGGAAGAGCAAACTCATGCACCTGAAAAATCAAATAAAAAACACATGGTTTTAAATGAAGGCTGAATGAGAGTTGGTGGCAGGGGAAAAGCCTCTACAAGGGACGGTACAGAACCGGGGGCAGGGGAGACACCACTCTCCCCCCTTTCACACTCCTCCGCGAGCTTTCAGCCTCAGCTCTACCTGCAGCTTCCGCTCCCGGGGGAGAGAGAGCCGCGACTTGCTCAACACCCAACCAGGAAGTGGAGAAGAAAGAGGGAGGCAGTAGCGCCCGCTCGGATTTAGGGTGGGGGTTGCCCGGCCGCCCTAGAGGGGATTTTCCAGCTCCACACACACGCTCAGCCTCAGTCTCCGCTGGGCACGGCTGCAGTCTCCCCCGGCACCCACCCGATGGCTTCTCTCCAGGACCCTCTGCCTGCAGGTAAAGTGCCCCGAGCGGCGGCTGGGAGCCGGGGGCCTGTGCGCGCCAGGGCGGAGGGGCAGCTCTGTGCAGCCGGGGCAGGGCTGGAGGAGAAGGAGGGAATCCGGAGTCTGTGGGGAGCTGCCGGAGGGCGGCTAGGCTGGTCAGAGCCTCCCTGACCCGGCTCAGGGCCGGGCGGCTTTTCCGTCCCTCTTGTGATGCGAGTGGAGAGGGGGCTCTGCGTCTGGCCCTGTGTGTTTGCTTCCTGCGCCTGGCTGGGTTCTCTGCGCACAGCTGATCGGTGCGAGGGGCTCTCCCCACCACTCTGCGGATGGGATCAGTGCTGGCAAATTTTCTCCCGAAGGAAACTTTGCCTGTTAAAACTCTCAATCTAGACAAATAGTAATAGAGAGGTAGCCCTGTTAGTTTTTCCTTTTGTTTTAGCAAAATCAGACTATGTAGCACTTTAAAGACTAACAAGATGGTTTAATAGGTGATGAGCTTTTGTGAGCCAGACCCATGGAAGCTCATCACCTATTAAACCATCTTGTTAGTCTTTAAAGTGCTACATACTTTGTCTAGCTTAAACAAAAGGAAAAACTAAGCTCAGCAAGCAGCCTTGCTTTTGAGGGAGGCCGCCCAAGCCCTCCTCCTCTCCTGCACTGTGCATGAAGGAGAGCTTTGGAAGAATATTAAAAATAATTCTTTGCATTTGCATAGTCTCTGAGGACCTGAAGGTGTTTCATGATTCATATGCTCAGACACGAATAAATTAAACCTGGCAGCACCCCCAAAAGGAACACCCAACATAGGCTGGCTGTTACAAAGAGGTCCAAAAAGTTGTCTGCCTCAGGGAGGTTTTGCAGATTCTGGATCTTGCAGTATTAGCATTTTAAACTATATTACCAGTTTTCTGGGAGTTAACTAAGGACTCCTGGCCTTGTCTAGACAAGAAGGGCTATGAGTCCCCCACAACCCAATTGTGCTAGCTAACAGTTTAGCCTGTTCTGAGCTGGTGGAATTTAGCATATGCTGAAATACAATATGCCTTGTTTGTTCTAGAGTTTAGAATATATACTAGTTTGTGCTAGCTAATATGTGCTAACTCCCTTCCCCCCTCCCACATCTGTTTTATCCTAGTCCAGGGGTTCTCAAACGTCATTGCACCACAGCCACTTCCTGACAACAAAAACTATTTTAGGACCCTAGGAGGAGGAGGGACTAAAACCTGAGCCTGTCTAAACCCCACTGTCCCAGGTGAGGGGTCCAAAGCCTGAGCTCCACCATGAGGGTGGGGGGGAGCAAAGCAAAAGCTCAAGGGCTTCATCTCCAGGCAGGGGGGCTTGTAACTTGAGACCTGCTACCCAGGATTGAAGCCTTTTGGCTTTGGTCCTGGGTAGTGGGGCTTGGGATTTGGCCCTGGATCCCAGCAAGTCTAAGCTAGCTCTAGAAACCCCAATCAAAGGGGGTTGCAACCCATTTTGGGGTCCTGACCTACAGTTTGAGAACCTCTGTCCTAGTCAAACCAAAGCTTGAGGAAGTGGTTACGGTTAACATTTTCAGAATTGAGGAGCACTGACCTTTAAAATATGTTGTGTTTGACTCTTTCAGTGTCAACAACTTCTGTCCAGTTAGTGGCAGAGTTTAAACCATTTGTAACAAACTGAGAGATGTACTACCAAAAGTAAACAGATTAATTGAAAGGCAGAATATAATGCACTGTAGTATAATTGTACATAATGCTCCATTGTGTTTATTATGGTCTTTGCCTGATCACAGCCTCATTGTTGATTAGGGTAATATATCTCCAGGCTTGTCTATTTGTACTAGTCTAATTACATTGAGATAGTTACACTGAAACAAAGTAGGGCTTACAACACCAGTGCAGTTTAATTTGATAATTATGCTAAGACAGTGTACCGTTTACTACCTGCTAGTGTAGACATTGAAGTAGTGTGGGTGAAAAAACGTCAGCTCTCTCCAACACAGAGACCGTTGGATTTCCAGATACCAAAATTACACAAGCTATTGGGCTCAGTGCAGGAGTAACTTGGGGAAATTCTATGGTCTGTGTTATACAGAAGGTTAGACTAGATGATCTATAGGCCTTCCTTGCCTTAACATCTTTGAAACTTTTAAAGTGATGGGGATTTCAATGAAAAGTAATTGGAGATATTTGTCACTTCCTTTCCTCTCCTTTGACTCTTACTTCTCCAACTGTGCAATATGACTTTTACAGTATTTTGTGACCAAGCTCATTTTAATTGCTTAATTTGTTGTTAAACACTACAAGTTTAACAAAAAAAAATATTAGCAGGAAGAGAGAAAATGAGGCATAAATAAGGAAGGAGGTATGTTTTCAGATTATATTTAAAACTAAGGCGTCAGTGAGTCAGAAAGACATAATGGGACTGATTCTCTGGCTTAGTCTACAATACACTTCCCTCCTCCCTGCATTGATCTTTCCTACACAACTTCAACTATACAAATAGCATAGCTGAAGTCAATGTACTTACTGCAGTGGCTTCCACGCAGTAAGGTTGGTGTGGGGCTGCTCTCCTGTCGACTCCAGCTACTCTTCTCATCCTGGTGGAGACTCTAAGCAGATGCAATAAACCTATTTCTATGACCATAACAGCACCCAATACATTCCTTATATTTCCAGCATGGGTGGTATAGATCTCTTATGCCAGTTCTACCAGCCAGACAAATTCTCTGAGCAAAGCTGGGGGGCAGACAGAATTGCTGGACCCTTGGGCAGGGTGGGGTGGCTCTGTGCACCCAGAAGGGATGGGTCCTCAGGTGGAAGGGGCAAGGTGGGGAATAGCCCTCCCCACTAGCCCTTTGGTGCCTTCAGGAGTGTGCCACCCAGCACTGCAGTGGCCATTTAAAGGGCTCTGGGCACTGGCTGGAAGTCTCAGGCCTTTTTGTATCACAGAGCTCTGGGGCAGCTGCTGCATTTGCCCCACCCAAGGTTGACAGGCCTGGTTGAAAGGAGGGGCCCATTTCCATAAGACTCCCATTTGAAATGGTGCACAAAAAGCCTAATGTAACTGAGAATCAGACTCAAGAATCCTAGTCCAAACAGGAGCAACAGTAAAGGAGGCCTGTGGTATAAACTCTAAAAAAAAAATGTCAACCAATTATTCTTTGCAGGTGTAAACCCAGTTCATAATGCTGAGATACCTTAAAGCTGTCACTGGGAAGAGCTAATGGGTAGAAAAATCTA
The DNA here is from genome assembly GCA_030068395.1 of Apalone spinifera. NCBI lineage: Eukaryota > Metazoa > Chordata > Testudines > Trionychidae > Apalone > Apalone spinifera. Next base: position 66,482,935 of record CM057847.1, on the reverse strand, counting down.
AATATTTCTAATCCTAAATAAATATAGAAATAGACTTCTGACATCATTTGCAAGAACTTATGTCAATAACGCATCACATTATTAGCATACCCCTGGCTGTGAAAATAACTGATAGTAATGTCTGTGTACAGTGCAAACTATACAACACAGCGGCTACGTCTAGACTGGCATGATTTTCCGAAAATGCTTTTAACGGA
>CM057847.1:66461299-66480988 GCA_030068395.1 Apalone spinifera | reverse complement strand
CGGGCTTCATGTGCAAGTTCCAATGCCTACATTAGCCACCCTAGTTCGAACTGTGTAGACATACCCTTATTTTTTTTCAAGTGTGCTTGGTTTTTTGTCAAGTATAATTTTTTTTTTTTAAACAAACTATGTCTTTGGAATACCTGGGAGCCCTTTTCCATGGCACCAATTTTCTTAGGCCTACTTCATATCTCTGATATTTTCTTACACTTCATCAACACTGGACACTTTGTTGTGCCAGTAAAATCATTGAATTGATCTGAATTCCTTATTGCCAGTGTCACACATGCAGTCAAAGTAGGTCCAGAAATGCCATTTTTAATTAAAAATATGTTTGGACTAAGCTGACAGATTAGTAGCCATGCAGTACATTTCTCAATAGGCCATTTGTTTAGTTTTAAGCCAGATAGTTCTGTCTTTCTGTGATTTTGCCCTGCCTGGTAGTGAGACATAGCTGGATGGAGGAAGCATTTTGAAAAGTTTGTCACTTGTCAAGGGCATTATATGTAGGAAGTCACACCAGTGGAGGCCGGGTCATGTAGGTGAGGGAAGATCAACAATATTCCTGGAAGTATCCAAATGTCAGGTATTTTGAGGATGCGTCAGTGACCACCCTGCCCATTGCCAGTGTATGAGCTTATGAGCTTTGTCATTCACTTCCCAGGTTAACTGGGGTTGAAAGGTATGGCTACACTGCATCTAGGAACAAGCCTCCCTGCAAAGGTTCAAAGACTTGTGTTCAAGTTGCCTGTGCCAGTGTGCTAACCCTAACCCTAACCCTAGCTGTGAAGATACTAGGTTGGACTGTAGCTCAGGCTTTCAAGCTTGGGAGGGCCTGAAAGCCCAAGCTGCAACATTAATGCAATGCCTATACAGCTATTTTTAGCATGCTAGCACAAGCCCCACTAGCACAAGTCTGAAAACTAGAATCGGAAGATTTGCTACGAAATGTCTGTGAGATGTATCCAGGGATGACAGATGTTTATGTTTGGAGGGAATTGAGCCCCTAGTATTTGTTTTCAATTAATCTTCTCTGGCAGATTAACAACATGGTATCTAGTATTCCTTGATGGTGAAGAGGATTGCTGTGATATGGGGTCTTTTTTGGGGGGAGGGGGAGAGAGGATCGGAAGGATGAAAAACACCTATTGGCCCTCCAAATCCCACCACAATATGTTCAAATATTTTTAATTATGTTGACATCCTTCTTGCCAGGAGAAGAGAGCCTGTTCTTATGGTATGTAGGTACTGGGTGTAGTGGAATAGGCAATCCTAGGGAATGTTGTGTAGTGACTGAAAAGGGGAACAGAGAGTTTCAAATTCAGGTTTCAGTTTGTGGCTCTGCCACTAACTTATTGTATAACCTCGGTCAAGATGCACCTCTTATGCCTCAGTTTAGCACTATGTAAAAGTGCAATGATAGTTAATGATTTGTCAGGGGGATGATGAGGATAAATTTGCAGAGCATTTACATATACTTTGGTGAAGGAATCATTAAGTTTCTGGTTTTAATTTTCAGTTTTAATCAATAAACACCACTAAAGCACTCCCAAAAGAATTGGTGTTCATCCAGTAATTAACAGAAGAATACCAGAAATGGTTACTTGTATTTAAGGAGCTTGTCTACTGTAATGTGCGCTACGGGGTATATTTTTTAAAAAACACACTAAAATATTGCATGTTAATTAGTCTGCATAGAACCTGCTGGTGTATACTAATGGCTTCCTAGTGCATTTTAACATAGTGCTGATTGAAACAATACTACATTAAGCCACACTAGATAACACTATAGAGACATTACTCACTAGAGTATATGTTACAGCATATTCAAAGAGAAAGTCCCACAAATCTCAATTTTTGAACATTTACATAAAATTAAAAAATTGCTAAAAATACTCCCCTACTGAAATTAATAAATTCTGTAAAACAGAAGCAGTTAAATGTAATTCATCTTTAGTCCAATTTTACTTTCCCTTACTTTCTATTTTGGAGAAGGCTGCTAATGCACAACTGAATATATTATTCAGAGAAAGGAAAGTTTTATCCATTTTTAGCTGTTTTCTGGGTTTAATTATTTATTGTTGAACTGTTAATTACTTTTAAAAATAATATTTTAAAATAGTTATTTGTGCCTCCTTGTTGTTAAATGTAACTAATGGCACGGTTATATAGCTCTCACCTATGACTAATCCTTTGCACTTTATCACATGTTTTCCCATTGCAAATGAACTCCTTAGTAATTGCTATACAATTTCAGCTTGGTGAGATGGTGACGGAAGGTGCATATGTGACCCAATAGACACAGATTGAGAAACATAATATGAAAGAGTTTACTTATGTTTTTGGCAGATCATGCTGCAAAAGAGCCAATAGAAGATACAGATCCAAGCACTTTTTCCTTAGAAATGGTAGGTGCGTCTAGTTTTCTTCCAATATATCTTTAATATTTTGTTATTTATTATTTAGTTTATAGTTTTTATGGTTGTTTAATTTTGGGATACTCTCAAAAACTCTAAATTATGATTGACTGAAACTGGCCACATACATGATTTTGTAGGTAATTAGCACCATTGTACCTATTGAAATTTTATGGAGGGAACCTCTACCCAGTTGTAAATAAAAAAAAACCCTATCAAACATATCTTGAATAAATCAAAAAATAATCATGGGTGAAAACCATATTCAGATTGTAATCTCTTTTGGATGGGACTTTTTCTTATTATGTCCTTATACAGTGCCTAGCACAATCAGGTCATGTTTGCTGTTGGGTATTCTAAGTAGTGCTGTAATACTGTTATCATAGTACTGTGAATCTCACCAGAAATTGGTATGAGATTTTCATCTAGAAACTTAAATATTGTTTATATACAGCCTATGTGCTTCCTTTAAATTGTGGCTGATTGCTAGATAACGTGTTAGAAAAGCATGTGACAAAAACCAAGGCTGTAAAGTGAACTGAGTGAAGAGATATTTTTCTGACTAGCATTCAGTACATGCTTTTCTTTGTTGGTGTGTCCTAGTATATTCAGACAAGCAAATCTTATGTCAGCACATGGAATATATTGGGTCAATGGAATATTCAACTGCTCTGTAATCTTTAAGAGGACTTTTTGAGTTTGGCTCTAGGTTGTTTACCCTGGCAAATACTAAATAAAAAAGAGGCTGATTATAATATTAGATTATGCAGCCTAGAGTATATTCATGTAAACGTAGCAGCATGGGTGTTTTTAAATGAACATTAACTTATTTGTAAATGTCAGGTTTGTCATGCAGCAACATGAATAATGAGAATTAAAAATATTCCTTTCCTGGGGTGTCCTCTTCCCATTCAGAAGCCTAGTACCAAAGTATCAGCAGAAAACAGAGAGGATAGCTTGTGGCTTTTTTGGACAAACAGTTCAATAATTTAGATCCTGATCCTGTAGTGCGATCCATTAGAGCTGATCCATGAGTGTATGCTGAGTCTCACTGAAATTAATGGGTTGCTGTAAAGGGACATACTAGTAGACCCTTGATGTAGGAATGGCTATTCTGTGGCTTGTGATTGCTTAAATTAAAGACTGTGATGTTCAATTGGGGTACAGTAATTATGTATGGTTGATACAAATGCAAATCAATTTTTAAATGAGGAGAAATTCTATAAAAAGCTGAGGGAAGCATTTTATAAAAAGTAGAGGGAAGCTACTAGAGGTAACATGAGAGCAAGAAGATGTCAGATCTGTTAGTAAACCAGAGTCTTGAATCTGAATGTCTATGCTGTAAATCAGAAGATATATCCATAAATTGATTAGCTGTATTTTAGTTTGCATTTTAATCAGGTTTTAATTTTAATTTTCAAAAAGGGAACTTTGTTCTTTAGTAAGAATACTTGTAATGAATGCTTGTAATAACAAGCTTTATCCCAGATAAAACTCCTTTGAAATCAATATAGAGTTAAAGCTTTGTTATCCGGCACTCATGGGGAATGGGGGTTGCCAGTTCATTGAAAGAGCCAGATGACAAAGCTTGTTTGATCCATCTCCTGGCAGCACGAGGCAGGCTGAGGGGGAAGGAGGCGCCTGCTGATGACATCCCGGCTGGACAGGAGCCTGAAGACCTAACAGTATTGTGGCTTTGGGCAATGCCAGTTAACAGAATTTCCTGGTTAACAGAGTGCTGGATAACAAAGATTTCACTGTAGTTACTCTTGATACACACTAGTACAGCAATTGCCAACCTTTTTTATACTGCGGACCAGCAAACTCATTCAAAAACTATTGGCAGACTGGCACAGAAACATTTGCATATTCATTGTGGTAATTAACTTATTTGCATGTTCATTATGGAAATTAGTTTTAAGCGGTGACGTGTTATTTTACATTGCATCTGCAAGTGCACAATACATGTCATTGTGTGGCTGGGAAGATCAAAAGCATACACTTAAACAGATGGGATACTTTGCAGAATAGATCTAGTTTTCACTAATTTTTGGAGAGAGGCAAAGGGGTACAGCAGGCAGGGCAGGAGAAACAGGACTGTGACCCAGAGGAAGAAGGGAGGAAAGGAAAAGAAATGGGGCACCATGCCAGGGAGAGGCTGGGCTGAAATTGGTGGGGTGCTGACTCTGGATCAGAGGGCTTCTCCTGCCTTGACCCCTCACTCCACCCCAGCCACATCTGCCAGGGGTCCCTAAGCCACTTCCCAGGGCTGAGCGTGGCCAGGCAGCCCTGCTCCGCCATGCAGCCTGGCTGCCCCAGGAGCAGCTCCACCCTCTGGAGCAGCCACCAATCACGTGGCCCCGCTGACCAGGCCACATAGCTGCCATGGAACTGGAACTAGGGCAATGGTGAGGCTGCCCCAGTAGAGACAGCCTCACTGTGGCCTGGCTCCAGCTGCAGCTCATGGTTGGGGCTGTGGCCTGACAGAGTGCTGCAGCCCGGTAGGCAGGGGTTAACAGCCTACCACCAGTCCACGACCAGTGGTTGGGAACCACTGCACTAATAAACTGAGAATCTGACCTGGACAAATTGAAGCCAGTGGCAGTATTACAATTAAAATTCAGCATTTCTTGATTCCAAGTCTTGTGCTTACTCCACTAAACCTCGCTGTATTTCAAGAAACTGCAGCAAAACATCAAACTATATAGCTTTGGATTGTAAATAATCCACAAACTAACTGTGTTACTATCTGCCGATCTCTAATTATTCATTACTATATTTATGTGAACTGAAATGCCATTTTAAAAAGTCATAGTGATAATTATAAGGGTTTCAATGTACTTTTTTTATTTAGTACCAGAAATAATAAACATTTGTCTTTTTGAACAGACAGAAAAGTATCCTGTCCAAGATACACGGCTACCTAAACGTAAGCACAGCAAATTCCAGCTATTATAAATCTGGTATATTATGGTAGTTTTGTATTTGTACCTGATAAAAGTTTATGCAGTTAAATTTGTTTTAAAAGTTGGCTGTTAATATTGGCTCTGATGTTTGCCAATTGAGCTCAGCTTTGATCTAAAAGCTGATGATATCAACAGAAGATCTTGTTTCTCACCTTTTGAAGTGAGCTCTAATAGGCCAAAACCACAAAAGAAAAATAGGATTGAGAAAACAGATTAGAGGGAAATAAAAATAATTTAAAAGTGACTTTGAAAGGGTTAGCTGTGTGCTTGCAGGTAATCAGAAATTCATTTGGGAGCCCAGAAATATCCACTGGTCACATGCCTTGATCAAATCCTGAGTGCTGCAAACATTCCATGATTAACTCTTTAATCCTTCTACCATACCAGCTGCCTTGACCTCTCTCTCTCTCTCTTTTTTAATTTCTGCATCCCAGACCTTGCTGCAGGCTTCCTTCCAAGGAATGCCCTGAGAGTGTCTTGGGCTTTAGAACTCTTCCAAGCACATTGTTCTGAATCTTCTCATGTAAAGCCTGAAGAGAGATCTAGGATCCAATTGGGAAGACTCTCTGAAAAAGTTAGGGTAAAGACTGATGAGCTGGGTAAACTACAACTGGGGTTCCCAGGGAGGATTGAGTATTATTTAGGAGACTTGAAAGAGCTAGCAATAGAAATGGGGTGCCATTGAGGATACCAAGAGAAGAAGGGAAATAGATTAGAGGGAAGAAGGGAGGACACTTTGAACCAGTTCAGTTGCAGGTAGACTGCTCAACTCTTCAAAGTGATATTCCTTAAACTTTCCTAAATTTTTGTGAAAACAACAGAGTCCTGTGGCACCTCAAAGGCTAAGGTGACACAGGACTCCTTGTTGTTTTTGCTGAAACAGCCTAACACGATTAACCCCTCTGAAGCTTAAATTTTTGTAGTTTCCTTAAAGCTTTCCCATCAAAATTGTATTTTTCTTAAAATGAACTAATGCATTAAGAATATCTTCCTCTCCAAGGAAAATCAGATTGCTAAATAAAAATGTAACTTTTCCAAAGTTGTTTAAAATATGATGCTACATGTTTTGAATTCTAAGTAAAATGAAAGGGAAATGGAAATTGTTGCACTTTTTTTTTTTTGAAAGGAAATTTTAGTACCTATTTCATCATCATCATGTAAAGATATAAAAAGCATTAATGGAGCTTAGTATTTCCTGTCTCAGAATGGGAATTGATGTGAAACACTTACTAATGTCCTGTTAACTATTGCAATCTCAAGTTTTTCTTATAATTTTCTGCTAAGTCTATTACTGTTGTGGGTTTGGAAACTGTATGACGTTAACCTTAGATTGTTCCTTAGATATTGGCCTGTTAGTCTGCTCAAGAGCATGAATTTTCATCACTATTAAACATGATTTGAAATAAAAAGCAACATTAGAGCCCTCCTGGGGCTCTTAATTGAGGTAGCACACCCACATTAGGGAAGCGTGCCTTGGACTAATTTTGAGGTTTCTCTGTAGTGTAGACATGCTATTTTGAAATAAGCTATTTTTGGGAAAAAATCCAAAATAGCTTATTTTGAAATAAGCATGCTGTGTAAATATCCTCTAAGTGAATAAAATGTGTTACAAGATTTTACTTCGTACAGCGTAAGGGCCTGAGTCTTAAGTCATTATTTAGGGAAAATTCCAGTTGGCTTTAATGAAAATTTTGTCTAAACAGAGTACAGGATCTGGCCCTTCCTTTAAAAATAATCTTAGGGCCTGATCCCTTAAAACGTTGTGCACCCTCGACTCACATTAAAGTTAATACATTTCAGAGGAGTAGCCAAGTTAGTCTGTAAGAGGAAAAACTTAAACAACCAACAAATTGTCTAGTAGCACTTTAAAGACTAACGAAGCATGTAGATGGTATCATGAGCTTTCTTGGGTGCAACCCACTTGTTCAGTAAAGTTAATGGGAGTGGAGGGTGCTCAACATCTTGCAGGAGTAGGCCCTTATATTTTTTTTTCCAAGTTCACTTTTTCATTGTAGTTATGCCCTCTCCCAAATATTAGAGGCAACAGCCAAAAGAATAGATCAAGTGAAATTCTGGAGGTTGTGTTTTGTAATGTCAGCTGAATTCGTTGACACTGAATCCTAATTTAATCAATAAGGAACCTGTGTTAGATACCAGCTACAGCCAGAGGCAAGCTATTGGATATTAGGGATCTCAACAGTCTAATAAATAATGGAAAATTCTTAGGGAAAGAAGGGGAAACATTTTTTTTGGGGGGTCTAAATGTAAGGCTGCACTCTTTACATCAGAAAGGGACACTGAGATAAGGAAGTGCCAAGTGTCCGGTATTGACCCGGACAGTCTGGTATTTTCGCCTCCTGTCCGGTAAAAAATATTCAGAAAATACTGGACACCTAAAATGTCCGGTATTTTCTGATTTTTTTTTTTCCCCTGCCAGGAGGCGAAAATACTGGATACTGTGACACACTCAACAACCAAGTCCAGCCCCTGGACCCCTAGTCCCCTGCTTACCTGGTTCCACAGGGGTTTGTCTTCTGGTTGGAATAGAAAAACAAAATGGCTGGTGGCAAAAAAAAGCGTCATCTTAAAGGGGCCATGCTGATTTGTTTTTTTATTTTATTTTTTTGCTCAACAACTTTGGTCTCCCCCTTCTTTTTTTCTCGACTGTTTTTTTCCTGGTGTTTTTTTTGGGGGGGGGAGGGAGTGTTCAGTATTTTTGGTTAAACTATCTGGCAACCCTATCAGTATGTATGTCCTGTTTCTCTAACTAGAGTATCCTAAGGGCATTCTGTATCAAACAATTAAGAATTCTGTGCACAATATTTTAAAACTCTGCAAAATTCTACGCATTTTATTTGTCAATAAATAAATGCAGAGGCTCCATCATGGCAGTGGAGAACACAGGCCCTGACTGCATAAAGGTGGGAAATCACCCTGCAATGAACCCACCTCCCACCCCGATACAGATTCAGCAATGAGGCTGCACCCAACCCTGACATAAACAAGGTCTGGGTCTGCCCCAGAAACACCTTTGGACCTTGCCACTTTGTGACAGGTACATCAGGTGTGGAGTAAGCAGGCTCAACCAGGCAGGATCCAAGTGTGGAGGGGCTCAGTGTGGGGATATCCAGATGTGCAGTGAGATGAAAATCTGTGCAGCACCTCTTGAGTGCAGGTAGCTTAGTGGGGAGTCTAGGTGTGTGGGGATATGGATGCACTGAGGCTCATTGGAGCAGGGTTCCAGGTGTAGGTGGTTGGGGGCTCAGCAGAGGAGTCTGGGTGTGTGGGGGTCTCAGTGTGGGGGTTGGTACAAGTGGAGTGGGGCTTGATGGGGATCAGTGATGTGGGGGTCTAGATGTAGTGGCTCAGGGTAGTACAGAGGTGTGGAGCTCATCAGTATGGGAGTTTGAATGCAAAGAGTTCATTGTGAGGTGGTCTAGGTGCAAGGGGACTCCAGAGGTAGAGGCTGAGGTTCAATGGGTTGAGGTTTGGATATAGAGGACGAAGGGGTTCTGGATGTATCAGATGAGGCTTGACAGGGATGTTTGAGTATAAGAAGTCCAGGTGTATAGGGTGAATGGGGGAACAGCTCCTGGTACAGCAATCCTTCCATGCACAGCTGAGGGGTGATGGAGGCAAGAAGCAGGTGAGGATGCTCACTTTAGCAATAAGAATCCTTTAAGAAAGTGCATTGCTTCTGGGGGACAGTATGACACAGCCCCAGCCACTCCTTGCAGGGGAATAGGATGTCCTATCCTCTCCAGCCTAGAACTAGTGGCTTATTTTAGCTCAGGGTAGGTGTCCCCAACATCATGGTGATTTACCTCTCTACCACCTGCTCAAACCAATATAGTCACACTGCTAGGGAATGGTGCATGACTGCACTTGCACTTCCCTTTGCTTCTCTGTCAGAAAGTAATTTTTCTGTGAGAAAGCAAAGAAATCTTTGGGGGACGTGAATTCTGTGCATGCTCCCTCCCAGGAATAATAGAGAAGATAAGAACAGTTGAAGCAATGCACTGTTTCTTAAAGGATTCTTATTGCTAAAGTGAGCAAATAACTGATATGCATGTTGGTCCCTAAAAAGCCCTCCTATGTTATAAAAGTCTTGGAGGATTTTCAGCCTATGTCTCTATACTTACAAAGGGTATGTAGACAGATAGCTTTTAAGGTGCTGTGAGTAAAATCTTAGGTTGTGTACATGTTCTTCAGGAAGGGTCCTGAGCAGGATGAGCATAATCTGAACATGAGGAAAGGAGAAGGCATAATATCTAGAATTTTTTAGAAAGTCATTAAAACAAAGTGGAAAGAAGAATTGTGTTGACTGCCAGGTTCTTTCACTTTTTCAGATACCTTTAATCATTGGCTAGGTTAACACTATGTTGGTGCTGCTCCTGGTAAATCTGCTGAAGGAAGAGTGTAACCCTGCATCAGTAACAGGATGTTGGAGATACAGAAGAAACATTTTACTATGCCCTGATGCCTAACCTCTGATAGTGCTGTCTCTTTGCACAGTCCAGTCATTAAGAATTTAAGATTATTTTTCATCTATTTTACATTTCCCAATAACCCATTATCGTATGGTATCATATCTTTGTGTTAGACTTTTATGAAGCTTGTTGTATTTTTGTTTGAGAGTTTTGTAACTTAAGCTTATATTTGGATGAAAGACCAACCTTTCAGGATCTCTTTGCTGTAGATGAGGAGTACCTAACAGATAAAGTGACATTGGAGATAGCATCTATTAACATCAGGAGTCTTACATCAGATTCTGGCCTAATACAACAGGTAAGAACAGTGAAAAGAACATGCAAATGTTCCCTTTTCGGGGGAAACGTGGGGAAACTTTGATAGAATATTTCGGACAAATTTGCCTTCCCAGTAACTGCATTAGAACATGCGTGTGTTTAAACTAGCTATAGGCTTAGCAAAAACCATTTTTAAAAAAAAATTTGGTGGGCAATATTAATGATTTTAAGCATTTTTTAAAATGTTATGAATTTAAATGTTAACTGTTATGGAAAGTTATGTGTGTATGTCAGATAATTGGGTTGGTCAAACCATAATTATATCATGACAGTAGATGTGAGATTCAAAATGTTAAAGCTTTATTACTATTAAAATCCAGATTGGCAACAGCACTTGTGAAAATACACAAAGTAAATATCCTTAAATGAAACTGGAATAAATGCTCAAGCAGCATTTTTCTTACTTTGCCTATCTGTAAATCTTGATTTTTTTTTATTCAGTGAAAATATATTTGTCAGTTTGTGTCTCTATGGTGAAATTAACATTTACAAATAATAATCTAATCCTTGTAAGCACAGCTGTTTGTAGTGGATTTAATGATACAGTAAGTGGCAGTAAGAACTGGGCATCTTGTTATGATATATTATAAACTACATAGTTTACTAGTATTTGCATGCAGAGCCTTCAAGTGAAGTGCTCTGAGATATTTCTGGATGAATGATGCTATACAAAAGTCAGCTTTATTTTAACTGCATTTGTCTAAAGGGAAAAACCCTTTCTGCTTTCATCTTCAGTCCTTCAAAAAAGGAAAGACTTACATCCGTCTAATGAGAGAAGGCAGCTACTTATGACTTCTTTCTCCCTCAACGATTTCAGTTTGTCTCAGCCACGGAGTCACAGTGTCTTCCTTCGGATGATAGATGTTGCTTTCAAAAAATATAAATGTTGCAATAACATACATTGACACCTCAAACTATTAGGTTATTTTCTCCTCATCTAATTAGCAGGTTAAAAGCAGCTAAGTAAACACAGCTTTGAAAGAAAGAAGGGCTAGAATTGAATTAGCAGAAATATTCAATTCCAGTCCTTGTCTAGAACTCTCTTCTTCATGTCAAAAGTTTTTAAAGAAGCTCCTCCAAATTCCATAGAGTCAGAGGAATAATCCCTTTTTGTTGCATGTAACAGACAGTAGGGATGCAAAGTTTAACTGTGTAAATGGTTAACTGATGAGCCTGGGTGTATTGGTTGACATTCACAGTTACACATAGGCTCCCACCCTAAGCTGCTGCCTCTGTATCAGAGTGAGGCTGCAGGCAGTAGCTGGCTGCCATCCTGCACTGCGGGTGCAGGTAACAGTGTAACTGCTGAGTTTTTCAGCTGTTATATGTTTACCCAATTACTTGCTATTTAACATCCCTAACAGTGGACCAGCTGAGGATCTGACCCAGCCTCTAATAAAAACAAGGAGCAAGCTAAGTCAGACAATCTGAATCACTGCAAAGCTGTAGGTACTCGACAAAAAAAGTCCTAAGGACTTTTCATCCCATGACTATGGCACATTGGAGACTCTTAATTGCAATTCTGCAATAATATTTCATGAGTATGTCCCAGGAAGTAACTTTGTGACCACTATACATGCCCAACTGATCATTTTCAGATGCTGAGTACTTAATATACTAACATCAATAAAATATTCAGGAAAATTAGACAAGCCCGGATATTATAGGAGAGAGAGTGTGAACTATTCCAAATGTATGAGATGGAATGTGTCTGTCCATCAACATGAATCATTCATCATGTCTGTAACCAAAAGAAACAGTTTTGGGGTCTCTTACACCAGAGTAAGGCATTACTCCCAGTTGTACTGGCATAAATGAGAGGTGAAATTAGCCCAAAGATTGTAGATGTTTTCATTTAACCAATTATCCACTGTTGTCATGAATTTCTTTGGGAGCAACCCCAGGGTTGATGGATTTATATAGGTTGCACCTCCCAAAACTGACACTCTCTAGTCTGGCAACATCTATGGTCCAGTAGGACCATGGATGTTCTTAGACCACAGAGCCCTGAGAGCCTAATGGCCGGAGGCAGCACGGCTGGAGCCAAAGCCCATGGCAGCTCATGTCAGCAGGGCTGGGGCCTGAGCCTGTGGCAGCCTGCAACAGCAGAGCTGGCAGCCTGGCTGGGGCCAAGTGCCTGTGGCAATGCGGCCAGCAGCCCCAGCATTGTGAGGGCCTGAGGTAAGGGACTGGCTGGGGTGAAAGGGAAGCTGGCAGTGCTGACTGGTGATGGGCTGCGGGGAAAAGGGGAAGGGGGAGACAGGATCCTCCCTTGATCTGGAAAATTCCCCCATTCAGGTCCACTCAGGTCTTGAAGATGCTGGACCAGGGAGGTCCAACCTGCAGTTATATACAAGGTGCTGTTCTTTTCTGTTCTTGTTCACAAATACTTGAACATAAACCTGTCACTACTGAGTGTGAAAATGATAGGTCAGTGCAAGAAGAACTGTTTAAAATACTATCCCTATCTCATCAGAAGTCAAAATGTAAATGTTGCATAAAAAGTTTGCAAATTGTCAGGAATTGCTTATGACTGGCTCCTTCGTCTATCCAACAGGTTTTTTTTCTGTTCCATTACATAAGTATCTTTCTAAACAGATTCTTCACTTTGTAAATTAGACCCATAAAGTTACTGTGTGTTATTTGAATACATGATTTTAATTCAAGGTTACTTTTTGTTTGTAGCAAAAAGAGAGTGATAGTCAAAACAATACTGGAGAATCACTTTCAGGTAATGAATTGGCTTTACCATACATGTATGTTATTTTTATTAATTTTCTTCAGAAAAATTCTTTGCGAGGATGATGCTTGGAATTACCTAGAAAGGACCTGCAACTCCAGAGTGTATAAGGTTTCTCTCTTTAGCTTTTAATATTCTGTGGCAGGGTACAGAGCCATAAGTTTATCTGATCTATAGATAGGTATAAACTACTCTTGTCAATTTTCTTTTTGATGCCATTCCGGTCACCGAGCAGACATAGGAGAATGAAATGAAATTAAGATAGGGGCCAATAATGTTCTCTCAGAACAACCAGCACTTCAGTTAGGTGAAATGGAGTTAGCTTTGCTAATAAAGTGAGATTTTGGCCCACTGACTTCGTTATAGCACAACAGCAGTATAACTTATATACCTTTATATTTAGCTATTTTAAAAACTGCAAGGGCTTATGGAATGCCTCAGAGCAGAAATGTCTCCCTCTACTGAGACCTCAGCTGGATCATCGTGACCAATTCTGAGCACCACACTTTAGGAAGGATATAAATGAATTAGAGAGTCTAGAAGATGACAAAATTGATAAAACATTTAGAAAAACTGACCTATGAGGAAATGTTTAAAAAGGGGGCAGGTTTAGCCTTGTGCAAAGCCCAACAGGGCCTGATTGCAATCCTGAAATATGGTAAGGGCTGTTCTAAGGAGGATAGTGATAAATTGTTCTCCACATCCACAAAGGCCAGAAATGAAGTAGTGGGCTTAATCTGCAGCAAGGGAGATTTTGGTCAGAGGGGTAGCTGTGTTAGTCTATAACTAAAAAAACAACAATGGTCCTGTAGCACCTTAGAAACTGACCAAAAAACACTGTACTAAATATACTATCTATATATTTTGGTTAGTCTCTTAGGGTATGTCTACACAGCAAAGTTATTTTGAAATAACAGCCGTTATTTCGAAATAACTTTCCTAGCGTCTACACAAGCTAACTGCTATTTCGAAATTAATTCTAAATAGTGGAGGGCTTATTTCGAAATTGCTATTTTGAAATAAGCGCTGTGTAGACGCTTATTTCGAAATAGGGGACCTCCAGCCCTTCCCAAGGTGCCCTGCTGGCCGCCCTGGCCACAAGGTAACTTCTGACCTGATGCCCTGCTGGAATCAGTTCTGGCTGGCCTTACATGCGATTCAGCGTCCAATCAGTGTGGACATGCTATTTCGAAATAGCAAAAAGCTATTTTGAAATGCATTTTGTGTGTAGACGCATTATTTCGAAATAAGATATTTCAAAATAACTATTTTGAAATTAGATATTTCAAAATAACGCTGTAGTGTAGACATACCCTCAGGTGCTATAGGACCATTTTTTTTCCTGTAAGTTTTATTAGGAAAATGTAATTATAAGGGTAGTTAATTTCTGGGATAAGCTTCCGAGAGAGATTATGGCATGCCTGTCATTGGAGGGTCTCAAGAAAAGGTTGGACAGACACCTGTCAGAGATGGTCTAGGTTCACATAGTCCTGCCTCAGCACAGGTGGCTGCACTTGATGATTTCTCCAGGTCCCTTCCAGCCCTACAGTTCTGTGATGCAAGTCGCAAGAGCTTGTGTGTTCCCTTCCATGGAAATTATGTATTCTCATAAAATTGAGTTGTTGTACATTATAACCCACTGTGAATTGTGAGAAGTATTATTCAGCCTGCTAAAATGAAGGCTGGAAAAAAGCTAATTAAGTGACATCACAAAAACAGCAAGAGCATATTCTTTCTTTGCAGAACTGGAAAGATAAAATGCGTACAAAAGATAAGTTCAGCTTGATCATTTTCATTAGCACTAAGATTCAAATTCAAGTTATTTCAAAAATTTTCAAAATCCATTTGTGAGATGGCATACGTTTCTGAAAATAGAAAAGAATTAACAAGTGTGATAGCTATGAGAGTAAGTCTTTCTGAATATGTGATTTGCTTTTTTGCAGTTATAAACTCTTCACGACTCTTATTCTAATTGTAACTTAACCAGTCCTTGAAATTGTGCACTCACTGTTTCCATCAGTCATCTGCTCAATACTTCCTCTGGCAGCATCCCTTTTTCCTGTCTTAATTTGAATATGTTTGGTTTTATATTCCTCTTTCAAACTTGTATGGTAAACGGAATTTTTAAAAGGTCTAGCAGTTATAAGCTGTGCACATTATGCAACTTTCTGTGGTAAGGTTAGTTTGACCATTGTGGGCTGTTCTCTCTCTTTATTCAGTATATGGTCAAGTTAAAGGTTTACCCATTTGCCACCAAAATTCTAACTGTTGAAGAAGTGCCCTAGAATACTTTCAGACAATAGGCCTGACAGAGTAAGGCCTAATACAGATATTTGCAGTTTAATATTACGTATGCTGGCTTTTGTTTTCTTCTAGGCTATTAGTGCACAAACTAATGGAAGTTACAATTTTAGTGTCTCTCTAGGTTCCTTTTAATTCTTGCTGGAAGATTTTTAAATGGCAATCTCTGATGTCACATGACAAAGAATATTTCACCTCCTATATCCAGAAAGTAATTCATTAGGATTACCATTCTAAGGGCTTGTCTAGACTACATTCTTCTTTCGAAAGAGGAATATAAATGAGCCCGATCGAAAGCGCAAATGAAGCGCGGATTTAAATGTCCCATGCTTCATTTGCATATTCACGTCTGATTGCTGTTTCAAAAAAGGGTATTTCGAAAGTGAAACTGCAGTCTAGATGCGGTTCTTTTGGAAAAAAAACCCTTTTTTGAAAGAACCAGTTCTCACTTTTTCAGGAGTACGGGTTCTTTTGAAAAAGTTTTTTTTTTTTTTCCTGAAAGAACCTAGACTGCAGTTTCACTTTTGAAATACGCTTTTTTGAAATACCCTTTTTGAAACAGCGATCGGACATGAATATGCAAATGAAGCATGGGATATTTAAACCCGTGCTTCATTTGCACTTTTGATTTGCCTAATTTACATTCCTCTTTCGAAAGGAAGACATTCCTTACATTCCTCATTCCTCTTTGCTTCATTTATATCTATTTGAAATAATCTCCCTTCATAGAATACAACAGAAAGAGGCACATTAATATCAGTGGAAATATTAGGCTTTTGATTTGTGTGTGTCCATTAGCACAATCTTTACTGAAATACGACTGTCAAATATTTTCTTAAGTCTGCACTGTTATAAAGATGGCACCTTGAGTGCAGTAAGCTAGGCTGTGACATCTACCAACATAATCCTACTATTTATCTTGTTGAGATGTTAAGAGAGTTTCTTTCTGTTTAGTACTCATGGCTGTGAGTGTCAGTTATGATGGTTTTAATAAAGTAAAGGGGATAATTCTTCAGGCCAGGGAGTAGCCCACACTCCACAGTGAAAAGTGGAATCAGTCTGACAACCCTGTTATAAATTAGTGTATATTTTAAAAGTAACTGTGTTTTGATTTTATCTTCAGTGTACAACAAAGAAAAATATCAACAAAAATTAAAAAGTAATTTAATTCAGTAGGAGAAGATATTTTAAATCCCCGTTATTATTTTAGAAGTAGTTTTAAACAACATGATATTCTTCATCAGTGCATGAGGGTTTGTGTCAGAAAAAGAAGCCATGGAAAATAGAACATATTCTAAACTTTCAATGTAATATTTATAATTGTAGATATGAGGAGGTCCTGCAAAGAAAATGGCACCTGCTCCTTATGCTTGTTCCGAGCTCCAACCATCAGTGACTTACTCAATGATGAGGACTTGTTGTACACAATGAGGCTAAAGTTGGATCCATGCCACCCTACAGTAAAAAACTGGAGAAATTTTGCAAGCAAGTGGGGAATGACCTATGATGAATTGTGTTTCCTGGAACAGAAACAACAAAGTCCTACACTGGAATTTTTGTTGCGGAACAGTGACAGGACTGTGGAACAATTGATTGAGCTGTGCAAATTATATCAAAGAATTGATGTTGTAAAAGTGCTGCTGAAGTGGGTGGAGGAAGAATGGCCAAAGAGAGTAAATGGAACTCACTTCTAGATCACAGAAAAATTGTTAGCTTGAAAAATTTACTTGTCTAATTACCACTAGCAAGAGGGAAGCTTTCCCTGTCAGTGGCAGGGCACATACCATCAGTTTACGCAGAATATAAGCTTTTATTATATATACATTTCAAGCCCTTTTGGTTGCAAAGATAACCTTCCAAATGTGAATGGAATATTACTAATACTGCATTGTCTTCCTGAATCATCAAACATCTGGAATCTTTGTCAATGCTCATATATTTCCCAAGCAGGAGCAGAGTGAAAAATAACATAGCATTGAGCAGTATGGCCCTTGCAATTTAGAACCTTGGAAGGAATGAAACTGACAACCATTTCAGTTGCCCACTGGTGTTGTTTTGTAAAGTTTTGATTAGCAGCCCAGACACTTGACCTGTTGTCCCTACCTCATTGGTGACCATGTTCCTGTCTTTTATATCAGCTTTTACCTAATAGGTGTTTGGTAATATTTCAAGTCTAGCAGGAAGAATAAAAGGACTGTTAGATTTTTTAAAATATTTTTCATATAGGAACACCTCATGTATTTCCAAGATCAGTTTGCTTTTCATTCTTAGATTAATTTAATGTCTGAATACCCCATTTTGAAAAAAAATAATTTGGATACTCATTTATAAAAAAGACATACTACAATATAGTACTATACTACATTAAAATTATATATTGATTATGGAAAATCACATGTAATTCAGAGAGAATTTCCAAGGCGCACGTGAGTTGAGGACAAAAAAACAATCAAGAAAATGGCTTACATTAAAAATTAGTTCCAAGAATTCTGAAGGAAACATTTTGTGGGAGGATTATTTGTTTGTTCTCAAATGCTTCTTGTTCTGGAGTGGGAAACCTATAGCGTCACCCACATCATCCTCAGTACCCACGATGACTTTCCCGATCAAAGATTGTGGTCTTCTCTAAGAGATCACAAAACAGACCTGTGGCTGAGCCATTTTCCGCTCAGAGACTATTTCCTGCCTGTAAAACAGAACAAAACTTATGTACCACTTAAGCCATCATAATAGCTTAAGGGAGTCAATATGGATAACGACTGGAGAGTTTAAGAGGATTTAAGACTTATCAGTCACCCCCCAGGGATTTGATCTTGTTGCTCCTTTGAATTTAAATGGTTAAATTTAAAACATTTTAAAAGGGATAAGGAATAAGTGATATTGCTCTTTTCCCTACAATTTTTTAAAGTTATTTTAAAAAATCTGTTACAACAGAGCACTTATTGTTATAGTGTCACAATAAGAATTATGAGAATGCTATTAACCATTTAGTAAAACTATTCCAGTAGTTTTAGACATTTTTTATGTTAACTAAAGCATCTTGAATTTGTACCTGGACGTATGGTACCTGATTTCAGAGGCTGAGTAGTAAGGGTCAAATTTTCCATCACAACCGTTTTTTGGAAGAGAAATTGGATTGACTAATTTTCATGAAATTTAATCTGATTTCTGCAGGAAAACACTGGGTTTTTTTAAATTGAAAAACTGAGTGATTGAAAAGTGAGATGCTTTTAGCAGAAAACCAAAATATTCTGAATCTAAAATGCTGCTGTGTTACCTCATGGGAGCTATTCTCCTCTATGGGCTGAGCTCCTCAGCCAGGCTTAATCTCCCATGGCATTCTGTACCCACGGAACTGCCATATTCTCACCTAAGGGGAATAATGTGTTTTCTCATGGGACACTGTAGTCCAACCTGGAAGCCTGACTTCTTCAGAATGGGTGCATGATGTACTGCATTGGCATATCCAAATCAAAATATTTCAGTTGTCAGAAGACATGCTAGTTCTTCCATAAACATTTTTTTTAGAAAAACAAATCTCATTTAATCATAATTTTCCATGGAGGGGACATGCACTTCATCTCCCAACCAGCTGTAGTTCTGAGTCCTTGCAGTTCTCACTGAAGTCAGTGTAAGCTGCATGTGTTCATCACCTCTGAAGAGAAGGCCACTTTTATTTATGAGCCGAAGCATGAATTTAGCTTAACATTAGGCTCCTTGGTTTGAAAAGGTTATCCTTAAATTTTTACACCTGTAGTTGCTCATTATAACTGTAGTTGACATAATAGGATTTATTTAATGTTTGTATCCTTGATATGGCATGACCTAGGGATGTTAAATTTAGATTAATAGGCTAATCGAATAGTCGATGCAAATTGTATCGACTATTCAGTTAGTCTAGAAGGGAGCCTCACCTTTGAAGTGTAGCAACAGCCCCAAAGCTGTTGTTACACTTCAAAGGCAAAAGTGATCTGGGGAGCACTGGGCCAGCGGGAGACAGATTGAGTCCCCTGCTGGCCTCTTGCTCCCTGCTGCGTTTCAAAGTGGCAGCACTGCAAGGAGCTGGGGTCCAGCTGGGCACTCCCCTGCTGACCCCGGTTTTACATGGCGTTGCTGCTTTGAAACATCGCATGGGGCTTCCTGCACCATTTCAAAGCGGCAGTGCCGCATGGAGCTGGGGTCAGCTGGAGTCCCCAGCTGGTTCCCCAGCTCTCTGCAATGTTTCAAAGCAGCATTGCCAAGGGTCAGCGGGGGAGTCCCCAGCTGACCCTGGCTCCATTTGGTGCTGCCACTTTGAAATGCCGCAGGGAGCCCCACATGGCATTTCAAAGTGGCAGTGCTGCATGGAGCCCAGGATTAGTGGGGAGTTCCCAGCTGACCCTGATTCCAGCCTCCCCTTCGCTCCCCCTCCCCCCTTGCTGCCTCCTTCTGATAGAGGCAGCAAGGGTGGAAGGAGC
>CM057847.1:66436629-66456758 GCA_030068395.1 Apalone spinifera | reverse complement strand
ATCATTTTTGTTCTCAGTGACCCAGAATTAGTAAAGCTTGACTACATTTATTTTCAGAAGCAGTGTAATTAGCCTCCGATGTGGGAGACTAGGGTTCGGTTACCTGCTCAGCCACCGACTTCCTATGTGACTATGGACAAGTCACTTAGTACCAGAGTTTTCAAAGGTATTAAGGCACCTAAAGATGCAGATAAATGCCTACTGGGATTTTTTTTAAAAAACCACTCATCTGTCTAAGGGCTTTTGTAAGTCCCAACAAATATCTACCTGCATCTTATGACATCTATTCACCATTGAAAATCTGGTTCTTATGATATGTCTACGTTACCAAGTTTTGGCAACAAAACTTATGTCGACACCCAAAAGTCAACAAAACAAAAATCTCCAGCGAGTGTTCACACTTGCTCCCTTTCTCAATGGATCGTGTGCACACTAGGGGCACCAACTTCAACAACGTGAGCTATGGGTATGAATCCCACAGTGCCATGTTGTGGGAAGCCAGAGCTGATCCCTGCTTATCTTGGGATTATGGCGAGACACTCAAATACTCTAGTAATGAGGGCCATATAAGCATGTTAAATAGCACATAGGTTTTATAAGGATGAATTTTGCCTCACTGTGTCAGCTTTATTAAACTCATTCATGGAAATTTAACATTAAGAAGAGGGGATATGCCTGATTTGTTTAGACTTTCAAAAGGCTAGGTAACCAGAGGTTGAGTGGCAGAATAATGGCATGAAAAGAGTGAGAGATAGAAGTTTTCTTTCAAAAGCCCCAAGTGGGAAATGAAACCTGTAGGTGAAACAAGGCGTTAACTTCCTCTTGAGAAGCAGAAAAGCAGTTTATTAGATCAATACCCGGTCCATATAGTTACATCATTCAATGTTTTCAATTGTAAAAACCCAGAAATAAAGCTTTCTGTATAGATAAGACATATCTGTAGGAGCAAACAAGTCTGCATGTGTTTGAGATCCACAAGATGCAATAATCAGGGAGAAAGCTATAAAATTGTATACATATGTACAAAAAAAGGAATGGTTACCGTTTAAAGCATAAAAGCATACTTTCATGTTTGAAAATGCTTGGAAAGACAAATTACTTTGCAAACAATATACATAGCCTAACATGTAAAACAACATTGCTTGATTTGGAGATGCTTTTTTCAGTAGCTGTCAATTGATAATAAAGAGTTTCATGTGTCAGACAGAGGTATGTGTGGCCAATGTGGTTGGTAGAGGAACTGCATGGGTGAGGATGTGGAGAACACATCCAACTCCTACCAGGCTCATAATGCTGTGTCATGTCACAAAACATTTGCAAGCCACCTTATGTTTGGTTCACTCATTGTCAAGAATGATTTATCCAAAATGACATTTTTTCTTAATTCCAAATGGCTTTTTTGTGTAAATTGGGAAATACTTCACACCCAGAGGGTTTTCAGATATTATCTGGCTACACTAATGATCAGACAACCCATAGCACCTTGTGGTACAATATGGTATTGCAATCTTTTAGCCTTCAGTAGTCAAAAATGTGATCACTTCTTGAAATGAAAAATAGCTAAATATTTTTCAGCAATCTCTCAAAAAGAAGATATGCAACATTTAAAAACTCAAAAGACAGGACGATCTTGTGGGTATGGTACGGCACTCAGACTCAAGACTCTTGCTCAAATCTCTGCTGAACCACAAACTTCCTCTATGACCTTGAATGAGTTACTTAATCTCACTGTATCTCAGTTTCCCCTGGGCAAAATGGGGCTATTACTATTTCCTGTCTCTCATATCTGTTTAGATTGTAAGCTCTTTGGGAGCAGGGACTATCTCTTGCTAAGTGTTTGGATAGCATCTAGCAAAAGGGAGCCCTGATCTTGTTCAGGACCTCTAGCTATTACTGTAATGCAGATAATTAAGATACAATTTTTACCATTAATTCTTTGTATTAAGACAGAATACCATAATAAAAATTAAAAAGCTATCATACTATATTGATTTGTAATCAGAACTCCTCCAAGCAGGTCTGATTTTAAAAATAAATTACAATGTTGCCTATTGTTTTTAAAAAGAAAGACAGTGAAACAGCTTTCAATATCCTTTTCACTTGAACTAACACTGGCATTACGTACACCAAATGTATTGGATAAATTAACTAGTACTACTTGAAGCAACACAGCAATGGTATGCTTAAAGCAGGGGTGGGGAACCTTTTTTGGGTTGGGGGCCACTGACCCACAGAAAAAAATCAGTTGGGGGCTGCACACAAGTGAGAAGCAAACAAACAAAAACAAAAAAACCCTCACTGCTATGGCCCCTGGCCTGAGAAGGAAAAAGACACTCTGCACATTTCCTTCACACACCAGAGCTTAGGGGTGCCCATCCTAGTAGATTTTGTGGGATGGTGGGGGAACTGGAGCACCAGCATGGGCTTCCCAATGCTGGGGGGGGGGGGGGGGGGGGGGGGGGGGGGGGGGGAGTTAGAGAGGGCTGAGCCTTGGGGGCCGAATCCAGGCAAGTCAAGGGTTGCATCCAGCCCCTGGGCTTGAGGTTCCCTACCCCTAGTTTAAAGAAATCCCAGTGAACAGCCTTCTCAGATGGGAGGAGGCTATGTGTGTCATGGTGCCTATTAAGTGCCCCTGCTGGAACTGGTGAAGTAACAGGGCCATTTTTTTTAAGTACCTGTACTAGTTGGTGCAGGGTCTGACTCATAGGACTGATATTTTTCAAAAATCACTAATCTACAAGGCAAATCTAGAACATTAGTCAGGGCTAAAACATTAACTTACCAAAGAAGAATCACAAGAGGCCACTAAAAACTTACAGCCAAGCAAAGTGTGTAAATCGGACAGGCTATCAACTTATTTAATCAATTCCTAATATAACAATATTGATGATCCATTATTATGTAATACTGCATATCCAATTAAAGCTTTTAAGACTCTTAGGGTATGTCCAGCCACATGTTTGAGCCTGCACTCAAGCCCACCCCTCCTTGCAAACACACACTAGCTGTATTAACCTAGGTATAGGTGCTAGAACCAGGGGTACTCTTGTACCCCGGGCTTGAAGTGGTTTCCAATATTGACAGGATTTCAAGTTTGGTTCAACTGCTCTCAGCACACCCACTATACAAAGTGTTGCAGCACCTCCAAATCTAGGGCTCAAACATAGAATTCCTGGATCCAGCAGAGCTGGAGGGTCCAAGCCCAGTGGCTTTTCTGCATGTATGTAGCCCCGCTTGACTCAGACAGCAGAAGTCCTCTGTATTTATCCCAGGCTCTTTGGAGCAAATTTCTTAGTCTTCTCTATGCCAACAATCCTTGATGTAGTCTATTGGCAGTGCCAATAGGAACACGTCAGATCAGTGTTAACCCCTGGTCTGCTGTACACCTATGTGTTCCCAGGGCTGGGGAAGGCTGGAGATGTGCACCTCCTGTTGGAGACAACGGTGGCCTGCTCCTACAGTGTGGGGCAGCTTATCTCCTACAAGGACCTGAGCAGCAGGGGTGGGGCCTCAGGCGGAAGGAGTAGGGTGGGGGTCTTGCCTCCTCCAGCCCTATATTCATTCACTGCCCATGCCTCAGTTGCTCCCTTCAGTGCAGTTGCCAGATCTCCACTTTACATTCTGGCCCCTGCTGTGCTCCCAGGGGTTGCATGTGTAGGTGAGCCCAGGAAGCAAATGGGAGCCTGCCCCAAAATCTCCCCCCAGCTTCCTTCAGTGGTGGCTCTGACTCCTTACTGCTGAACAGAGCTTGCCTGGAATAGGGTGCAAAATTGAAAGGTGGGAGGCAGCTCTTGGCTGCCAGGATGGTGGGGATCATCCCTCCCCCAGATGTGCTGAGGAGAGCAGCTGCTTGGTCCCGCCCTTGCTCCCAGCTCCTCCGTCCCTGATCTTCTTGGAGTTGCGTGTGCTGGGGTGCCTAGTTAGCATGCGTTGTAAGTTCAGTGAATGGGACTCATCCCCAAAATGTCCCCATACCTTCCTACAATCTCTTATCCTTGCCTCCCAGGGTGCATCCAGGGCAGGGATACAGGGTTGGAGCACTCTGCATCTCAAACCCTGTGGGTGCATTTCATTCACAGTCAGCAACAGCCAGGTTGGGAGGGAGGGTTGTTTTTCTTTGAAACTTATATTTTGTCAAACTTTGGAACAATCCAAAATAAGCAAATAAACCAGCCAACCAAAAACAACTACTTTGAACATTTCATTTTAAAAATTAACAATTGCAACAAGGTTTCATTTTAATAGCTGGACAGCAATGGAGACTGATGTCCTAATTATCCTCAGAACAGGTGCACCTCCAGCTCTGCCCATTCTTCCGAGGCCCCATCCCTCATCATGGGGAAGTGGAATGGCATGCGGCCCAAGCCTTTCCAGCCCCAGAGCAGGGGGAGGGCAAAGGGCGTGTGGCCTGAGCCTCCCTGGCCCCAGAGCATGAGGAGGGCAGAGGGCATGCAGCCCAAACTTCCCCAGGTTTGGAGCACAGGGAGGGTGGGCACTTGGGGGCAGCAACACTCTTCCCTCCCAGTACAACTATAGTAGGTGTTCTGGGGGCAAAGTATGGGTGGACCCAGGCTGGCAGTTGGGAAAGGCAATGCCTTGCCCCACCTAGCATACCCGCTGCCCATGCTGCTTCCCTTTCGGACCCCACGTTGCCATCAGCATATGTGAATGCTGTTTGTGGGCATTTTTGCTCACAAAATACTTCCATCCTCTATCAGGTATGTTGGCATGGATATACAAATTTAGGCATGGATATACAAATTTAGGGCAGAGCAAGGTCCAAGGAACTTAACAGCTATATTAAAAGTTCATGATATTCTTCTCTGTTACACCTCAGCCTACCGCTAACTGGGCTGGAAGAACTGCATACAAAGCGGGCAGGAGTTTTTGCCTCAAAGAGAATGTTTGTGCGGGGTTGGACTGTCAACTTTGAGGCTACATGCTCACTTTTTCTGCCCTCCCTCTGTCCAGGGCCGGCCCACAACATTTTGGCACCTGAGGCGGGGAGCTGAAATGATGCCCCTATGCTCCCTCGCTTGGGCCAAAACTTTGAAAGGTCTCAATTCTGCCTTCTTCCTGTTGTACTCCTCTCATGGTACTGCTCTGCTACCTACATATGCACCAGCAGCAGACACAATTTTCTGGGTCCTAGTAATGGCCCCCTCCCAGTCTGGCACCTGAGGCGGCCGCCTCAGTTCACCTCATGGTAGGGCCAGCCCTGCCTCTGTCCTTGCTCTCCCCCACCCTCATTTTCATCGGACAGGGGCAGAGGGTTGGGATGAGGGTGATGGCTGGAGTTTTGGGGTGGGGCTGGAGATGAGAGATTTGTGGTGTAGGAGGAGGTTCTGGGCTGGGTCTGAGGGGTTCAGAGTGTGGGAGGGGGCTTGGGGGTGATGGGGGTGTCTGGGTTGGGGCACAGGGAGCGATTTTGAGATGTGGGTTCTGGGTGGTGCTTACCTTGGTGGGCTCCTCGGAAGCAGTGACACGTACCTCAGTTCCTAGGCAGAAGTGTGGCCAGGCAGCTCTGTGAGTCTGCGTATTGCCTGCCCCACAGCTTCTGTAGCCCTCCCTCCACCTAGGACCCACAGGTCATGTCACTGCTTCCGGGAGCTGTGAGGAGCCAGGAAGGGAGCCTGCCAGCCCTGTGCCAACTGAACTTTTAATTGGAGCTGCCACTATCCCTTTCCAACTGGGTGTGCCAGGGGAAAGCCAGACACCTGGCAACCCAAACTGAGGGAGATGTGATGGACACAGATTTATGAGGCTCTCAGCAATTCCCTAATCTACCTTAAAATATTTTTTGTTAAAATTAATACAATTTGCATTAAGCAGCAAGGGGGCCAGAGTTTGCACCTGTGTAAATACCACGTTTCAGTGCTGAGGAGGAAAGGCCGTTTTGACGCATTTCACTCCAACCGTAACGGAATGCTAGAGCCAGAAGGTTCCATAACAGTTGGGGATGACAGTTGTGCAGCTGGCAGGAGAGCACTGCTGTGTGGGATAGGGGGTGATATGTAGCCGTCTCTTAATATTTGCACAAGGTCACCAGTACAGGCCTGCCCATGGTGGCCACAGTGCTAATTTATTGCACTAGCTTGAGCAGAGCTAGCACATCCATAGCAATCTAAACTGGCAATTACACCTGCCAGCTGCAGTGCAGACAGCTCCCTGGTGACCATGGCAATAGAGTGGAAACAGGAAAAGCTCACCAGTTACCAACCCCAATCCCAGGTTGCAAATGAAGGTAGGTTAACAGCAGATTCAGGGAACAGAAATCTGGAGAAGGACAAGGGCCCGGATGTTATCCTGCTGCTGCATGACATACCACGTGTAGCAGATATCTTTGCAGCCTGTGTCTGTCTGGCTTCCTGCAGCTGATATACCAGTGGGAAATGATGGAAATCCCATCTTGAGCCAGGAGCTGCTGGGCTCTGACCAGGCTTCCGATTGGGTGAGGTTTTTCTCGCTCGGGCTTGGAGCTTTCACTTGTCTCCATGTATCTTAAAAAAGGAGTTCTGGAGAGGCAACTAAACATCAAACAGCACTCCATAAGCTGTGACAAGGGACCCCCACACAAGAAAGAAGCTGTCATATATCACTGAAACGCTTCAGAGGGGTAGCCGAGTTAGTACGTAACAGAAAAACTTAAAAAACAACAAATAGACAAGTAGCATCTTAAAGACTAAACGTTTTATATATTGTTGAGTTCACTTTGTGAGGGGATTGGGTACCTGGGTTACTGGGTTGGGATGTGTGATAGAGTGAAACCTGGGAGGGTGGGGACTCTAGGGCCAATTTTGGGGCCTTTTTACCTCGTCCTGCTGAAGCTAAGTCTCCTCAGTCTCCAGCTGAAGAGGAGGGGTCACCTGGCAGCCTGACGAGATGGCATGGGAGAGATGCCAAATGTTTGCTACTTGTAAAAAGTTCAGCAGTGAGCTGGTAAGACAAGACTGGAGATCAGGGGTTGGCAACCTTTTCAAACCACAGAGCCAAACTACATAAAAAAATTCAGAACAAGTGGTCAACAAAGAATGCTCATTTACCTGGCTGAAAATATACAACTTCATATTATTGATAATTGATGTGATGATTAATAATAGTATACATGAAAGATTGTACTCAGAGATTTTATTTAATGGGACTTCTGCTGCTGCATCTTTTCGCACATTTCTTTGAAGTTTACATCATAACTGTTCAAATTCAGCTTCATGCATGCATTCAGGCTGTCCTCTCTCAATCCTGAGCGCAAAGTACCTTTGACATGATTCGGGGGGTTTGGGTGCATGATGAGCTCAGGGCACAGGGTTGGGGTGTGTGGGGGGTGCAGGAGTGTTATTGCACGGGTCTGGGGATGTGGGGGTGCAGAAGTCAGGGTTGGGATGCAAGAGGTAAGCCAGGGTGCTGGGAGTGGGAAACAGAGTATGTGGAGGGGCCCTTGGGATGGATTACCTTGTCTGGCTGGGGTTGGGCTACTGTACCTGGGCAGCAGTGGTTGGACGAGGGGCTGGGCCAGGATTGCCACAGCTGGATCATGGCTGCCCCTCCTACCCATGCTGCAGCAGGAGTGGAGGCTACTCCCAGCCCTTCCTGAGGCCAGATGGGGGCTGGAATATGGGGCCTGCCCCAGGATCAGGGCAAGGGCCAGGACGCTGCAGCCAGATGGAGCCTGGAGAAGGGCTGAAGCCGAGGCATGGTCGTTGCCTGGCTGCTCCCACGTCAGAGAGGTGAAGTTGGTGGCTGCCCCTTGTGCTGGGGCTGGAGTTGGGGCCAAAGTGCAGCTGCTCTTGGAACTGCACCATGGCCCTGGTCCCAGGAGCGGACACACCACAGCTCAGCTCCAGTTCCGGAACATGGGGCAGTGGCCCACCATGCAGCTCCGCTAGGCTGCATGGCAGCCGCTGGAGCTGGAACCAGGACCGTGGTGCAGCTGTCCCAGTACAGACAACCATACCGCAGCCCAGATCCAGCTCTGACATACAGGGCTGCTGCCCACCATACAGCTCCACCAGGCCATGTTTGGTGCTGAACTGTGAGCCATAGTTTGCTGACCCCTGCTGTAGATACTAGTGTCCTGCAAAATCTGTGTCCTCCTGATCATTTTTTGGAAGTAAGGTAGCAGGAGACAGACATGGGGCTGATTTAAGTTCCCGACTCTATACCAAGCAGGATGCTAGGATGAGAGCTAGTTTGCAGCTAAAGAAAGAATGTCATTCTCCTAGGCAGCAATTTCCCTCAGGATTAAATTCATACTACTATTTTAAAGTGCATACAAAGAAATTAAAGTATGAAACGAATAATGCAATTGGTTTCAAAAGGCAGTTTTAAACAGTAACCTACCTCGAGCAGAAACAGAGGCATAATCAAAAATAAACCCATATTGTCAGCATGGGAGCTGTGAAACTTACACTGGTCCTTTAAGAAATGTCGGGCGAAAGAAGTCAGGCTTTCTGAGCCACATGCATGTGGTGATGTCATTGTGTTGGTCCATGGGAACTAGGAAGTAGAAGTGGAGGAACCATTTTTCCTGTGCAAAGCAGAGTAATCAGCTGAATTAAATTAAAGCCGTCAGAAATGGATATAGATGCATATGCTTTACAGTCAGATTTCAGTTTGAAGCTTGGAAGAGGTTATTAGTTACAGAGGTAAGTTAAATATAAATTAAATATGATTTAAACAGATTGACAGTATCCTTTCTGGAAAAAAAGTTGAAATTTTTAAAATGCAGGTGTGTGTAGAGGCAGAAAAAAGGATTGACTCCCGTGAGGGGGACCATACAAAAGAAACAAAACAAGAAAACTAAAATGGCAAGGTTAAAATTGTATTTAAAAAATGTCTTATGTTATTAAACTTCTCTGATTATTAAAATTTAAACTTTTAAAATTAATTTATTTTTCATGAAGGTCTTCTTTTGTTTACTTTTTAGATTTTCCTCAAATGAGTCATTCACTATACAATCTGTATTCACTTTCTACTTCTGATGTACTAACACAATCTTGGAAAATTCAGGGAACAGACATTGCATGGGAATGTTTAGATCCAAGCAAATTAATTTTACTGCACTGCTTTATTTTTAAAGGTGGACATTTCTCTTACTATCATTTTTATGTAAAACTTGTTTTTTAAAAACAATATCTGTGCTTTGGGTTTAAATAGCCCTGACTACATCTCTTAAATGATAATCTGACTGACTATAGTGAATGGCAGGATTTTCTGCCTACCTGGTGTTTATTACCAGGAATATTTTGGAGTTAGTGAGATAATACATAGTGATATTAAATTTCAGTTTTTCTGCTACAAAATGGGAGGAAAAAACTGGTGTTTACCAGTCTTAGAAAACTCTAACTTTAGTCATGCTCCACATTTAGAAATAGAAATAATGGTACTCAGCAGTTTGAGTATTGTTTGGCGACATCAGCTTAATGAATACTGAAAGTAATTTTTCTCTTTGTCAGAGAGGATCTGCTATGCATTTCTATCAGTGAATTCCCACCCACATCCAGAACCCAGCAATTATACAACATTCCCTCATTCCTAAAATACAGAAATACCTAAATTCCAACTTTCTCTCCATGTTATTGCCCTGTTTTCTTGGTATGGAATTGACTTACTGTCTGTGGTATCAAGCAACATTGCCAAGATTTCAGATGCACCACACTTTCATGGGAAGCAGCATGGTCCAGTGAATAGGCTACCAGTGTTTCTCTCAACCTTTTTTTTTATAAAGTACCCCCTTTTAAAAAAAATTATAAGTACTCCCAGTACCTACAGTTTTCAGAAACACACAATTTTTTTCTACCATTGCAACACATTTGTTTAAACAATTAAATTGTAGCTGGGCAAGCGATTAAATTTTTGGATGTAAAAAGTACAAAAATAATAAAGAGCTGCAAAACCTAAAACAAAAATTATGTTTTCTCCAAATTTCAGTTGTGTTGATGTACCCCCCCAGACTTCTGTCGAGTACCTTTATGGGTACTCATACCACTGGTTGAGAAACACTGGGCTACCAAGTTAGGAGTCATAAGATTGAGTTCCAATTCTGGCTCTCTTACTAGCCTTCTCTGTCCAGGGAATATGTCTCTTCTGTGCCTCTCTTATCCCATTTCTAAGATGAGGCTAATGATATTTGGATTTCTTTATAAATTGCTTTGTAATTAATGGATGAAAAACCATATGTAAGAGCTAAGTGTGTTGCTGCTTAATAATCACATATAGAAAAAATGAAAATATTATTAAAGAGTTACAATGGGTCACACCTCCACAGAGACTGATGTAGATAAATCTCCATTCTTATACTTATGCATCGTCTTTGTTCTGATTGGTCAAATATATTGTAACAGGTATCAGGCAGCAATACAGCAAACGTAGGCCCCATTAAATCTGCTTAAATGAAATTGCCTTTGTTTGCATAATAGAGAACAATAAATAATATTATTAATATTACTGTCTGTTGGTTAATGTTATTTAATGTCTGTTGGTATTACATTCTGGACACGACATTCTGGATACCTTTCTGAAAAAGGGAGGGATTGCTGTTTAGTACAGAATACACTAAAATAGTGGCTCTCGATCTATCCAGACTACTGTACTCTTCAGAAATCTGATTCGTCTTGAATACCCTCAAGTTTCACCTCACTTAAAAACTACTTACTTACAAAATCAGACATAAAAACACAAAAGTGTCACAGCACACTATTACTGAAAAATTGCTTACTTTATAATTTTTACTATATAATTATAAAATTGCACTTGCATGTCAGTGTATAGAGTACAAAAAAGTCATTGTCTATGTGAAATTTTTGTTTGTAGTGACTTCTCTAGTGCTTTGTATGTGGCCTGTTATAAAACTAGAAAATATCTAAATAAGTGAATGTATACTGACAGGCCTCTGTGTACTCCCAGGGTTACTGTACCCCTGGTTGAGAACCACTGCACTAAGAAGCTGAAATTTCATTGTTGTTCAGTGCTGTCTGTTCAGTCAATCTGTCAGTACTGTCCTAGAACTGTTAATTTGTACCAGGAATTGTGTATGCTGAGAAAGACATAGAAAACAGAAACTTTGCGTCTTTCTTGTAGTTTTTGCTAGTCTTTTCACCATAGTATGGAAGGTAAGAGAACTTCTGGCCCCTTTTAATTTGGCAGGAGAAAGCAAAGGTCAGCTTACAGCAGTGGTGGGCACCCTAAGGCTTGTAGGCCACACATGGCTTGTCAGAGTAAGCGCCTGGCAGGCTGCCAGACAGATTGTTTACTTTGTGTTTGCATGTATGGGCTGCCCACAACTCCTATTGGCTGTTCACTGTTCCTGGCCAATGAGAGCTGTGAGAAGTAGTGGCTAGCAAGACCCTGTGACCTGTGTTGCTTCCTGCAGCTCCCATTGGTCAGGCTCGGCAAACTGCGGGCAATGGAAGTAGCAGGTGGTTTATCCTGATGAGCTGTGTGCAGCCTGTTGGCCTCAAGTTGCCTTCCACTGGCCTACAGATCCCTTAGGAGATTAAGGAATTTACAAAAAAAGAAAATAAAATTGCTCTCTTGCTTGTTTTAAGCCAGATTTTTGCCTTGCTCTTGTGTAGGAAGTAGGAATGTGCAAAGAACCTTCACCTCTTGTACTCCCACAAAAGAATTAGGCACAGCTGCAATTCCTGAGTGCAAGAGCTATGCCTCAGGTCTTTGTGGGATGATAACTCTTTTCTTCTCTCACAATTTCTATGCTGACCAAAAGATCAAGAGAGCTGTGTAGAAAGCAGAAGGGTGGACCATGCTTAAGGACTGTGCATGTCCACAATCCTCAGTAAGGAGCTGTGGGTGCGATTATGTCTATTGAAAACCAATCATGCCCAGAGTTCTCAAGTAAGCTATCTACACATTGCCCTGTATTGATGGATGTGTCTTATTGGGACAACTAAACACATAATTTTGTAAAAACAGTAAAATTAAGCAAGCACATTGCTTTTAAAACATGTTCGTTAGTATGTCAAAATCAGTAATTTAATATTTTGAAAACTGAACAAGGATTAATTCATTCAGTGTTTTTAATTAAAAAGTAATTTTTGACTTTCCAAAGGGATTTTTTCGTCAATGCCAAGAAAACAGTGAGAACTTTAACTATATTCAAAATCCATTGCTGGTCACACACACAGCCAACAGACTTGGCTGGAGGAGGGAAGATGATGTCCTTGGACCGACTGCAGAACACAACCCATAAGCCGGTAACTTCCCATCATGTAAACAGCTTCTCCCTGCAGGCAGTGGGCAACTTTACCCTATTAGGACTTTTTTCTTACATGTCAGCTAGTCAGAGCTGAGTGTTTTTTGTGAGGTGATAGGATTACTGAAAAATCTCCACATTTCCCATGCACACGAGAATAACTTGCTGCTTTCAGTACAGTTCTTGTTAATAGGGTAGGGAACTTGGAGCTGTGTGTCTCTTGTTGTTAAAGTACAGTGTATCCAAAAAGGAGAGAATACTCATTCATCTGTGCGCCAGGGCTAGGCTTAAAGCTTGCCCAGCATGGGTCCCCAGCTGCACTGAGGCTGGGGACACCATGCACTGCCCACTCTCCCTGTGCTCGAGGCCTGCCCCTGCGGTGGGAATGGGGAGTGAGCTTGGCTGCTGTAGAAGGGAGGACCTCCGGAAGGAGGGGGTGAGGGCTTGCCTCCCCATCCTTAAGTTCACCCACAGCATGTGTGTTAGATTATCTTTTGTGAGCCAGGGAGAGTGAAGGGATGTGAGTTGCCTATCCCCCAACACTGTTTTCATATGTGATTCACTCTGCAGAGGGAGCAAGATTAAGCAGTTCTTTCTCATAATGATCTCTCCTTGAATGGGCCATACAAGGCGTGGTTTCTCGGTTTCCCCTACCAGAAAGAGCCTCAGAGATATTTTCTCTTGAAATATATTTTTTTACTCTCCAATCCAATCCAATCCAATCCAATCCAATCCACGTCTATGCTGCATGTAGAAATGGAACGTTTTACTTAGATTTTCATGGCAGGAGTGGTGCAATGCTGTTACAAATTTGAGATACCCCTAACATAAAAATAACATTTAAATTAATTTAAATTCATTTTCTCTAATAGTTTTAGCAATTTGATTGGTTTTTTTTACACTCCCCATTGTGAGGAAGGGTTAGAACTGTTTCCAGTGATTCATGGATTCCAAAGCCTCTTTCTTGTCCTTAATTCTGCAGGCCATAGATTTTTCTTGTCTCTCTTTCTACAATTCCTAGTTTCTGTTTTATATGTATTACTATCAATTTCCCTTTTCTTTGATTTGTTACTTACTTTTTATTTTCTATAGTTGCTTTCACTTCTTCACTAAACCAAGTTGTTTTTTTTAACTATGTGGGTCATCTTTCTTATGTTGGTTATTTGGAATTTTCCCCTTCAATGTTATTAGTTAGAATGGCAGATTTTACCATATTTTTTCTTTTTTCTTTTTTACCTAAACATCCCAAAATGTTTTTTGAACATTTTCCCCTTTCTTATAGGCTATTCCATACACTGGGACAATTCTTGGTGGTCTTCATCCTGGGGAATTAGTTTTAATACAAGGGAATGTTCCTGATGATTCTGACAGGTAATTTGCTAAAGTCACTTGACTCTCAAGTGGTTATATTTTGAATGAGCCTTTAAGGAGCCATGCTGGTACAAAACCTAAATGGCTTTTTAGATCTTGTGGGATACACATTCACTGGAAATATTTTAATTTTTCTGTCATAAAATTGGGGAATTATGAATCTGACCCTGCATCTATCAATGAAGAAGCTCATTAATGGACATTGGAGGAGACCCCAAGATGTGTGACTGAAATTGGCTGAAATCTTTGGAAGCAAACCCACAGCCTTAATAGAAAAAAAATTTCAGATTTGAAAAAGTAATTAATTTATATTTAAAAACTGATCTTTGCCACAGTAGACACCTGTTGACATGTTGATTTATAAAATGCTCTGAATATATGTAGTAGCGTTACACAATGCTGAATGTGTGTGTGTAAGTAGGAAGCAAAGGATAAATGCAGGTTTCAAAGTGAGATTTAAAGAAAATAAGTTACTCCTCACCTTGCTCCCTGCTCTGTACTCACTTTTTTTTGTCTAGTCTTTTGGTTCCCTTTGTTTCCTTCCCCTTTGGATCATAATCAGCTTCCTATGATCCAGAAACCTTTTCTTTCTAAGGGCAGTATCTGAAACAATAGAAGTGTTTTGTCACTTGGCAGAATCAGGCTTCACATGAGGGGAAGGAATCATGGTGGCTATGGGGGTCAAAGATAGAGAATTGAAATCTAGGTTCCATTACCTGTTCTTCCACAAGTTTCCACTGTGGATTTGGTCATTTAATTTATTTCCCCATCTTTAAAATGGGAATGAGAATTATTTAGAAGGAGTAATAAGGATTAATTTAATAAAGTACATGCTGTGCTCAGATGCTATGGTGATTAGTACCAGAGAAATACTTATAGGTTATTCTACTTCTTAGTAATAGATTAAGGAGATTTTTGAAAACACATGAGAGTAAGGCTCCCAACTTGCATTGATTTTCTTTCTTTCTTTCTTTCTTTCTTTCTTGAGGGAGCTGGGTGGCATAACTGCCCATTGTGCCTTTAAAAATCTTCCTGTGTTTGGTTAGTCATAAATTAGTATTATGTATCTAACACTTTACTTGTCATTAATCTGTAATCACCATAACGAGATTTAATACAAAGTTTGTATATTATTAAAACGTAATTAAATATTTTAGAAGAGAACACTTCTAGATGAGTTGAACTGAATGTGTGTTTTTAATCTGTGATCAGGTTCCAGGTGGACTTCCAGTGTGGCAGTAGCACAAAACCTCGGGCTGATGTGGCCTTTCACTTCAATCCCCGCTTCAAAAGATCTGGCTCCATAGTTTGTAACACTCTGGAAAAAGAAAGATGGGGTTGGGAGGAGATCACTTATGAGATGCCTTTTCAAAAAGGGAAGCCATTTGAGATTGTCTTTATGGTTTTGAAGGATAAATTCCAGGTGAGTTCCTAAGAAACATGAGTATTTAGCCACTTGACATGCCATAAACACAGTATTATGGAAGCATCAGTATTGTTTATGGCTATGTACACTTTAATTACAAAGAGAAACGATAGGCTGAAAGAGGGGTACTGTTGAGTAATGTAGGCCTTTAATTTTATATACTTGTGCCTGGAAAGTTGTGTGTTGAGGGAGCAAATACCTTCCTGATTATACTAGCTGTTACCCAGCCCCTCCCTTTCCTATGTCCAAAGGGCTTCTGCTGAACACAGCAGCCTTCTGTCTACATCAGTCAGAGGAAGCACTAAAAAGAAACAAGTCTATAGTCTGTATGTCAACAAATGCTCATGTGCTGAGAGAATCAAAATGTGATCAGTGATGCAGTAACAAACCCAAAGTACATATGTGCAGTACATTTACTTTTGTTATTGAATGCCATTAAATATTATGTCCTGTGGAGATCTGCACAAGGAGTGTTTGAAGTACCTTGGAGAAGGCCATCTGACAGACTCATGTAGGATCTGCAAGTCCTTGAAACCAAGGACCAAACATGCGCGCGACTCCAGACTCAAGGTGCTGCTGATGGAGTCTGTGCTTCAACCAGTGGCACCAGTACCGTCCGTGAGGAGTGCCCAAGGGTTGGTGCAGGGTACGGGATTTGCACCCAGTCACTGTGTGGCGTTGGACCATCATTCAGCACCACGGTACTGGTCCCAGTCCCTGATACTGAGTGCTTGCAAGAAGGCATGGAAAGGGAGATTGCCTTTGAGGCGGGACCAGGGGGTGCATCCATGAGAGGGACACTCCAAGACTTTATCACCGCCCAGATGCGGAGAGACTCCTATGCACCACAGGCATAGGTTGAGCCCCGCTCGGGCAAGTAGTCCCAAGGTTCAGAACCTGTTAGTGGAAGAGGTCCCTCGGCCGTTGACCCCAGACATCTTTGTTGTGGCCTGGGAGCTGATCGAACTTACCTCATCCCTGGGATCGGCACTGCACAGTGCGGAGCCATATGAAGTCCGTGAGCGCCAAAGACTTAGAATGGGGCCGACAACATGCATGGTGCCACCCTCCTTACTACCGGTGAGGGATTCTGGTCTGGCACTGCCGGTAGTAGCTACACTGGCTCCCCTGGTATAGGAGCCAGGTTCTGCGCAGAGCAGAACCATCCCAGCACCAGCACCATCAACTTCGGCTCTGTCAGCACCGGCAGTGTTGGCACCAGAGAGTGCAGTCATGCCTCCCCCGGCACCACCACCACTGCACCGAGGCAAACCATTGGCCATGGTGCACCACAGCTAGCACTGGGAGCAGGAGGCATCGGTGGCACCACCACGTCTGAGTACTCCTCTGAATCAGATGCAGAGTCATTCGCTTCAAGGGCTTCGTCGCACTGATCATCAAGGTCAGGTTGGTCAAGGTCTCTACACTGGTCCCGGCACTGATCCTGGCACTAATCCCGCTCGAGGCATCACTTGCAAAAGGCCAGCCCACCACCGTCTCAGACATGGCCTCCACAATGGCAGCCACTAGCCCAGCGGCCCTTTTGGATTCCCTGGGCATATCAACAAGCCCATTGACTGAAGCTTTCGAGGTTGGGGTCAGCCTTGGCTTCGGTGTACTCAGGCCACAGGGTGACCCCCTTGGCTATCCCACTCACACAGGCCCGAACCTCAGCATCCAGGGCCAGTCCTTCGGGATCAGCAGGGGACCACGATCACCCGGCTTGACAGCCAGCCACAATGAACCCTACCCAACCGCGGCCCCACCCAGTATCAGCCAGGGTTGCTCCCGGAGGAGCCACTGTTGCCGAGGGACTCCTCGTCCTCGTCCTCTTCCTCCGATGTGGCTCTGGTGAACCCGTCCCTGGCTATGCCCACCATGGACATGTGCACCCATCAAGACCTCCTCAGGAGGTTGGCACAAAACTTAGGGGTGCAGGCTGAGGAAGTGGCAGAAGAATATGATCCCATGGTGGACATCCTGATGGTGGATGCTCCTGCTAGGATTGCCCTCCCCCTTAAGACGGTGGCCAAAATTATGAAAAACCTTGGAGGTGTCCATTCCTCCGACGCAGAAAGGGGTGTAGAGGAGGTATTTCGTGCCACAGTCAGGTCACGAACATCTGTTTTCCTACCCACCCCTAGGCTTGGTGGTGGCCTAAGCTGCTTGCCAAAGAGAGGCAGGGGCAGCCCAGCCCCACTCCTAAAAGCAAGGAGCCCAAAAAGCTTGACCTCTTGGGGCAAAACACATACACAACAGCGAGACTACAGCTGAAGATTGCTAACCAGCAAGTAATGCTCAGCAGATATGCCTATAACTCCCGGGTGGCGGTTGAGAAGTTCAAGTCCAAGCTCCTGAAGGAGTCGCAGCAGAAGTTTGGGGCTTTGACAGAGAAAGGCAAGGTGGTATCCTGCACCACCCTTCAGGCCGCACTGGATGCAGAAGGCTCTGCGGCATGCTCAGTGGCCAAGGTCATTGTCTTGTGGAGGAACTTGTGGCTTTAGGTCTCGGACATCCCGCCTGAAGTCCAGTCTATGCTGCAGGACTTGCCCTTCGAAAGCTCAGGGCTCATCTCAGAGCAGACTGTCAGTAAATTGCAGTCTGAAGGACTTGAGGGTGACGTTCAAGTCTTTGGGCATCCATACCCCTGATCCCCAACGTCACCCATTGAATCCCAGGTCACAGAGACCATACCAACAGGGACCCAGATAAGACTCACGGCTTGGAAGATTGAGGGGGGGAGAGAGCTCCTTTGTTCAGACCTGGTCAGATGGGTACTGATGGAGAGTAGAAAGCCCTCCAGCAGGGTGACCTATCAGGCCAAATGGAGAGGTTTTCCACTTGGGTCAGTCAGAAAAGGGGGGGACCCCTTTTGGGTCCCCATCCCCATGATCTTAACTACCTCCTCGACCTCAGGCAACAGGGGTTGTCCATCTCTTCGGTGAGAGTACACCTAGCAGCCATTGTGGCTTTTCACCAGGGGGAAGGGGAAGCTCTGTCTTCACCCATGCGATGGTTGAGCACTTTCTGAAGGGTCTGGATAGGCTCTATCCCCAGGTTAGGCAACCTGTTCCACAGTGGGACCTGAATCTAGTGCTCCAGGGACTCATGTGGCCCCCGTTTGAACCAATAGCTACATGTTCCCTCTCCCATCTCTCATGGAAGGTAGCCTTTCTTGTGGCTATCACCTCAGCTAGGAGGATGTCCGAGTTGCGAGCCCTTTCTTCGGTGCCACCATATAATGTGTTCTCACACAGAAAGGCATCCACACCCTGCCTTTCTACCCAAAGTAGTGTCCCTGTTCCATATGTCCCAAGAGATTTTCCCACTGGTCTTTTGCTCTTTCTCATTTGCATGCGGCTTAGGGTAAGCGCTTCATACATTAGATGTCAGGAGGGTTCTCAGCTTTTATTTGGAAAGGACAAAGCAGTTTCATAGGTTGACCCAGCTCTTTGTGTCTGTGACAGAGAGGATGAAGGGCCTGCCCATGTTGGCTCAGTGCCTGTCCTCATGGCATGCATTAAGGCGTGTTTTGATCTAAGGGGAAAGCCGGCCCCGCCTATATGGCCCATTCCACCAGAGCCCAGGCCTCCTCAATGGCATTCCTAGCATAAGTGCCAATCCTAGACCTCTGTGGAGTGGCTATGTGGTCATCGATTCATTGTTTTACTAACCATTATGAAGGCTAGACAGGATGTGGCTGTTGGCAGAGTGGTGCTGCAGTCTATTTGTCCTTCGGTTCCAACCCCGCCTCTGTAGGTATGGCTTGGGAATCACCTACGTGGAATGGACATAAGCAAGCACTTGAAGAAAAAAACGGTTACTTACTTCATAACGGTTGTTCTTCGAGATGTGTTGCTTATGTCCATTCCAATCCCAGCCACTTCCCTTTCGTTGGAACGTCCGGCAAGAAGGAACTGAGGGCCAGCAGGGGTATATATGTGCCGATATGCTGGCGCCACTTCAGAGGGCTCCCTGGCTGGTCCAACGGGTACTGCTAAGGGTAAAAAGCATCCAGAACTTGTGCACGCAGAGCATGCACACCTAAGGGGAATGGACATAAACAACACATCTTGAAGAACAAGAGCTACGAGGTAAGTAACCGTTTTGTCTCTAAGGTGCCACAGGACTCCTTATTGTTTTTGCACATACAGACTGACACAGCTATCCCTCTGAGACTAATAGATTTTGTGCAACTTAACCATAATTGTCATATTACCCATAATGTTCACTAATTCAATTTCAAAATGTGAAGGAAAAGAACATGAATTCAAACCTAAGTTCTTTGTTGTTAAAGGTATGTTCAAAAGCAAAAAGCTAAACAAAACTAAACATGATTGATTAAAAACAGCAAGCAAATGGTCTGGTAGCACGTTATAGACTAACAAAACATGTAGATGAGCTTTCATACATTATCATGAGTTTTCGTGGACACAGCCCACTTCTTCAGATGACCGGAGTTATGATTAGAGGATAAGGAAACTCGAAATAAATAGGAGAAGGTTAGAGGGTTGTCTGTAAGCAAGAATAGGTTTTTCTCCCAAGGCCTCTCAGACAACCCCCAAACCTGAAACGTATTCTTTCTGATAACCATGCCACACAACCACATCATAAGCCTGCAGGAACCCAGCCCTGCAATCAGAAAAGATGTCAACTCTGCCCACATATCTACACTGACGAATTCATCACCGGAGCAAACAACACTAGCCACAAAATCAAAGGGTCATTTGACTGCTCATCTAGTAATTTGAGCTATGCCATCAAATGCCAACAGTGCCCCTCTGCTATATATATTGGTCAAACTGGACGTTCTCTACGTGAAAGAATCAATGGACACAAATCGGATATACGTAAAGAAAATACCCAGAAGCCAGTGGCAGAACATTTCTGTTTACCTAACCATAGTCTCACAGATCTGAAGGTGGCGGTCTTGTCACAGGCCAGTTCCTCAAGCCACATCCACAGGGAAAGCTTGGAATTACAATACATATGCAAATTCAATTCAATTAATTATAGACTTAATCAAGATATGGGGTGGT
Source organism: Apalone spinifera (assembly GCA_030068395.1). NCBI lineage: Eukaryota > Metazoa > Chordata > Testudines > Trionychidae > Apalone > Apalone spinifera. The sequence goes on along the minus strand of CM057847.1, from coordinate 66,436,717 downwards.
GGAACCTTTATCAGTGAAGGTGCTAACTACTTTATGAATGGTATCCTTCCTGCCTTTTCCATCCACTGACTTTGATCTTTATCTACTC
>CM057847.1:66404262-66436437 GCA_030068395.1 Apalone spinifera | reverse complement strand
TGGGCTGTGCCCACGAAAGCCCATGATACCATCTACATGTTTTGTTAGTCTATATAAAGTGCTACCAGACTATTTGCTTGCTGTTTTTTTTCTGTAGCAGACTAACCCGGCTACTCCCTGAAGCTCCTGAACATGATTGATTAAAGTGGAGAAAAAAGTACAGGTTTAGTAGTGTTCTTTTGTCAAGCATATATATTATTTAAGATACCAGTTCATTTCTGCCTTTTTCTGCCTTTTTAGGTGTCTGTAAATAAAAAACATTTGTTGCTGTACAACCACAGAGTTAACCCGGAAAGAATAGATACACTCGGAATATATGGAAAAGTACAGATTCAGACTATAGGGTTTGTTTCTAATAATGTAAGTTTCTGAATTGGATAACTGATTTTTGGGTTGCTTTTCCTTATGTCATCCTACTGCATATTATGCTATACTTAAGTAAGATATCAACAGTGAAAATGAAGTAATACAGAAGCAAAATCTATATTATATTATATACTGAAGTATGATAATGTCTTCTTCCTTAAATGTCAGCTAAACAGTGTTATGTTGTACGAGTCAGTCTCTAGTCTTGTCAAATTCCTCTGCTCAGTGTCAGAATTTTTTTTTTTCTATTTTGGATTTGAATTTACTTTTGTTGGGGAGGGAAGCCCAGCCTGCAAACTTGCATCACAGTTAATATGAAAATCAAATTATATGCAGAAATAGGCAAGTGTAATTCCCCCCCCCAACCCCCCAGTTGGACACACAGACCAGAACGTTCAGCTGCTTGTACTTCAGAATGATTCTTGGAGCATCCTTCTCAGAATAATCTACTTCCAAACACTTGTACTAAAACAGAGCTAGCATTCTTTACAGAGCCTTTACTTTACTTTACTTTATCTATCAAAACAACTCAAAATTGGCTGATTGGATGGTGAATGTACCTTTTTAGGTTTTGAGTCACCCTTTGGCTGTGCTGTAATTCTTTGAGATAACATGGAGAACAGTACTATGTCATAATTTATTCAGAATGAGATTAAATTTGCTGCAGTAGACAGCAGAATGGGGATTATCAGCAAAACAGTGAGGGAATTGTCCCTCCTGCCACCAGTGCAGACACTGGCTAGTGCATGCAGCAAGGCAGCATAGCACAGTGGATTGGGGAGCAGTCCAGAAATGTAGTTAGGTGGGACAATGATTCTCTCCGCCTCCATATTCAACTCTGATGCTTCCTTTTGACTGCCTACAAGTCCACCTACATGGGGGAAGAAAGGGGGCAACCAGTTTTTACAAGGCTCTGGTGCCAGAGCTTGGTGACCAGAGCCTCAGGCCTCCCTGAATTACCACCAGAACGCTGCTTCATGTGATTCTGAGGGCTGGGAGGGGGGCACACTGTGATCTGGGTAGCACTAAGCACTGTCTACCCTCAGCCCCACCTCTTCTGCCCTCGCCCCCTGGGGGCATGGAGCCATGTCTTGCTCCATGGCACATGGTGGCTGTCAGCCCTGCCGTTTGCCTATGAAATAAAATTCTTCAGAAAATTCAGATGGATTTTTTTTCTTTCCTTGGATTTCTACATCCTAATTGAAGTTTAATCTTCCTTATTTTCTGCCAAACCTCTAGTCTAATTTAAATGCTCAGGATAATAAGTGTATTGAAGGGAAGTAGACTTGGGCCTGAGAGAAACAGGGACTGAACTCAGAGATGTCCACCAAGCTCTTTTATGTATGCAGCATGTATGTAGCTCTATATCTGGGTACTTATATGGCCTCAACATCTAAAAACCTAATTAAATATTAACTTGAAGCTGAAGGTTTCCGTTTTGGAAAACTGATTCTGGGAGTAGTTTTGGGGTTAACAGATGTTGAACATTTGGACATCTGCCTCAAAGTACAATACGAAAAGAAAAACACATAACTTTACACAATCATTTTCTTCAATGATTAAGGAGTCCTGAGGCATCTTATAGACTAACAAATGTACTGGAGCATAAGCTTTCATGGGCAAAGACCCACTTAGTCAGATGCATGTAGACATGGGTCTTTGCCCATGAAAGCTTATGCTCCAATACATCTGTTAGTCTATAAGGTGCCACAGGACTCCTTGTCGCTTTTGCAGATCCAGACTAACACGGCTACCCCTCTGATGCTTCGATGATTAAGAAATTACACATTTTCTGCTTTTGTACTTTCATAATTTCTTTTTTGCTGTTTTGAGGCTGACTACAGCCATTTCATTGTCTCCACTTTTCTGTTTTCCTTCATGACAAATGGGGACAGTCTGCTATCTTATGCAGTGGAGAAAAGAGAGGGGGCACTGAACCAAACAATTTGAGGTTATGTGCTGCCCTGAAAGTGGCTAGGTCAAAGCTTGTTCCCATTTAACATCATCTTATTTAAGAGTCAAGTTATGTGTCATGTAAAAAATCCCAGATCACTAAAATCTTAAGATCCTCTAGGATTTTATCCCTTAAAGCTTTTGCATAACTGCCTTCCTCATTCCATTTAGGAGCACTTGAATGTGGTATCTTCCAAACAAATAACATCCGTATTCTAACTGAGGATCTGCCTGTTCAGAAGCAATTCAGGGTGACCAGTTACATGCCTGTCCAGAGAAGGGCCAATGTAGAGCTAGAGTAGTTTAGACAGCACAATGTGGGTTCATAAATAGTCTTTTGAATAACTTTAACCATGGTCTCGGGATTTCCATAGTAATCCAAAGCCACACCCCTTTTTGTACAGTTCTAACAAACTTAGTTTAGAATAAGAATGCTAGTAAATGTGAGCAATGATCTCTAAATATCTTTTCTCTGCAGTTTTTACAAGGCTCTCAGCCATCATCTCTAGGAATAACAAAGATAAACTCAGAAAATGTACGTATGTATGTACTGTGGTTATATGATCTTCCCATTCATTGACATTGTAGTTAATTTTAGTGTTTATTTTTTGTAGGGAGAAGTTCCTGATAGTTCACAACTTGTAAGTATCTTTTGTATATGTAAATTGTAAATGTGAAATGATTAAAACATCTGGATCTTTAAAAGCAAACAGACCTTGTGCCTGCAGGCTCATTGTTGCAGGCAGCTGAGGCTGCCTATGTGAAACCTAGGTGATACTCCAGACCAGCACAGGAGGCTGATTGCAGAATCAGAAGCCTAGTGGTACATTTTTCACAACTCCAGGGCTGTAATTTTAACCATGAGCTTGTTGCAGCTCAGGCCACACCACAAATCAATTCCAGGAAGGGAAATGCCCAGTTGATGCTACAGGCAGGACATGTTTCTGAGTTAAGGAAAGTAAAACTTCATTTTATTGTGCTGTGCAGCAGTAGCCATGGATGCAGAGAACACCCCCAGAGAAAGTCTGCTGGATACTTGTGGTATCTGTCTGGAGTATTTTAAAATTCCACTGGCTATTCAAAAGATTTTAAAAATAATTATGTATATATAAAAAAATCCTGAAATCAACATGCATATTTGCCATTCCGTCATAACTAGATCATTCCAGTGGTTGGTGAAAATAAATAATTGAAAGACATGGCAACTTTGAAAAAGACATGTAATTTTTTTAACATGTTTTTCAGATTATTTTAAAAATACAAAAGCAGAGAAAGGCAATAGGGAGGTGACAGATAAGGGTCATCAATGTATACTTAAAGCCACACATTATAACTGCATAGGCTTGCCTTTTCAGGTGGTTCCTTACGTTGCAAGGCTTAATTCTGCACTTTGTTCTGGACGTACAATTGTCATCAAAGGGGAAGTGAATAAAAATGCAAACAGGTCAGTAGATATGAGTGCTCTTACATCCTAATAGCAGATTAAATTGTAACATATGTAATACTGTCACTCTTCATTACTATTCTAATTTAATAGCTGAGTTATTCTGTCAAAGTCTGATTCTTCCCTACCTGCTGCAGCTGCCTAGAGGATACACATCCTCAATCTTATGTGAAGAGATGTGGATGTAGTTGTCTCAGGAGCCATCAGTACTGATGGCAGCACAGCTCCACAGCTGCTTAATGAGCCCCACCTAACCAGCGGCTCAGGACTCATGCACAGAGCTGCCTAGAGGCACTTCTCCTTCAGCGACAGCAGCAGCTCCCTACTGAATACAGAGACCCAGCCACTAGGGACACATCCCCTCTTTACTGGTTGGGAGACTCATGTCTCTGTCCTCAGCAGGGAGCTGCTGCTGTGGCTGAGGGAGAAGTGCCCCTCCCCCTCGCCAGGCAGCTCTGTGCACAAGTCCTGAGCTCCTGCCTGGGCAGGGCTCATTAAGCAGCCACAGGGCTGTGTTGCCATGCAGCTCAGAAGAAATGCTGCTCCAGAGTCAGCTTAAAGTGGAGTTGTTCCCTGACAAGTGACTTAAAGATATTGTACCTAGCAGATCTGCACCTTGTGTATGTTCGGGCCATAGCTGTTCAGTAAAATTTACATTGAGCTCTACAAAACATCAAAACCAAGGAGTTTGATTCAAACTAACGCATCCCGGAGCGCACTTCCTGGTTCGAATCAGCTGGCGAGTGGAATACTGCACGGGGAGATTATGCTAATGAAGCACAGGATATTTAAATCCCCACTGCATTAGCAATTTCGGTTGGCTACATTTGCATCCCTAGCTCGAACTAGGCAGCAAGTGTAGACGTACCCTAAGGAAGTTCACCCATGCAGCCCTATATATCCTTAGTATGGGGCATGAAGCTGCATGAAGGGTACATGCATAGGCCAAAGAGGTGCTGGGATGACAGATCTCTAAGGCAGTGTTTCTCAACCAGTGGTACGAGTACTCGAGAGAAGTCTGGGGGGTACATCAACAACTGAAATTTGGAGAAACCAAATTTAAGTTTTGTAGTGCTTTTATTATTTTTGTACTTTTTTGCAACAAAAAAAAGTCATCACTCCTCTGGGTACAACTAAGTTATTTCAACAAATGTGTTGCAATAGCAGAAAAAAATGTTGTGTGTCTCTGAAAACTGTAGGTACTGGGTGTACTTAATTTTTTTTTAAAGGGGTACTTTATAAACAAGATTGAGAAACACTGCTCTAAAGTGCTGGAGGTGCATGCGCACCTTAAGTGGAACACACGAGCGCACACATCTTGAAGCACTCGAGTTACTGCACAGACTAGTTACTCTCCTTTTGTGTTAGGACCAGGCCTGGAATATTTCAACCAAACTGAGTGTTTCAGAAGAGCGTGAAAATGGGATTTGGGGAATGTCTTTGTTTAACACAGTATCAAACAAATGCTACAAATCTATTACAGTGTAAGCACTGCACGTGCCAGTTGGACACAGCATTAAATAGTTCCTGTCAGGCAACACACTTTCAGTATGATGCTGTGACGCTGACAGAAGACAAATGTGTGATCTTTTAAAACTGATCCACAATAAATTATGTGCAGCAGGAAAGAAGTACACTAAGAAAACTGTAAGAGTGCAATCTTGGAAACAGTTGTGTGCATGTTCAGTTACTAGCAATATCAAAGCACTAGATTTGCAATTTTTTCAACTAGCATTTATGCCTAGATTTTTTTTTCTTCATTAAATATGCTGCACTCCTCTGGCATACGTGCTCTCTGTTGTTATATGTAATCTTAATGTTTTTCAGCTTTGCTGTTAATCTGAAATCAAGCGACTCAAAGGATATTGCATTGCATCTGAACCCCCGAATAAAAACAAAAGTTTTTGTGAGAAATTCCTATCTTTATGATAGCTGGGGAGAAGAAGAAAAGGATGTCATTCATTTCCCTTTCAGTCCAGGAATGTACTTTGAGGTAAGGTTACATCAATTAGGATAGAAAAACCCACCAGTGTCTTTGGATTGAATGAAAATAGTTAAATGATACCCTTTCAATTTCATGTAGCTACCATGAGTTAGAATTACTGTTACAGTAACTGTTTGGGACAAACTAAAAAGCAACAACTAAAGGTAAACTTGATTCCAAATATTATTGCTGTGAAACAAACTTTTCAATCCCCTTTCCCATGTTCAGAGAAAAGAGAAAGTGCCTGAATTAACCTTTAATTGTTGCAAACAGTATCTTCACCAAATTGTACTCTGTCCAACTTAGGTTCTTTCCTTTGCAATTTTAATTTTTTTTTTAAACTAAGGTCCTACCTAGCAAAGTGTTTTTTTATAAAAGCACATTTTTCACAAGCAGAAACCAGGATTCTCTGCTTCTGAATTAGACCACCAGTCTTCACTTTAATTAAGTTAAAACCTAACTAAAAATCTGTGTTCCTCTTTTTGCTTTTCAGCTATTACTTTTTTGTGATGTTCATCATTACAAGGTTGCCATAAATGGTGTGCACGTCCTGGAGTATAAGCATAGATTTAAACAGCTTGAAAAGATCAACGTATTGGAAGTTACTGGAGATATTCAGTTACTGGATGTAAGGAGCTGGTAGCATTATACAGATTCTTTCACCATATGTTAACATGTAATTCTCCCTCCCCCCATGTCTCTTCCTCAAGTACATATTGGTATTGAATAGTCCAAATCCTTGCCCTAGCTAAGTTTCTGTACTGGTGCTTATCAGAAAGTTGAGCAGCAGGAGTTATAATCCTATTAGATTAAGTCTTCCTCAGTTTTCAGTATTGTGGCAAACTAAAGTCACATTATCTGCTTCACTAGTCATAGATCTCCTGACATATGGAGAATTGTTATTGTACCTAATGCAATATTTACAGTATTCCTAAAGTGCAAAATATTTTGTATACTAAAACTGGTTCCCAACCTTTTTTATACTGCGGACGGACAAACCCCAATCACAAACTTTTTTAGCAGACTGGTAATGTTTGCATATTCACATTCATTATGCAAATACTGAATATGCAAATAATGTTACCAATTGGCCAAAAGCCCCGGGCACCAGAGCTGCTGCAAACAGCCAGCTTCAGCTGCCCCACACATGGCACATGCTGGAGCTGAAGCCAACTGTTTGACATCTCTGGGAGACAGGGTACACCCCAGCCCCTTAAGCCCTCCTGTGCCAGCCCTAATCCCTGCAGCCCCCCAGCACTAGCTACTGACCCCAGAGTCCCCTGCATCCAACCCCCCCCATGCCAGCTTCCCACCCTCAGACCCCCTCCCCATGCCAGCCCCAATCCCAAACACCTCAGGGCCAGCCTCCCACCCCATCACCAGATCCTCTCCAGTGCCAGCCTCCTGTTTCCAAATCCCCACTGCACCCAGCCACCCCAGTGCCAGCCCCTAGTTCCTAATATTAGCCCCACCCCCAGAACTCCCCAGTGCCAGCCCTCCTACCTCTTAAAACTCCCCCACTCCCACAGCATTAGCCCCACCTCGCCCTCTGCTGCCTTCCAGCTGAGCACTGCTGCCCAGGGTTATGTTTGCTCTAAGGTTGCCATGCTGAGCTCCGCATGGCCCTCCCACCGCAATGCAAACTGCTCCTCAGCGTCTGAGAGGAGATCCTGTCCCTGCCTGGCACTGGTTGGCTGAGAGGTGGGGCAGGTCACGCCTCTCCCAGCAGGCGCAGCAGGAGATGAGGTGCTGGGTGGTGTTCTCCAGCCACCTCTGGTGTGGCCCAGCAGCAAGCAGTTTGCAGCCCGGCGGTTGGGAACCATTGTTATAACATGTTAATAACTATAAAGTCAGTATTGTCTGTTGATAAAAGTTGGATTGGAACATCTGAAAATGGATTGTCAACCCTTAAGGGATCTAATCATGTTCTAAGTATTTTAACCCTGATTGTTTATATGCAAAGTTAATTGGAAATTACATAGCGATAATGTACTCTAATTTAGGGAAAGCATATTTCAAGCCTAGGTGCTTTACTTTTTTTTTTTTAAAATGCTGATTTAACTGTTGAAGTTAGTAGCATTAGACCAGTGTAAACCTGAAGAAATGCAATGGTGAATCAGAACCCAGCTATATTAAAGTAGCTACTGTTAGTATTATCTATATATCTTGAATAGATAATTCAATCCCAAGCCTAAAATATTTAAGTGAAGCTACCTCACACGTCAGCTTGGCTGAAATTTTTTGACCCCTTTCCCAGTGGTATTTTCTTGTCTGTTGCACTATAGTACTAGAACACGATGCTCTAAGCCTTTTCCTTGACTTTCATAGTCATGTCAGTCCTGTACCCAACTGGCCTAAGGTGAGCCCATACAAAAAGCCCTGGCTTTTATGACAGAATTCTGTAATTTTAGCTGAGAACAAAGTCAAATATCACTGTCCTCCGATTTTGCTAGCTCTTCTCATATTTTGGAGATGCCGGATTACAGAAGAGATGTTAAAGAGCTCTGTTTTAATTCAGGTTGCTCAAGAATAGAAGTAGCTATCATATCTGGTTATTTAAAGGCTGTGGATCCATGGATACTATGCATTAAATCTGATCTGAGAGCAAATATTCAGTATGTTTTTCATCAATGGGGTAGTAACTAAACTTTTGATTAAGTTACACTATAATATGCTGACACACACATTTTGTAAGACAATGCTGATTAGCATATGTATGGATCCCCAAAGCTATTATTAACATTGCCTGAGGAAATCTTTATATTAGGTCAATTTAAAACATACTGCACGGTATGTTACACTGGCATATAATGTAGATTTACTTTTCACTGTTCTTTTAATTAAAAGTACATTCCAGCTAAAACATGCTTCTTTTAAACAGCCTCCTCTAAAAACATTTAATCTCACCCTAAGAAAAGCTGGCAGTTATAGAACTGGCATTGCTTGGCTAGTTAAAGAGCACCAAGTGAACATCATTATCAGTTCACTTTTCTCCTGAAGTCCCTGCATAAGTTTGACTTTAAACTGTTTCCACTGAAGGATTTACAAAGTTCTTATTTTGTAAACACCTTTTAAAGTTGGAATCTCTTAGTCATCTGCCTCAAGTACGGTCAGCCTTAAATGAGTATTGCTGGCTTCTTCACTTATTTTCTTTCATCGTTAAAAAGAACAAACAGGACTAGAACAGATAATTTCTGTCCATTCATCCTTCATTGAAAATCTGAAACCCAAATAGTTAAACTAGCACATGTAGACAGAATGCCTGACTAAAATAGGTGCACATAGTGTAAGAACTTAATACATTCACATGGTAGCACGGGCGCACCCTGTGGCATATTGGATTTATGGCATAATGGTGATTAGAGTAATCATGGTTTAAAGCAAAATTAATATTTTCTGTACCTGTTTATTATTTGAGATTATATGCTGGTATAATGAGACTCAAATCCCACAGCATATAAAGGATGAGGGATTTACATTTAAGTTAGTCTCTGTGAAGAAAATATCTCCCAAAAAAATGTAGCTTCAAGTAGTCAGGGACTCTGCTACTGGAACATGCTCTGTCACCATGAATGACTAAAAAGCTGCAATATGAACTTAGTTTTTTCCTATTAAGAAGAAAAGAAAAAAAAAAGGTCTGTCCCTTCTAAAACCACGCAGAACATTTTATGAGAATTGACCCTCCTTGTCTTTCCTAAACTGAATTCTGAATATAGAAGATCGAAGACAAAGTTATAGGACATTACAAAAAGCCATCTTGTAAAATGTAGTTTATTAATTCTGGAAATTTTAATGACCCAGTATAATGTACAGGTAAGATCTTAGCATTCTATAACATTACTCTTAATTGGAACGATATAGTAACTTTGTGACAGTTCTATTAGTTCTTATAAAACTTTCACCTCTCATGATTTAGGCTTCATAAAATTTTCCCCTCTCATGATTTAGGCTTCACAAACAAACAGGTAAGGGTGTTTCTTAGAAGTAGCTTTGGAGTGATTCTCCTAAAATGACTTCCAGTTGCTGAATTGTCTTCTGGCACTGGTGTTCTACTTCTTCACATTCATCTAAAAAGCAAACATTAATGAAGATATAATTAACCTATGTCCATCTCCACCCTCACAGCTTTTCTTATGTTGTAAGATCTCCCCACAACCCGTTTTTTTGGTATGTCTTTTCACATCGTATATATTTGTGGGCGGGAACTGTCTATAGTATTTGGTAAGCACTTACTGTTGTTGGGCATTAAAGAGTAGTGCAATAAAAATAATTGTGAAGTGTTTTTTGACTTACTGAAGTGCTGTAAATGTAGTAACATTTCATAAAAGCCTGTTGTAAAAGCAGTGCCACAGTAAATGTTTGAGACTTAAGAGGTGCAGAGGCCCAGGGCACAGAGGTGAATTCCTATTAGTTTATAGCTGTGTCCAGTAGTTAACTGAAATTAAAATTCCACTGGCACCTCCCAGTATACTAATTAATGCAATGAGTTAATGTGATGGATAACTTAATTCTTTAAAAAAAAGTGACTAACACTCAACAGTGATTTTTTTTTCATGGTGGACCACTGCTTTTGTTAAAGGTTGTTTTGTAATATGCAAGTATTTCAGCATGAACATTGCAAATCTCCTGGTTATCAACTGAAGCATTGTAGGACGTTACCTTCCATTAGCTCAGCTAAGAACGGGATGGATTCTGGCAACAGCACCATATAGTTCTCCTTTAGTTTCCCTGCAAGGTCTACCAAAGTAAGCAAAGCTGCAAATCGGACCTGCAATTAAAAAAAACACTATATATGGAAACAAGCGTTACACCATATTCTCTGAAACATACCTTTTTATATATCTTAGACCAATTTAGTTCCCTTTCTATTCTCTGCCCAGGGCTTTTATTTAGGAAGAAGGGTAATGATTTCTGGGAACTGAAGTTTGCTAAATGACTTTGAGCTGGAGAGACTAATGCATTTCATTCTAACACATACATAACAACTAGAGCTAGTCACACCTCACATGGAAGAAAACAGAAAATTAGCCAAGAATTAAGCCTACTTGAAGGGATTAAGGAGGGGGCGGGGCTGCTGGCAGGAAGACATTTTCAAAAGTTATCTGAACTCCTTTTTGAAGTTACAACAAACTTCCACCTGCAGTGAGTCCTGAAGCATACCCAGCAGGGTTGTTAATTCTGGGCTACAGGGAATGACAGAATGAAAAGACCCTTATCTAGAACACTGTGCTACCTCTACATTATCTCGGTGGAGTTTTAGTACTTCTACGGCCTACAGTTGTGACAATACAAGATGAGAGAGACATTTCTTTTTAAGAGGATGATCCCAAATCATTTAGAACTTCAAGTGTAGTCCCAAGCTGCAACTTAAGTACTGTCTACACTACAGAGTTAGTTTTAGAGCACTGTCCTAAATGTCAATTCAGGATGGGAGGCTCACTTCAGGGGCCTGGGTAGACATACCCTAAATGTCAAGAGACACATCATGGGGGCCTATAAACAGCCAGCATAGTTTATGGAGCCTTGGTGTTTGTGCTCTTGATATACCAGCCCTCTTAATAAAACAACTGCTGCATTCCATGTCAGTTTTAGACTCCAGCTTGTCTCAAGGATAGCTCCACATGGAATGCATTATAGAAGTCATTTCACAACAAAAAGGACAAATAAATGTAGCAAAGTTCACACACACAAAATAAGAGGTCTGTATACAAGAAAGGAAAGGTGGGCTTCTAATCATAGATTGGGGTCCATGAGGCTGTATTAGCTTTTGAAGTTGTGACAACATTTACTAATTCTTCCATTTGCGCTCCAAAACCTATCAAAATTAGCCCAGCCTTATAGCCAGTTTGTCTTCAACACAAAACAGTTGCTGCATCAGCATGTCTACCAGAAGTAGAGCTGAGTGTTATCAATTTACTGAAGACCTCACAGCCTACCCCACCTCATTATCCACCCAGAGGGTCTGATATACTTTGGCATGGATTAGATTTTTAACCATAAAAGTAGATTTCACCACATATACTCCCCCCAAAGAAAAAAAATACTTCCTTTGACAATCAATGTACAGCTTGGCAAAGAAAGAAAAAGGCTAAATGGGAATGTGAGAGTTTAAGAATATTTACTTTGTGTATTTTGATATGTGTGTGTTACTGCCTACCCATGCCTCTGCCAGGAGTAGCAGAGAAGGTTGCTGCTTGCAGATAGCTGCCCAAGGTGAGCATCCCTCAGATCCAGTACACTCCTGCATTCAAACTCACTCCCTTTCAGTTAATCGTCATTTTTCCATTTAGCAGCACACCAGATTCCTCAATGTGCCAAATAAAAAAAGCTTTTACTGTATTATAAATATGGAACATGAGCAAAAGACATAGTAGACCCATGCTAAACCATAGCTGAATCATGGAAGGCTGAAGAATAGATCCTGCAAACATGAGCTGCAGATATCCACAAGTTTGCTGGGCTCTACTGATGAACAATTGCCCAGAATTGTTTTCTGGCATCCAGTCTGAAGCTATTCCATTCACAATACAAAAATAATCATCTGTATTAACAACAACAATGTGTTATCATAAAGAGCAAATTTCACATCAAGCAATGACCCAGTCAACCCACAATCTGCTATGTATGTACAGCAGTTGAAAATATTCAGCCAAGATAATCTAGCTTCATACCTTAGGTAAGGTGTTCCTTGTCTTCAGCAGAATTTGGTAGTTTAGTGGTTTCCATAGAGAATCATCTGCCATTGCAATTGAAAACTGAGCTATACATGGAATTAAGTGCATGGTCACTCTTTCTTGGAACTTCTCTTCTCCTCCAAGCATGTTTTCTAGCTGCAGGAGTAAAATGATCACAAAGCAAGTAAAACAAACACCCAAATGTTTAACTGAGGTATAAAAACCTCTGCTGCCCTCACTCTCCAACATCAGGTTCACTTTTCTCAACATAAATTTGGAGCCTAGTGGAATGAGATTTTAAAGGCCAAAGTATTTAATCTAAAAAGTTAGCTTTAAAAATACTGATTCCCCTAAACTCTCAGCTATGAACTCCCTTCTGGGTTTAGGATTTAATACCACTGTTTACTAGTGTGTGAAAAATTCAGGGTTGGTCCATTGGGACACCATATCTTTGACTGATAAATATGGTCTGAGTGCCTGTAGAGGCAGTGCACTTGGCATGCAGGAATTGGGGGAAGAGACAGAAAGCACCTCACCATGCAGGAGTGACTCATCCAAGTGGGCAATGGTGTTGCATGACAGAGCAGTTTGAAAGGTATGAGTCAGCGAGAAGGGAGCCAGAAACTCCAGAGCTTTGGGCAAGTCACTTAATCCTGCAAGTATGCCATTGAGGTAGGTAACTATTAAGTTCTTCTATTTTGTAGATGAGAAAACAGGTGCAGGGATTATTTAAGTAACATGCTCAATTGCTTTGAAGACAAATACTAAATAATAACATGATTATTGAAAATAAAATGGGAACGGGGAGAGATTAATTCAAATAAGGACAAATCCATGACTACTTAGAACATAATATGAACCTTTAACAGTCAGCAATACACCTTTTAAATTAAATGGGAAAACAATACTTGAATAATCCAGCAATCATGTCCTTTCAGTGTACGTGTAAGTACCTGATCAACTAGGGGCACCATCAAGGTTTCTGCTCTCTCTTTGCTTACAAAACGCTGGGTGTCAAAGAGGAAGATTTTGTACAAACAGTCAAGGATGAATTGCAGCAATAAGCAGCTCTTCTCAGTGCTGTTTTTGGAATCAAAGAAAGCTTCATCTGCATATAGGGGGAAAAAAAGGGAAGAAACCATGAAGAAGCCACGTCCTCTGCAAACACTGGGAATTAGAATTATTAGCTGTTCATCAAACTGGAACTGGCAATAATGAAGGGAGAGATTACTTAGCAGGCAGTGTTACTATCACTCTCAAAGAAATGAGAAGTAAATGGCTCATGGCCTGGATATTATATGTGATTATATCCAATCCACATATCCCTATGAATACAATATGCAATACGGTCTTTTAGCTCACTGCATTTCAATTTACCCTCTAATTTTTTTCATCTATGTGCACAATGAATTTTGTTATGGGCAGAGGCATGTGTCAATGCTCACCACCAATGCTGCAGCTGTGGGTGCTCTGTTAATAAGCTGGGTGGAACCTGAACCTCTCCTGGGTGGCCGCCCAAGTGCAGTTTACAGGGAACACTAGTGCAGTTTAGAACAGTGCTTCAACCTGGAGTTCTCCAACTTCATTGCACTGCAACCCACTTCTGACAAAAAATTACTACACAATCCCAGGAGGAAGGGCCAGAGCCCCAAGGTCTTGGATCTGGGGCCTGTAAACTGACCCCACACCCTGGGCTGAAGTCCTCAGGCTTGGCCTCAGGGTTATTGGGCTGAGCTTTGGCTTCAACCCCAGGCAGTGGGACTCAGCCCCCAGCAAGTCTACCATTCTGGCCCTGGCAATCCAAAATGGGGTTATAATCCACAATTTGAGAATCGCTGCTTTGACTCATGTTGTTGCTGCTGCTGGATGTGGAATATAGCTGGGGAGGAAGGGGAACACAAAGCTTGTGGGAAAGGTGGTATGGATTAGCTAAAGAACTTGACAATCAGCACTACTGACCTACTAGCTGGTTTGCTAGAGCCTGAGTTTTGAAATGGGGAAGAAAAATGAAACAAAACCAGCACCAGATATTTCATTGAGTAAGTTGGGGGCCTGAGCATGGCTGATGTGTTGTATGTGGGCATGTCAGGGAAGGCAATGAGCGAAATACAAGCAAGCAGGGGCTTGAAATAGCCTGCATTCATCCCACAAATGCAACTTTGGGTGACTTCAAGAGAAATTTCCTGAGTGGAATGACTTTTCCCCTAGATGAAGAATATTCTTCCTTGGGATTTCTGTCCCACACACTCCTAATGAAGATGTCCTTTTGCATCCCCCAGAATGAGTAAGCCACCATGGTGCAAGATGCAAGAGAAAGCAGGAAGAAAAAATTTTAGAAAACAAAGGTGGGGGGGAAAGCACGCAGAGACCGCAGATTTACAGTGATATTCTATTTCAACTGTTCCTTCTTTTACAATTATAATAATCAGAGACTTACCAGTTTTGGAGATGTTTATCTGGTTCAAGGTGTCAGCAAAAGGCTTCACTAAATTACCAGCAAACAGGGTGAAAAGACCCTTAAGCTTGTCTGCAATACAATCAGCTAACCGATAGAATGTCAACAGTCTGTCTTTTGAGGTACCCTCTGATTTGGACCAATCATATAACTGGAGAGAGAGAGAGAGAGAGAAGTTTTTGCTACATTTACACAGCTGTAAATGCAGATGTACAAACATCAATGGGCTATATTCAAAATTCCTACCTTGAAGAAGAGGGGTCTAAAAGAAACCTCCGAAAGCTTCATGACCATGCTAATTAAACAGCTAATAATATGAGTCTCTGTTCTACTGACTTCCTCCAGATCATCCTAGAACAAGTAGAAGATACAATTCAAAATCTATACAGTAGGACTCAGTCTGACGAGCAACCTTTAACAAAGTTTGACTTTATTGCTCCTATGTTTAGGTCCAAGATACTTGTGTAGCTAACATTTTCTATTCACAAGGAGCAATCTCTCACGGCACTTTTCTCGTAACTGAATACACAATTCTCAAAAGGTAGAGAAAATGCATTTAAGCAGGAACCCTATGACACAGTCTTATAAAGAACCTCTAAAATTAACATATAGTAGAAAATTATACCCATTCTTGCTCTTTAAGAATTGACAATACTCCACCTGTGAGTGCTCTGTTCTGAAGTCCAGGGCTTTCATGAAAAATGCTGTCAACTCAGACTGATGGGAGATGAGCTGATTTCTCTCCATAGCTGCAATGTGCTCTTTAAGAATGTCCATAAGGGGACCCACACGGTTCTGTACAAGATCAAAGACAGCTGTGTTACCCCATGATTAAAAAGAATTCATATCTATAGAATATCAGATCAAATCAACTCCTTCCACAATTAAAAAAAAATATAGGTGAGAAATCCTTGTCTTTAAACAAAACTTTCCATTCACAATATTAGAAACTCTGAATCTGCACCATTAAGAACCCAAAAGGTGCATCTGACTAAACACAAAACTAATTTTCATTGCCCAAACCAAGAGAAAAATAAAAATGTTGACAGGATATAAATAACCTGGATTTAATTCTCCCCCTACTTCTACTAATCTAAAGAACTATCAATAAAGGGTCAAAAAATGTATGTTTTTTTAACAATTTATTACTTAAATAGACAGTGTCCCTTTATAGAGTTTGGCTTCCCTCCCCAATCCTGACAACAAAACTTAAATGCCCTCACATGAGATAGTACCAAGGCTCAAAGGAAAGTTGTGATTCCTAATGTACAGTAAAACTCCAATAGTCCAGCACCCAATTGTTCGGCACTCCCGATACTCCGGCATCAAAATGTCAAGTGCTCCTGTCCAGCTGACTAAAAAGCACACTGTACCCGGACAGAGCATAAGGTTGGTTGGAGGGGTAAGGGGGAGGAGAAAGAGTGGGATTGTATTACAGTAGGGAGAAGAGCGTTTTGCTTCAGCAAAGGGGAAAGGAGAGTGGAAGGGGAGGAGGATCAGGTTACAGCATGCAGTAGAAGCGAAGAGGAAAGGGGAGGGGAGAGGGAAGTAGATTGTGTCCCGGCCAGCTGTTAAGCTGTGCAGCTGTACCAGGACCTCCCAATACTCCAGCATATCTGATAATCCGGCACCACCTAGGTTCCAAAAGTGCCAGATTATTGGAAGTCTACTGTATGTCCCTAGCAAATAAACGAAAGCCTTCATGAACAGAATTGTTTCTCATACTTGCCATCTCGCCTGTCAATACTCCAGGCTGGTGGATCCCTCCCTGTTCTAACTTCTCTGGTTCTGTACAAAAATGCATATTTAAACTACAATTACATTTCCATTCACTTTACTAATGAATTAAAAAAATCGTAACCTTCCAAACACTTGCAAGTTCACTGTAACACTTGGTAATCGCTGGCAAGAGAACTCTGGGACCAAGCTTTGTAGCTAATGTGGTTTTCAGTGATGTTATACGGAGATTAAGCTGGGATGAAGGACCCATTTCCACTGCAATCCTTTCCAAGCGGACAACCTATCAGAAAATCCAAGAACAGTAAAATGAATCTTTTAAGAGCGGATTTCACAATAACCTCTTCCAGAAAAATATTTTAGTCTAGAACCCAACAAAGCAATCACCTACCTAATTTTACAAGACTTATACTTAAGCCAGGTCCACACTACGGGGGAAGGTCATCTTAAGGTACGCAATTCCAGCTACGTAAAACACATATTTGGAGTCAACGTACCTTAAGCCAAACTTCAGCGCCATCCTCACAGAGGGAGGTCAATGGGAGAAATGCTCCTGTTGACTTCCCTCACTCATTGCGAGGAGGAGGAGTACTGGAGCCAATGGAAGCACCTTCAGCGTTCGATTTAGTGGGTCTTTAACAGACTGTCAATCTTCTTGCAAGTGAAGACCAGGGATGTAAAATTCTGTTTAATTAGTTAACCTGTTAACTAAGTTGAAGTTTAACAGGTTAACTGATTAAATGGGGGTGGATTCCAGCCTGCTGAAGCTGTCTCCTCCGCCTCTCCCCCCATGGCTGGGATGGAGCAGCCCCCATGCATGCAGGCAGGAAGTTGGCAGCCTCATGCAAGGTGGAAGCAACAGCGGTAAGAGATGTGCGTGCATGTGTGTGGGGGAAGGGGCGGGAGAAGAGCGCTGCTCCAAGGTACTAGGTAACTGGTTACCCATTCACACCCCTAGTGGAGATGTGGCCTTAGTTTAATTAGCACTTGGAAAAGCATTTTGGAAATGAAAATCACTACATTATTGGTAAGAACAACTATTAAAAACGAAGACATCTTAGCTGACTCGTATTGGATTCTTGATTAGTTCAGCTGTCTATTACTATTTTAATCATCACATCCATTATATGTATAGAAGATGCAGTTTTTATTCATATATGTATTTGATCAACCGACTGGGGTAAAAGAAAAATTCTCAAAATTTACACCCATCTCCTAAAGTAGCAAGCTAAGTCTCTGAATGTTTGGAATAAAACATCAGCTGCATAACTCCATTACAATGTACTCAAGGAGGCTGAGTAGAAGTCAGATTTCCCCAGCCATCCCAATGGCAAAATTATAATTTTAATTCCATGCAAAATCCTGCATGATCTCCATAATTTGAGCCTCCTTATTCTTGCCCTTTCCTCCATATTAGGATAGTGATACCTCACCTGCAACAAAGTATCCAACAGATAGGGACTAAGGAAGTGTGCTAGTGTTGCCACAACTTGTAACAGGGCAGTGACTGCGCTAAGTAAGTAAATCTCATTGGACAGGAGTTCCTTTTTGTGTTTTAGGGTCTTCAGTAATGCTGGCATCAGCCTGCAAACAAACAAGTATAACATACAGAAAGGTAAATACACTGTCAGTTGCAAATTTGGAGGCAAATCTTCAAATAGGCCCCAATCCAGCCTATAAAACTACAGGCACAACTTTCATGTTTAAAATGGAGACATGCACAAATTCAGAGTCTATTTTTTGAAAATCTGGCCTGCTTGGATTCATTTGTCTATTCTATTTCTAAATCAAGAAGATTATTCATTTTAAAGGGCCTACTACACTATGAAACAGAATTTATCAAGCCTTGGGCATTCTTAAAAAGTTGTTTGTTAAATGCTTGAGTTCCATGTGATAAGGATGGACTAAACAGTGCTCTATCGCTATTTTCTAACTATGCTGAACTGGAGTTTTATGTTTTAAATGGAGTCTGGCTTATAGTGATAACATAGGCCATTTGACAGATTCTGCAAGAGCTGAATGATCTCCAATTCTTACACAATTAACACATCATTTGCTTCAGAGTTCTCTCACTGTAAGTACTCAGGAGAACTCTCAGGCAGTGGAAAGCCTTTCATCCACTTCCACAAAGCATCGTGTTCACGTACAGACTGCCAATTAGTTTAACAAGAGTGTCAGCCTGCCTTCCTAGTAATACATTCATCTGGTATAGGTCTGACGCAGTGAATCCTTTTATGACAATTATACCTTGGAAGCTGAGGTACTGCTAGTGCTTTCAGTGTATGGGTGACCTCAGCTATACACAGCAAAGCACTTCCCATCACATTCTTTTCTTCTTTCTTTCCTGAAGAAATAAGGTCAATGGAGGCTTTAAGCACAGGCACCAAAGGTTCTGGATGTTCTGTGCCAAAACATCTGCAAAGTAATTTGAGGCTGAACAAAGCAGTCTGTCTGTTGATGGCTTGCTCCTCCTTCTCTTCATTTATTTTATGCTGTGCAATACTGATTAGCTCTGGAATTAGTTCCAAGAGCTGCTGAACCTAAGAGAACAAAAGAACACACAGATATTAAATTAAAAATCATACCTAGGTCCAGATCCTGCAAGTTACTGTGGGCTGGCGGACCACATTTTGCTATTCAAAAGGTACTTCACTACTATGAGACTTGGATTTCCACCTGAAAATTCTACACCTCTCATATACCTGACATCTCATTTGTATTTGAACTGAAAGACGAAAATAGTCTCAACAGAAACAACGAGTTTAACACTTCTGCCTTACCTGGACCTTCTGCCAACATGTGCGCTGCTGCAATTTATTGTTCAAGAGATCCATTGCTTTACGCCTCACTGAAGGCAGTTGGTTGGTCATTAGCCCCCTAATGACAGGGATAAACGTCTGCATCGGCAACAAGCCATTGACCTGTATAAACAGCAGCAAAAGAAGTGTTCCTTCCTGTACCGCACCATCCTGATACCCTTCCCCCTCACCCCCCAAAAAAAGTAAAGAAGCATGGGCCTTCAGAGAGCAAAGAAGGGATCAGAAAAGAAAGGAAAGCATGCACTGATAGTGCTTTGTTTAGGAAAGGAAAAGGAGAGAGTTACAGTTCCTGCTACAGCATTTAACTTCATACATGAACTGCAAGTTTATTTCCTAATTGGGTAGCCATCTATTACTTGCTCTGCCTCATTTAACCCTTGAGGATTCCCATTAAGGTTGTTAAATTGCGGTTATCTGGCTAACCGAGTAGTTGATACAATGTGTATCAAGTACATGGTTAGTTGATAATGATCGCTCCACAGAGCTGCAGCAGCGGTAACTCCCAGAGCTGGCTTGAGCTGGGACTGAGCAGTCCCGGCTTGTGCCGTTTCCAAGAGCCATCTCGACTGCGGCTCTGCATTTTAAATGTAGTAAGATAAATAAACAATCCATCAGGTTGCAAGTTAGTTGGGAAGGAGTATTAATGAATTATGTAACATTAAACCATCCACAAAAATCCCTCATATTAATATTACAAAAATAAAATGTCATCATTCAGTGCTGTTGTAGCTGTGTTAGACCCAAGATATTTGCGAGACAAGGTGGGCTGGATAGTTTCTTTTATTGGGAGACACTTTTGGGCTTACGAATACCTGAAAGAAGAGAAGCGTTTTGTGTTAACCCAAGAATCCTGTCTCTCACCAACAGAAGTTGGCCCAACAAAAGATATTGGCTCACTCACTTGCTCTCTCAAAAAATAAAATGGAACAGAAATGTTATAATCATGTTAAAAGGAGGAGGAAAAGCAAAGCTGGCAAGTGGAGTAATGAAAACTCACTTTATCTAGCATATCGTAAGACTTGTTAAGCAGAGCCCTCCAAAACTTTGCTGTCGGTTTGTCTGCATTTTCTTCCACTGAGTGTGCCACAACATTTATGTAGCAAATAACTTCTTCTAATAATCTACATGGAGAAACATGAGTAACATTTACAAAGCAGTTTTATTCCTGGAGGGCAGGAAATTTCACAGACAATAATGAGGGTTACAGAAAACTATTTACATTAGATCTAGATATTAAAATACAACCCCCCTGTTATGAAATAGAGAGCACATATTAAGAGGAGTCCATCTAGCCCTCCAATAATTTATCATCATTTCCACAGAATAATAATTTTGGAAAAGAAAAACTACCCCACACCTCTGGAAATGTATGAAGGCCTAGAAAAAAAGGTAGGGGTATAGCACTTCACTTGTGCCATACATCCCTTCTTTCTTACTATCAAACCATGCAAGTTACATCTCCTCCCAAAAACCTAAATTTTAATGTCCTTGAAACATCTACTACATTCATCTCTTTTAAATTACGTCTGTGACTATCATAATTCTTTCATTTTGACAAAAGCGTTTCCATCAATTAGGGTTTTTTCTGAGTATGAAGTGTTTTGACTAGATGAATTTCAGATACAATTTCAGATTTTTAGGGTGTGTCTACACAGCAAAGTTATTTCGGAATAACGGCCATTATTCCAAAATAACTATGCAAGTGTTTACACAGCAATTCCATTATTTTGAAATAATTTTGAAATAATGAACGGCTTATTCCGACTTCTGTAAACCTCATTCTAGGAAGAATAACGCCTATTCCGAAATAGCTATTTTGAAATAAGGCGTGTGTAGATGCTCCACTTCTATTTCGAAATAGACCCTCAGCAAAGCCATTCCAAGTTATTTCTCCTGGGGCTCTAAATCGAGAAAGCACGTCTACATTAGAGTAGCCTGCTTTGGATTAATTTTGAGGCTTCCCTGCAGTGTAGATGTGCTATTTCGAAATAAGCTATTTCGGAATAGCATATTCTGAAATAACTGTGCAGTGTAGACGTAGCCTTAGAGACCCTGCTATCACGTAAGCTGTATGCTCATGTAAACACTGAAGTAAATACATGAAGTTACCCAAAGCAGACAGAATTAGTTTTTTTTTAAAAAGTACTTCACTTGTCAAGAATAAGCAACAGTTAAATGGACTGAAACCAACGATCTTTTAACAAACACTGTTTGGTGTTTCACCTCCAGAGACATTTAAAAAAAAATTTGTATCTAATTCTCCCCAAGTAGTTTTTCAAATGCTTTGAAGAGAGCCCACTTAGCAATACTATAACAAACAAGGAATCTGTAGGTTCTTCTCTTTGTTTGTGTACCTCTGCTCCAACTCCTGTAGATCTTCAACGCCATCACATTCGACGATCTGATTAATAAAAAAAAAAAAATTGTTAAGACTGGATCACAGTAACACATTAGAGCAACTTCCATAAAGGGTATGTGAACTCTTCAATTGGAAATTTTTCAAAGCTGTAATTTAGCCGTAAAAACATTAATGACAGGATGAAATCCAAGAAACTCAACTTAAGATTGCTGTAACATTTTTATAGTACATTCATTGGTGATAAATGGCACTGGATTAAGACCTCAGGTAACTGACATCCTCAGGGCAAGCCAAGGAGTGGCACCACCAGTGCAAGCTTGCCTCATTCTAGTCTATCAATATGCTTCAAACCTGAGATAGAGGGATCATCTCTAAGAAAAGGAGTTGAGTTTCCATGCCCCTTAAGTCCTTGGCCTCTCTGCTGAGATTGTAAGGGTATGTCTACACTACAGGATGAGGTCAAATTAAGATACACAACTTCAGCTAGGTGAATGGCATAGCTGAAGTTGAAGTACCTCAACTCGATTTTTGGCGCTGTCCATACCACTGTTCCAGCTAGGTGAATGGCATAGCTGAAGTCGAAGTACCTCAACTCGATTTTTGGCGCTGTCCACACCACTGTTCCATCTAAGATTTTCCAACCATGAGCAGAGTGAGTTTTGGCTTGTGCATCAATATGGAGGTCACGTGCGCTGGTTTGGATGTGTGCCACCATGGCACAATTTATTAACACACACATGTTCCAGGCTGCCGGAGCAGAAACTTCCCCTCCCCCGCCATGTAGCATGTCCCATTTCCTGTGCTGGAGTAGACTTCCCCCCGCCACTCCCGGCCATGTGGCATGTCCTGTTCCTGGGTGCTGGAACAGCCACTCCGCTCCCTCCCATGCGGCAAGTCCTGTTCCTGGCCCCAGCCACCGGAACAGGCCCCAGCCCCTGCACCACATGGTATCACCTGGCTACTGGAGCAGCTCTCTTCCCACCCTGCCACAGGTCCTGGTGCCCCACCCCATCTGCTCACCCATCACACTGTCTCAGCAACCCCCACCCACTGGAGCAGCTGCCTGCCAGATGAGTGCTGCTGCACAGCTCTCCAGAGGAGGTGGGTGGGGCAAGAATTTTTTGTGCATTGCCGCGTATGTGCGTTTTAGGGGGAACTATGGTCCGCACTGCAGGAAGTCGAAGGGAGCACACTCTCCCTTCTACTTCCCTTATTCGTCGCGGAAGCAGGACTATCGGCATTGATGAGAGCGCCCCTCTCAGTTCGATTTAGCATGTCTTCATTATACCTGCTAATTCAAACCCTGGAAAATTGACAGCAGCAGCTCTGATCTTCTCTGTAACGTAGACATACCCTAAGCGACAGTGTTCATTCTACTCTCAGCAATGGTGGATTTGTGATTGGCCACTTATCCACTAGAAAGAGACAGACCACTGACTCATTTCCCATAAGCTGCCAAACTGCAAACAAATGGATTGAAAATGCTACAAACGAGGGCAGGATTTGAATCAATGAACTTCTCTGCTGAGCACCCAGTTTCCTTAAATTGAGGGGTTTTTAAACTTTTTTGGTTCTTTAAAGATTTAATAGTATAATTTCTCTCCTCTGACTTAAGAGTTTTACCAAATTGCAATTCATCAGATCACAACATTAACTCAGATACCTTATCATATAGAATAAAAACCCCAAACCAAAAGATACCTTTGAGTTATGGTGCTGGACTCTGGTGAATCCAGATAGCATGATATTCATCAGCTACTGAGACTATTTGCCATTAACTTCCCTCTGGCCAGGATTTACCCTTTTACCTAATGTTCAATCACACAGACTAAGGGCTCGTCTAGACTACATCTCTCTTTTGAAAGAGGGATGTAAATGAAGCACTTCAAAACTGCAAATGAAGCAGGAAATTGAATATCCTGTGCTTCATTTGCATAATCGCATCCCAACAGTCTTTCAAAAAAGGGTGTTTCTAAAGTAAAACCTCAGTCTAGATTTTTTTTCGAAAGATCCCACACACCTGAAAAAATGAGGAGTATGTGATCTTTCGAAAAAGGGTTTTGTTTTTTTTCCCCCCAAAAAAGAACTGCATCTAGACTGCAGTTTCACTTTCGAAATATCCTTTTTCAAAAGACCGTCAGGACACGATTATGCAAATGAAGCACGGGATATTTATATGCCTGTTTCATTTGCACTTTCAAAGTGCTTCATTTACATTCCTCTTTCAAGACAGGGATGTAGTCTAGACACAGCCTAAATCTCAAAGAGAATTGCAAAAATAAATAAAATGAACAAACTTTTATTAACAAACTGTAACTGTAAATGGCAATCACCCAAATATACTACAGAAAACTAAAAAGAAAACCATACCACAATTAGGACACTGTGGAGGAGAACTTTACCAAAAAATTGCATTACCTTTTTCACAAAATGTTGAGAAGCCAAAAGCTGTGCCATGAAGGAGACAGATAAAAATTTAAAATGTCGCAGTTGTTTGTCTGTGTGAGACTCCACATTAAAGAGCTTCACTTCTTCATCTTGTGTTTTCATCTTGTGTGGTGTTGATTTTTTGTGTCCAGGATCATCTGATAAAACACCCCACCCCCAGAAAGTTTTATTCTCAATCATGATCAGGAGAAAGGCTTTTGATTGCCAATTACTATAACTAAAATAAAATGTTGAAATAGTTAAAGGGGCAAATCCATGCTGAACTGTTTAGTAGTTGAGGTAAACTTGGTAACTGAGATTTAGGGTCCAATCCTACAGTTCTCAAAAATGGCAAAATCCCCATTGACTTGAACAGGAGGTTGGCTTGTATAAGAATGGAAGGACTGGGCTCAAAAGTTTGATATCTTTCAAGATATTTGCCATCTGAAAGCCTAAAGTTTTCACTTCCCACTGTGTTAACTTTTTCATCATCATAGTGATACTATAAAGCAGCCAAGGGCTCAAGCAGAATAGTAGGAACATGGTTCTGAACTCCATTCAGCTTGGTGTTAGCTCTATTCATTTTACAAAAAACCCAGAATAATCCTTACATTAACTCTGAAGAAGAAACTGAAATACAGGAGAGACCAGGTCTCCCTTTCATTAACTTCTAATAGAATCAAGCAATCTTAACATGCATTTCTGTATTGTAAATTGTATACATTTTATCTTTTCATTTGTGCCTTGTGAAATAGCTGTATGAGAAATAGGCCACAAACAGAATGGCACCAAGGAGCCTTTGCTGACAAGGGATGTGGGCGGCAGCCTTGGTTCATAAAATTCTAGACTGACCATATTTGGAGATGTTGCTTTCTGGCCTGTCTAGTCTCCCTTTCTTGAAAAGTGTCATGGAAACATCAACAAAGAAGGGAGAACTCCTTACAATATTTAAATAATGGTTTGTTTAAACATCATGACATACTGTTCAAGGGGTACTCCAACAGAAATCTGCATTTTAAAAAAGTTCATTATAAATTTGAGTTAAGTCCCTGTAACTTTTTTTCTTTAAAGAACAGGCTCATGAAATTAGCCTGCTATATTACACATGCTATGTTGTGTACACAAATTCTTATGGTCGGAACCTTTTTATTTTAAGTTGAACTTCTTTGGAGACTCTTACCATATTCTGTGAAGCACAAGTACTATTTGGCCCTTAATACTAATTCAAAGTATTTTGAAATGAAATTTTTCGGCACAAAAATGGTATATGCTTCTCAACTATAGCTGTAATTGAATGACCAGGAGAGAGATGCAATTATGCTAATTGTGCAGCCCAAAACCTTCAACGTCAGAAGTAACAGTAAGATTCATATGCCTCTATTGGCTCTGCCCAGCAAGTCTGTTTTGAGGTTACCTTCTTTATTCTCTGGCAGTTTTGTTACGTACTGGATTATTTTCATCAAGCTCTGGAATTGATGTTGAACACTAAACTCACAACAAACCGAAATCCAAAATTCAATGTCTGTCTCCAAAACAGCATCCTGTGCAGGGATTAAAGGGGAAATATTTTTAGTTCTTGAGATAAGAGAAAAAACTTAAATTGTTGAATGTGTGTGAATGTACAGTGCTAGGGAACTTTTGGTCACAGTGAAGACTCTTATTAACAGCAGCAAAATGTATTGGTGGACTACTGTCCACTAGGAATGGACAGAGACCAACAGCTCATTTCACATCAGAGTGGATAAAAGTCAATATTAAAAAAAAAAAAAATCTGATATTTTTTATTTAATTCAGACTATTTTTTTAAACAACCGAATACTACATTTCTTATTTAAAAATAAGAGTTTTAAAATTAAATCTCACCATAAACATGCTACAACTGCACTTGCAGTTTCATAAAAATGAATTAATGGCTTCAGTCTGTCCAGCCTAACTACTAGCTCTTGCTTCTTGCCAGTTCTGGGCTTTCTATTTCTGTTTATCAGCAGACTAAAGGTATATGTGCAACGACAGACACAGGCTGAATAGGATTGTTTTTGTTCTCTGATTATATAGTGGTAGACCTGGGCCAAGCAAGAAACGGAGGAGTTTGTTTAAACACTGTCTTAACAGAGACAATATATTGGAAAGGAACACTGGAATGGGCTGGAAAGAAAAAAGGAAGGCATTATTCAGAACATACACAGCTTCCTATTTTCCCCTCACACTTGTGTCACACATAATTACTTAGACTGCAAGTTCTCTGAGGCAGGGACTGCTTTTTTTTGTCATGTCTGTATGGCACCTAGAAGAATGGGTCCTAATCTATTATTGGGGCACCTTTGTATTATTATAAAACACATGATAAACATCCTCCTCATGTTTTGGCAGCATCACTTCTTACACAGATAGTTACTTGTGTAGGATAGACAATGGCCTCATCTCACAACTGAATGGAATACATGCTAGAAGAGACAAGGTGAGTAAAATAATATCTTTTATAGGGCCAACTTTTATTGATGAGACACACAAACCTTTGAGTTTACTTTAAATTCCAAAGCCTCTTACCTATACAAGATAGTATCTTTTACTAAACTATCTCACCCATCTTGTCTCTAATATCTTGGGATCAACAAGGCTACACCACCAGTGCATTGAAAACATGCTGTTATATTAAGTTTCAACATTTTTACAGGAAAACAGTTCTCCCCTCGGTGTTCTGACCTTTTCTCCATTGGTTACTGCAGTCACTGTTTTGGTCACATGCTGTTCAAACAGGAGCACCAGAAGAACCCAGAGGAATCGTTCCCCTCCCAACGTATCGATCAGCTGAGCCAGGATGGGCAGGCGTCTGTGCTCAGGAACATGAGGCAACGCATCCACAAACACATGAATGATTTTATTAACTACTTCCTCCATATTCTGGGCAGCTTCTGGAGAGCTACTATCTTCAGCCTATCAACAAGTTAGGAGTTACAACACAATTATCGTAAACAGGCACAGTCTCATGAGGATATTGTTGAGAGCCACACAAACCAAAGACAGACCATGGCCAAATATTATAACAAGTCTAAAAGCTTCATCTTGCAAAAATGTTACGTTTGTTGACATTATGAAAGTCTGTATTGATGTAACTGTATACAAGCCCCCTTAATGTGGATGTGCTGCACTAACAAAAGATTGGATTTTTTTAAAAACCATTTTCAGTCACTAATTTTTTTTTTTTTTTAGTTTTATGGAAGTCTTTTATTAAGATGCTCTCAAGATGACTGAGATTTTGAAAAATTACTCAACAGTTTAAATTTATTTCCACTGAAGTCAATGGGAGACTTTCAAGGGAGACTAATGCTGAGTATTTTTTAAATATGCACGCTGAGATTGAAATTTTCATTCTTTCCTCAAATTTTACACTTTAAGAAACACAATTTTGGTAGTATTGAGAATAAACTGTTCACTAACAGACCACTAGCTATATGAAATAATTATATATACACATATATGCATACATAGATTTGTTTTCACGTTGGGTTCTATAAAGTGACATGCTGAGGAAATAAAATGGGGGTTTTCTCTTTGTTTCTTTAGGATGAATGAAGGGGGCCAGAAATTTTCTTCCTACTTATTTGGAAAACCTATCTGAGCTTACAATACAAATTCAGATCTCACCATGTTTTTCATGAAAACCCATGGACAACTGGAGAACAGGGACAATGTCAAGTGAAAGAAGATTCAGGAATAAATGCTTTTAGGACTTCTAACTTAGAGTCTATGTTTGTTTTGGGTTTACATTTGTTTAGCTCAATGGTCAGAAAAAGAAAAAGGAGTTAGAAGTGACATTCCCACGACCATCAGACAAGGGCAGTATTACATCTGTGATCTCCAATTAGTCCAACAAAAGCAGGGAAGAATAGCTTTGGTATTTTTTTTATAAATAAAGTTAGAAAATACTTTTGTTTCATCATTTCAGGCCACATTCAGTTATGCAAACTAGTAACATATGGTGTTTTAATCAAATCACTACGTGGCCTTTACGTACGTCAAAGACTTGTACACCAAAAACATGCTCCATACTAGCTATGTAAGTTAGGGATGCTAAATGGTTAACTGGCCCTTGTCAGTGAACTCTGGGAACAGCCAGCTCTGCCAGGCAGGAGCACCCTGGCCTCAAAGAGGTTGGTGGGACCCCATGGCAAGCCAGGTAACATATCCTAAGTTAAATGGTTAACCGGGTAAGTAGTAGTATTTAATAGGTTCATCATTTTAACATCCTTAACTCAAGTCATCACTTTCACTCCATCTCTTGTAAAATCTATTTTCCACTCCACTAGATAAGGAGAATGCTTTTTCAGTAGTACTTTTTACTGGACCATAGGGGCTGGTCATGTCATGTAGAAATCACAAGGAACATGCTATGAATTATTTAATTAGTGCCTTTAAAACAAACCAAACAAAAAACCTGTACACAAAACACTGTTAAGAGTAGGGATGTTAAATTTCGATTACTCAGCTAATCGAGTAGTCACTGGAATTTCTGTCGACTGCTAGATTATTTGATAAGGAGGGTGCTCGCAATCCTGCTGTGCCTCTGCCTTTGAAATGTACAAGACCTGCCTGCAGCCCTTGTACATTTCAAAGGAAGAGGAGCAGCAGTCAAGAACCCGTGCCCACTCGCGTCATTGCCCCTGCTGTGCCTCTTCCTCCCTCATGGAGACAATGCTGGGGGAACCGGCTTTTAAGCCGGCTCCCCCAAGCACTGACTCCTGCTCCCCCCGGTGCCTCTGATACAAAGGCAGCAAGTGGGGGGAAGTGACTAGTCGATAGTGACTCGACTACCCAATAAGCCAAAGCATATTGGGTAGGTGACTAGTCGCTTACATCCTAGTTCAGAGACTCCCTCCTGCTTCTAATGAAAGAAAACAAATCTCACCTGTATAAGAGCTGGAATAACCATCTTCACTGTCTTAGTAATTATTTGGAAACTGTAAGTATCATCCAGACGCATGACATTTGCCCCCATGAATGTAAAAATGGGCATGATGTTGTGGAGAACTTTATCCTGAAAAACAATCCCCCCCAAAACTAAAAGATTAGTGTTTTCAGTTTTAGATATTAAAGCTACTAACTCTTGCAAGGGGTGTTTGTGTGTCTGTGGTTTTGTTTTTCCTCGATTCCCAGCCATTCCCCCATACACCAAGGATTTCTGGCCCTTTCTTTATCTAGATTTTTCATCCATAAATTATATATAAGTTTACTATAAACTGATAGAAATTAGAGAAAATGGTTCTTCATTCAATTTTAAACTGACTAGGATAAACTCATACTGTGATTGGGAGGAAAACACAAATTCAATTTGAAACTTCAGTTTAACATAACATAGTGGCATGAAAGCTCTTAAGAACTGTCAGAAGTTCTTTTTAGAGTCTTGCTAATGGCACAACCTTGCTAAAGCCTTTGTGATGCTAGTCTGCGGGTATGTCTACACAGCAGGGCTACTGTTGGATTAAGCTACACAACTTGAGTTACGTCAATTTCATAAGTCAAAATAGCTTAATTCAGCTTGTAGCATGGTGTACACAGCAGGAAGTCGAAGCAATAACACTCTTACTTCAACTTCCCTTACTCCTCATAAAATGAGGGTTACAGGAGTCAGAGAAAGAAGTCCTCCAGCTCGCCATTATTTTGAAATAATGCCTTGCAGTGTAGACACACTCTTTGTTATTTCGGAATAACCTCAGTTACTCCAAAATAATGTTGCTGTGTGGACGTACCTTTTTAAGATAAGAGGCTGTGAACAGGCTTCCAATCCAGACTTAATAAGCAGAATAAAGATGATATGCTTGGAAGGATATTTAATATTCCAGGCAAACATTTACTTTATTTAAAACACAAAAACCAGTCACTGGCCCAGTATTAAAGAAGGATGGAAAATTGTTTATACGTTGTATATAGGGTTCCCATAAAGCAATTAAAAACTAGCTATCAAAACACATTTCAGTTAATCATGAGGAGAAGCACTTGATTTTTCCACTTCTCATCAGGTAGGCTGAATAACAGGGGGAATATGTCTTTATATATGTACTGATACGCTTCAACACTACTTGTGTAACTTACAGAAAAGAACTCTTATTTCAGAATCAGTTTCAAACACTTAAAACGTTGCTCTCCTATGCTGCATGGTGTGGAGGAGAGAAAGAACAAAAGGAGGTGCAAAAGGCCCTGAACACAAGAGAAGGATGGGTGAGACATTTAACCTAAAGGGAATAATGTCATGTTCAACCATATTGACTTTTCGTAATAAGTGTTCCTTTCCCCATCAGCTTTTCAGTGGGAGGAATATGATGACCCTTGATAATTAATGATTAAGAACAACATGACAAAGTATCCTTCTGTTTTTAAATAAATAAATGGGCGTGGGAATCTACCCAAAAGAATTTAAGGGACATGTAATTTTGTCGTAATTCTTTCAGGAAGTAGTTTTCTCTCCTGAATTCTCTCTATCTTCTGCTCTCTTAAAAATCAGAGACCCAAGAGTTGCTAATACACCTTGCACATTACTTACAGGGAACATGCTAGCAGCAGTACCAAGCAGTAGCAGCGCATGGTGATGTGTCTGAGGCATTTCTGATACCCTGACACACTGAACTACCAGCTCCACATTGAATTTCTCTTTGTCAAGGATATCTGCAGAAGGAAAAAAAAACCCCTTGCTTAGTAATTTTTTTTTTTTTAATATTTCCAGTGTTAAGCATGAACTGATATATTATTGCAATGCTAAGGACAGGTAACGTACAAAAAACTAAGGGAAGTTTTTGTGTTCGGAACTAGAATCTGTAAATTTTCACCTGATTGGATCCGGCTTCCATCTGGGGACAGTTTCTGACAGATATTTAGCAAGCAGCTAAGGATTAACTGCTTTGTATATTCTGTATTTTCCTGTTCTGTTGTTACTGATGTTTCCAGGCATCTAAAGGATCAGGAGATAGTCAAGAGCAGGAAGGAGGATGAAAAATAAAATTCAGATAAATTAGTGGACAAGTCACATGTTTAAAAAAAAAAAAATCAACCTAGAGATAATGTCTTCATGTTACAAGAAGGAGAATTCCACAACCTACTACTCTTTCATAGTATGTAGAGAATTTTCCTATTTAATCCAGTATTCTTTTCACAAAAGCCATCAGAAGTTTCAAACTAAGAATTTCATTACACGCCTCTAAGAAAACAATCACTGTTGCTCATATAACATTTCAGTGCACACTTAATGTCACTGAATCACCCACTTCCCTTTGAAGTACCCATCTTCCTTTGACTTTAAAAAGTCAATTTAAAGGTTTGAAAACTAAACACCAAATCTGTTAAAAGGGGTTTAGTTTTCATAGACTAGGTCCCATGGAGGCAGACAGACAATTTAGCAATGCTCTTCCTAAGATATCATACATTTGAGTAACATCTGGCTTTGAGTGCTTCTTGGGGGTTGGGAAGGTACTTGTTTAAAAAGGGTCACATTACTACTTTGTGTAAATCATCTTTTATCAAGCCTGAATTAGGAACCTCAAGGTCAGTGGTGTCCACCACCACCAGAGGGCTGCATGGCCATGCAGAAAATCAAAGTTTAGGGGTATAGTTGAAGCAAGCTACGCAACTTCAGCTAAGGTAAATGCATAGCTGAAGTCGCAATAGCTTCATTTGGCTTTTGGCACTGACTACACAGCAGGAAGTCGAAGGAAGAACACTCTTCCTTTGACTTCCCTTACTCTTCATGAAATGAGGGTTACCAGGATGCAGAGTAAGAAGCCCTCCAGCTTGACATTATTTCAAAATAAAGGCTTGTAATGTAGATGTGCACTATGTGATTTCAGAATAACATCAGTTATTCTGAAATAATGCTGCTGTGTAGACATAGCCTTAATGGTTTACATCAGGGCTACTCAACTTTGGAAGCCCTGGAGGACACAATGATACTCACAGCACATGCCGAGGG
>CM057847.1:66385642-66404162 GCA_030068395.1 Apalone spinifera | reverse complement strand
ATATATATATACAAATGGTAATTTCTTTCACACTGATGGGCATCAATACAAAGATTAAGGCAAGGCTGTATAACACAGCCACCATTTAAGTCAGTTCTGCTAATATTAATAAAATGCAATATTTACCCAATTTCCACCCCTGTGACACTACTGTTAATGAGCAATGGCAGTCTAGGTATTTAACTATGAAAATGCATATCAACAGAAGACCATTATATTGACTCGCCATTGTGGAGTGTGTTCCCAATGGAGGGCATGTTCAAAGGATCCCGCCTGCGGGCCACGTGATGAGCCCTGTGTAAACCCAAACCACACCACAGGCCGCATGTTGAGTAGCCCTGGTTTACATCCTCTGTTAGTGAGGAAAGAATAGATAATGACTGATGTTTCGTACTAATTTTTAATGAAGCGCCATTACCTGGCCAGCAGATTAAAAAGTGTAGGTACTAGCAGCTGAGGACGCTTGAGCTTTTTCTTGTGCTGTAACAATTCCAGGATGAGTGTAACTCTCTGCCAGTTCACACTGCTTATTTCCTGCACTGAGTCTGGCACTTGGGATTTCCTAAAAAGATTAGAACTCAGGAAAATCAAGATCGAGTCATTCAAAGAAAAAGAAATGAGCACAGCTCGCTGTTAGAAAACAAAACACAAAACAACACAACTTGGGTTGAAACTGGAGGGACAAACAACACCTTTGCAAACAATCAATCAATCTCAGGAAGTATCAAAATAAAAACAAATCCAGTTGTAAAAGTACTGCGTGCCTACAGATACACACTCCCAACACAATTCTATAACCTGAGATAGGCCCCTGAGATTGAAATTTTTTCTCCTGTTATTGATCAGTTATCTTGACCCACTGGGCCTCCAGCCAATGAAGAATAGTTTCATTTTAACTACTACTGGCTAGGCATGGACTCAACTCGATATATTTGACTGGGAAGGGCATCTTCATGCACTGACTTGCAAATCTAGTAAGGAAGGTTTTAAACCAGATTCAAAGTAGTAGACCAAAAAACCAACCAACCAGAAAAAGATGAAGTATAAATGAAGGTAACTTTAACAGAGGATTAGATGTAAGGAAACTGACAATTTCAGCAGGGTCACAGAAGAAGAGGAAAATCAGTGAGAAAATATGCTCAATATTTTAGATAGCTATTCACAAATGAAAGTACAGGGAATAAATGGGAAGAACTAGAAGCATTTGTGCACAAACTAAATTATAACTTGAACGACATCCTTGACACGTGCTGGGATAAGTCTTATGACTGGAATACTGGTATAGTGGGGCAGCGTGTTCAGGAAGAACAGGCTTGGTAAAAAGGGAAGGAGGTGGAAGACAGACCAGTTGAAAGTCTGTGGAAAAATATTTTAAAAAACCCCAAGGGTGACATTTTGATAAGGGCCTACTATAGACCACAAATCTGGAGCAGGTGGTGGGAGAGAGGAGTCATTTCTAAAACACAAGATTTGGAAATTGTGGGTGTGTGGATGTCTTTACTTGGACATCTCTTGGAAAAAGTAATATGACAGCACACACAATTTCCATTAAGTTCTTGGAATATACTGACAACTTTTTGTTCCAGAAAGCAAAAGCAGCAGCCAGGGGGATATTCATTTAGACTTGATTCTGATGAAAAGGGAGGAAGTGGTACCAAATCTGAAGATGACAGACAATTTGGGTGAAAGTGATCATGAAACCAATTTCATGATTCCAAAGAAAGGAAGGAAAGAGAGCAATAGAATAAAACTCTTAAGTTATTGGGATTTCTCCCCCTTCTTTACAGACACAGTCAGAGAAGTTTCCATACTTTCTATGTATTTTATAACATTTTCCTCAACAAGTGGGGTTTTCTAAATTTACATAGACAAAGACTGTAGCTTTTACATCTCTATGCCTCTTTACCTCTGCTGCTGTATTTTCTGTCTTCTAGTTTGCTGAACGGTAGCCGGAGCTTTGGCTCTCTCAGGAGGTTCTAGCTCTATACTAATCTGCTCAGCATCAACTGAAATCTAGAGTAGAATACAAAAAAACATTAAGTACATATGATCAACAAATATCTATCCACCTACCCAAGTATTTATCTGGCCTCAGTTGTCATAATAGCAATAGATACTCAATGTATTTGGATAACCATTTTTTGTTTTTCAATAAGTTACTTTTTCATACAGAAGATAAAAATGAAGCATAGTGGAATGTTTCTCCTTCCTCTAAAGTTCGTTACTACAACTTATTTTTGTAGGAAAAATATTTTAATTCATCTTTAATGCTTGCATATTCGATTACATTATAATATGGTTTATACAGCATGTGATGACTATCATTCTAAGAAATCTGCAAGCAATAAAAATTAAATTATTGATTGTAGTTTAACCTCAAGTCATCTTAACAATCCTTAGTAGATTGCAAAGTCCTAACAGACTGCAACTTACCCCTTTAAAAACACTGCTAATCGTCTGGGCGCAAAGTGGATTTTTGCAATTTAATAGTAAATCAAACAGAACTGTCAATAGTTTCTGTTGCACCTTCCCATCTGGCAATGCAGCGAAGAATGGTTTAGTAATCTGCAAAATTTTAAAATAAATAAATTTTTAACAAAGCCCTAAAGAGATATACTTTTTAATGGCAAAAGTGAAACATGAGAAAATCTAAATTATGTATATGTATATGTAAGATTTATGCACACACATCAGGCACATTTATGCACAAAATGTCCCCCTTTTGTGACTATAGCACAATATTTGAAAGAAAGTGTTGATTTATATTCCAAGTAAAGATATTTCTCACTCAAAAAACAAAAATCCGATGGAAAGTCGCTGCAATAGCTTGTGAAAAGTAAAGAAAATGGAGCAGCAACCACAGCCAGGAGCAACCCTGGATACTTCTCATTAAACAAAACAAAACAAAACAAAAAACAAAACACACACATACCCACAAAAAAGGAAACATTTTTACCTTTCAACATGTCAAAAACTAAAAGGCATCTGTTTGGACAACACTTCAAAAGAGCTAAATGGATCTTGGAAAAGTGGCACAAAGTTTCATTCAGAATTTAGGGCCTTCTAATTTTGAAAGAGTCCTTTTAAATTCACTCATCAACATGAAAATCTTCTATTTGAAACAACATATATAAATCAATAACATGGAAAACTTTGTTCAGAAATACCTACCTGCCCAAGTGCTGTGATCTGGAAAGTAGGAATTCCTTTGTAAAGCTCCTTTGCAATATGCAGACTTTTGATGAACAAATCCAGACTTTGCTGATCCTTGCACAAGAGGACAGCTGAATGTTCTGTGTATTTTCCAAGGATGAGATGCAGAAGAACAACTTCATCTTTCAGCATGTTCTCAGGTTCCTTTAGGACTTTCTCCAGCAATCTATCTATTGCAGGCAACAGGTAACACAGTATCCTCTACAAGTGAAGTATATTTACAAAAGGGTTTTTTTTTTAAACAACTACTGTTTTAACCAACTTTCAGAATAACAGTTTAATTTTTAATACAATATCAATCACCAACATCACAGTGTGCATTACTTTGTATTATACCTATATAATCAGGTCACGTCCTTATCTCCTGGATGCACCTTCTAACTTCAATGTGGCATTGCAGGGGACTTTGGCTATTAATACCCTCCAGTAACAAGAAGCAAAGGAAAAGAGGGAAAGGCAGCTGGGGGACAGACAAGTTGGGGGGTTACAGAATGTTGTAATAAGCCATAATTCCAGTCCCTATTTAGTCCCTGATTTTTAGTGTCTAGCAAAGTTATGAATGAATAATGCTAGACAAAAAAAATCTTAGACTGAATAGAAAGACTGGATGTATGCAGTGCTGTTATAGCTGTGTTGGTGCCATGGTATTAGAGAGACAAGGTGGGTGAGGTAGTATCTTTTAAGTGGCCCAACTTCTGCTGGTACAACAGAGAGAGAGGCTTTGAATTTACATAGTGCTCTTTTTCTTCCAGACCTGAAGAAAAGATCTGAGAGAGCTTGAATAAAATACAGCTGGACCGTTCGGAGTTACGACCAAAGCTGTCGTAAATGGCGGACCCTGAGTTACAAACATGATCCGCACTTACGAACAGCGTGGTCGTGTGTAACTCAATGGGGTCCGACTTACAAACAAACTGAGTTACGACCAACTGCTTGGTCCGTAACCGGTTTGTAAGTTGGGAAGAGGCTGTATTTTCATCTCACCCACCTAATCTCTCTAATGTCCGAGAAGGACAAGGATCCAACACCATTGCATAAATCTCTGCTTGGTTTTTCAGAATATTTATGATTTATTACAGCTCCTACAAACCAAAATTTCTGGCAACCATGGCAATCATCCAGATGCCATTTACAATCCTCTGAATATATCATCATCATATCCATCAACATACAATGAACTAATGCATGCTTCAGCAGTACAGAGAAGTGAATTCTGAACAGACTGCTTAAAAAGGAGTAAAATACACACAAAAATAAATGCAAAAGCGGCGAGGGGTCCTGTGGCACCTTATAGACTGACCGAAGTGTTTGGAGCATAAGCTTTCGTGGGCAAAGACCCACTATGCTCCAAACACTTTGGTTAGTCTATAAGGTGCCACAGGACCCCTCGCCGCTTTTGCAGATTCAGACTAACACGGCTACCCCTCTGATACAAAAATAAATCTCATTCTAAAATACTGAACAAACGCACAGACCATTTGTTATTACATGACAAATAGAATTTCCTAGTGAAATCTTTCTCGAAAAATGTTCTTGAGACTTTGTTCCAGAGTTTAAATTTGTCTAAGGACTTGAATGCAGTGTCCTACAATAGAAAAACTTCATGGCTGGAGCATGGAAATGTTTGTGATAATTTTTTCATTATATTTCAGACATGTAATCTTTGCATAGCATACTGCTTCACCCAAATATCTATCATCAATATCTCAAAGTTATTGGCAATAAAGCTGCATCTTTTGAGTTTTCTACATTTCAACATATTTCCATCGTTTAAATGAGAAAAAACAAATATACCTTACATTCTATCCATAAATCAAATTTAGAGAAACCAAAAAGCCAACACATACCTCTCCATTAACCTGCTGAAGAATCTTCATCAAGCTTCTTGAAACATATGAAGGACAACCAGGGGCTTTTACACAATCAAGTATGTGTTCCAAAGCTTCTGACAACCTTTTTTGTTGGGATTTCTGTTGACTTTGTGCTTGCAGCTCCTCAAATAAGCTTCCCAAATTCTAGTGTATTTAAAAAAAAAAAGTAAGTCCCTGCCACAGAAGTTAAGTCCCTTAAAAAGACGAAATATTTTCAAGTGAATGCAATGTGAAGTAATTTTTTTCCTTTCTTAATTACTCTCCTTCAGTCAGAAATAAACACTCTTAGATGACAGATGCATAAACACTCCACATACAAATAATTTGTGTACTCTACAAATTGAAGTTTTTATGACTTATGAATCTATTGCTCTTTACAAAAATCTCGCAAGTTCAAAGGACATTAGCATCACAGTCCATTTGCTGCTTGAAAGAATAATGCATAATCAACATGTGTTTTTTAAATTGTTGGGATTGTGTTTCTTTGCAATCCTTTTAATCTTTTGGACTGTGGGAAGAGGCTTCAAGAGCCTACTTTTATCTTTACCAGCTTCTTTCTGGAGGGAAAACAGGCAAGTTCTTATTCCTTATTCTTCCAACCAAGAGTAACTTCTAGAGAAGGTAACAGTCTCTGGAGTGTCTTTCCTCTCCAATGGCCCAGCAGAAATTGCCTGGGATTTTGTGGGAAAATGATGCAGAGCTGTAACACCCTATTTTTTCAATAACGCTAGTTTTAACCTCATCCTGCCTTCCACATCTAGTGTTATTAGTAATTATTGGTCCATGAAAGTATAGCTATTTATTCAAAGAGAATCTCTTGAAAGTATCTTAAATGGTTATGGTTTTTAAATACAAATTATCTGCAAATTATATAATTCTATAATAGCCACACACACTGAGTTCCAAGTTGCATTTAAATTTTTCTCAATATGAACAGTGGCTTAAACAAAATGTATTCAATCATCAAGTATTAAGTGAGCTCTAGGGATGTTAGCTATCGGATAATTGAATAGTCGACAAACCACATGAATTCTTAGCGGTTAGTTAACTATTCTGTATGTAGTCTTCAGGAGTGGAGACAGCAGCCAATGTGCTCTGGCCCCACTTCTGGGGAGCCCCCTGCTATCCTGTGCTGCTGCCTTTGTATTAGAAGCAGCAGCGCAGGGTGCCAGGTGGAAGCAGGTACCCTGGGTACTGGGAAGCCAGTTTAAAAATCAGCTC
Organism: Apalone spinifera; assembly: GCA_030068395.1. Taxonomy (NCBI): domain Eukaryota; kingdom Metazoa; phylum Chordata; order Testudines; family Trionychidae; genus Apalone; species Apalone spinifera. The sequence goes on along the minus strand of CM057847.1, from coordinate 66,397,857 downwards.
CCCAGCACACCATCTGCCTGCTGCCCCACGCTGCTGCCTCTGATACAGAGCTCCCCACCGAGCTCCTCACCGACAGAGATTGCTGGGGGGGGGGAGGAGAGAGGGGGAAGAGGGGAGAGCGGGATGGCCACAAAGCAGCCCCTCTTCACAGGGAGCAGCAGCAGCAGCAGGGACCTCCCCCCCCAACGTGGATAGGAGCTGCTGCCACGAAGTGGCCTCTTCCCGCAATGGGCCCAGGCTCACCACAGACAGAGACTGTTCCACAGGATGAAGAGCAGCCTGTGTCCATGGTGACGAGCCAGGGCCTGCCACGGGCAGGGCTGCTTCACAGCAGCCTCCCTGCCCTTGCCCTCACTCCCGGCCTGCTGCCTCTGACAGATACAAAATTTGTCTCCACATCTGCATTAGGGATGCAAAATTTTGATTATTTGGCTAATCAAACAGTTGATGCAATTTCGATTAGTCGTAAGGACTGTTGCTACACTTCAAAAGTGAAAGCATTGTGGGGAGCATGGGGCCAGCAGGGGACTCAAGCAGTCACCTGCTGGCTCCGTGCTGCCCGCAGCATTTCAAAGTGGCAGCACCGCATGAGCCCGAGATCAACTGGGGTCAGCATTTGCTTATCAGATAGTTAACTAGCTGTTCACATCCCTAATCTGTATCCACAAAAAATGAGCTGGGGCTACTCATGTTCACAGCTTCGGAGCTGCACGGATCTACAAATTCAGAATTTGGAATTCCAAGTAGGACCCTGAAAATTTACTTTGCCAATATGCTCCTCAACAAAAATGTTACCTGGGTCACATAGATGGGGTCATTTACGATCTCCTCTGCTTTTTGTACCAGATTATGAAGAATGGGATGAAATGGAGACTCCTTTATCCCACTCAGGGAGTGAAGACAGTTAAGAGCAGCCCTTCGCACTTCACTCACAGGACTCCCCAAATTAATCAGCAAAGATATTACCACTAAAAATTAAAATAGAAAAGGTTTGTTTAAAAAGGAGCAGTTAGAATTTTGACATCATCATCATCTATAGCAGCATCAATAGATTCCTCTGTATTTGAAGGGTCTGCTTTTCCTTTTAAATATTGAGGATCTAACTATATTTAATATGAACCACATGGAATCCATCAATTTAATCACCAAGATGCTTATACTTTTTGAATTTTTTTTTAAAATGAAAAGCTTCAGTAGTAAAAAACTTAAGCCTATACAACATCCTTTTATTTTTTTTAAATTTGTATTCCGTTCTACATAAAAAACATGGTGTGATTTCTCAGTCAAATTTCAAAAGCCCTTGGCTATTGGACAATTGCATGCACAACATTATATGCCAAAATAACAACATCTGGCTCTGTTATGGTTATGATTTGATAGAGACAAAACCTCAGGAAATTCAAATGTACAGTTTCAACAAGAAATGTAGCATTCATAATGCAGAAAGAAAGAAACATTCATTTTCTTGTCATATGTTAGCACTTGTTCTAGAGCATAAATATTTTTATTAACACATGATTAGGCCATAGCATGTGGAAAGTTTATGGTTTTCCAGTACCTGGGGAGGAGGCCGACACCAGCTGTTTCTTCTTTTGGGCAGCTTGTGACGTCAGCATTGCACACCCTATATACAAAGCTCGAGTCTGCAGCATTGCATTTACTGTGTAGTTTAGCTGATTTGAGAGGTTATAGTTATAGGTCCATAAGACTGAAAAGAACTTGAACAGATCCTCTGACTCTTCTAAATGTACCTTTAAAATAAGTGTTATATACATTTGTTACACTTCTACTGTACCTTCACATTATTTTATGCAATGTACCTTTTCTCTCGCTATTATAGCTTAGCATGAAAAGGCATTTACAGAAACACACACTTCATTTTGATTGATACTAAAAGTGTTGGGCATGATATAAAGTTTACATTAGGAACTGTATTTCTTGTCTAAGGATTCCATCCTTTTCCTGCCATCAATTAACCCCTTTCCGAGTGAAACATCCTTTATGCCATCCTGGGAGCTTTCTATTGTTTTATTCAGCTGAAGACTTCTAGAGTTGAGACTTGTTTTTTATGCTTTCAGAAACTATGGAATTCGATGTCATTTGATGCAAGGATTTCTGAAGTTCTTATGCTTTTAATATGAACTGAAACAGTCTCTTTTCAGTTTAAATGACAGACACAAATCAATGATCTGTTCTAACTTGCAATTATTATTTAATGCAGGTTGAATCTCTCTAGTCTGAAAACATGCGTTATCCGGAATGATTTTAGCTAGCCGGATGTCCACTTTTCATGGATGTGGCCATGTTTTCCACAGTCTTAAAGTTTGTTTACAGTCACCAGTCCTCACTCAGTGTTCTGTACTGTTATTTAGCTCTAATTTACCTCTAAATGTCTTTTAACAGCCCAGTAAGTAGTCGAAGAGTTGGTAATGTTGCTAGACAATGGTCCCCTGGTCCGGAAAACTCTCTGTTTCAGAACCAGTCAGGTCCCAGGGGTCCCAGACTAGAGAGGTTCAACCTGCACTTGTACTGTGGTGCCCAAAGTTCCGAATCAGGTTTTAGGCAACACTGACCTAAGCGCTGTACAAACACAGCCCTTACATCAAACAGCTTATTTGACAGTAAAGTACTGCAAGACACATCGTATATGGTGCCACCACAGTTTACCTATTACATAACAGAGATCACTACAAAAAGGTGTATGTAGAAGTACTTAGAAGAGGGGGGGCGGGAGGGCAGCTAAGGAAGCTGAGTCCCAGTGGAAAAGAGGAGCTGGGCATGGGATGTCCTGGTAGGGAGCTGGACAGAAGATAGGGACAGTGAGGAAATGGGGGAGCCTGGGCAATTTGGTAGTGACCTCTACATGTGTCTACTAACTGTGTCTGGCTTTTGCTTCACTTTTTGGGTAGTCTCAACCTGGCCTTTTCTTCCCAATCCTAGCACAACATCCTGGGCTCCCTCCATGCTGACTGGCCACTGAGCACACAGTCGGAGCCTGGCACCTGGTGGCATACAGGAAACTCTGCAGCCAGGGAAGGATAGTGGCTCCCTGCATCAGGCACCCCCACCTCACTCACACCATGCAGCCTGAGCCTGAGGCCGATCCCAGGGCTGAGAGAGGTCTAGGCATCTATGGTCCCAGCTTTGGCCCACTACACCCTCTTGCCCATGAGGCTTGGGGGGTGGGGAGAGGGAGCACCCCTAGCTGCAAAGCCAAGGCCATACATTGCACAGGAATACAGTATTTACAGACAAAACTGGATGGGAAGAGGTGCCCTGCTCAACAGCAGCTCATTTCCTCTCCCCCTCCCCAAATGTTACATGCATTCTTAGCATGCTGTATGGAAAACCAAAGAGTTAACATAATACATTAAATCTAGTTAGCTAGAGTGGACATAGTTAAGCATGTCTACTTTTCTCTTATTATCTAGAGCAGGTCTGCTTTGCAGCGTTAAATGTTTCCCCATTCCAGCAATCACAGTTGCTATAAAAACCACTCTGAATTTCACTATTCAATATTTAGTCTGAAGAGTATATTCAGAAAGAGTAAAGGACTTCGAGCAACCCACCACCTTTTATAGAAATGCATTGCTTCCTCAGTACTCCAACAGGCTTCCTTTCTCTCTCAAGTATTTCCATGAAGCAAATCAATATGTAAGCAAGAGATCCCATGGAACAGTTCTCAGGTTTTTTTAAAGATTACATGGGGATTCAAAATATGTTATTGAAGAAATAATTCAAAATATTCATTAAGCACAAACTTGCAAACAAACAATACCTTGAATAAAAGGCTGAGCAGCGCTCTGAACTGAAGAGCATCAGCTCCCTCACTGGCTCTACAGACAGTGATGTCAAACAGCCCCAACAACAGGTGTAAATAGTCTCTGCTCTTGTCATTCATACTTTCAGGATTCCACCAGGTTTCATCTATGGGCACATGAAGGGTGGAAAACAAAACAAAAACTATGTAACTACATTCAAGGTATGTCCACACAAGGACCCAAGGCATGGCCATGGCCAGCACAGGTCTGCTGACTCAGGCTTGCAGAGCTTAGGCTGTGGGACAGTAAAATTGCAATGGTCACATTTGGGCTTAGGATGGAACCTGGGGTCTTGGAGCTGACCCCTTTGCAGGGTCTCAAAGTCCAATCTCCAGCTGAGAGCCCAAATGTCTGCACTATGTAGCTCTGCAACTCAAGCCCAAGCCCCCAACTTAGCCATAATGCTGACACAATCCCCTCAACAGCTTTACAGCTGAAGAAATGGGGCTGTTTTCAAGTCTAGAGAAAGGAAATGTTTATACATCTATGTAAAAATAAAACAAAGTTTATGTTTCTAAGAACAACTTTTAACTGGGAAAAAAAATGAATGTTTTTCTTCCTTACTTCACATGGTCTCTGAAGGTTCGCAGTCTGAGTTCTGAAGCTTACCTTTCAGACACAATACAGGAGGCTTCAGACCACTAACAAAGCCTTTCAACAGAAGCACAAGCATGGCTGAATCTTCTGCATCAACAGCCTGGCCACTGTTGAGCTTTTCTATGTATTTAGTCAACAGCTCGACTGACACCAAACCACAAGGCACTGACTCGGTAAGCCATTTTGCAGGAATCATCTGAAAATGAAAGCAAACATAAATGGACACCCATACAACTCCGTAGGTCATTACGAAATGGCGTGTGTGTGTGTGTGTGTGTGTGTGTGTGTGTGTGTGTGTGTGTGTGTGTGTGTGTGTGTGTGTGTGTGTGTGTGTGTGTGTGTGTGTGTGTGTGTGTGTGTGTATCCTTTTTTTCATGCTCATACGTATTGTAGCACTTATGTACAGCACTTGACATTTTCAGAGCATTACAGAAATTAACTACTTAGAGCACAGAAAACAAACAAACAGGCTTTTGCATTTGGAGCCTCAATTCTGTTTGATACAACCAAATCAACCAAAAGTTACATTAAAATAGCATCAAGTGCCATCATAATTCTAATGATAACAGTCTATTCTGTGATTCAATATTATTTCCAAGAACACACAAATAAACATAGGAATCCGCTCTTAAGCAGTTACCTGTAATTAAATGTCTTTGGGGAAATAAAATAATATAACCATTTGTATAACACTTTAAAAAAAAGGGAAGGGGAATTCCTTCATACTGCAGCAGGTAATGAGGCATGCCAGAAGCTTGCACTGATTGCTTGGCTAGCCAAACAAAAGACTACTGGCAGCAGTTATTTTCGCTACATAAAGTTTACTAGTACTTTGTTTTCCAATGGCAGATTTCATGCCTATTAAAAGAGTACTGTCATAAAAGATTTCTGGATGAAAATCTGATAACTTCTAAAGGGAGAAATTTGTTCTTTTTATTGGTATAACTGTGTACTGCTTGTAACCATAGTAATAGTATATGCAGATTTTCCAATAGAAGGTATGTAAATTAATAGCAGCTGTTTCTCTATTTGCTTACTCTGTACTCAGCCAATTTCTCCAAATACTCATATGCACAACAAATATCATGTACTGGAGTAGTCCCATTTAGTTCAATGGGACTTTCTTGAGTGTGGAATGTTTATAGCAGTGTAACAACGTAATTAAGGAGTTGATGAGAATTAATAGAAAAATACTAGGAACACTAAATTTTAATGGGCTACGTAATTGTAAAGCTCAATTCCTCAATTCTATCTGTGCATTCACTTCAATGACTACAAAAAGAAACACTGAAGTCTTAATACTTTAAGAAAATGTTGACAAGTATATTTTTAAGAACAGAGACAAGATTTTTCTGTACATCCTGAAGTTGCTGATCTTGCAACTCCACTTATGAAAGAGACCTCCCATACGCGAAAAGTATGGTCGCCAAAATTACTTAATGCTTACCTCTGCAGAATGACTGCCTTCAAGTTTTCTAATTTTTCCTTCGAGAAGACTGAAGACTCTGAGAGCTAATGACCAATAACTTTCTTCCATTTGTGAATTACAACAACACTGGACAAGTACAAAGCTGATAACGTGAGCAGTTACTTTCTGTCTCATACTGTCAGATTCATTTTCAGCTATGTGGATCAGACCTTCCACCTATTAGAACAAAACACAAACATTCATGGCAGCATAAGGGACTTGTCCTTGTTCTGGATCTAAAACTGTTAAAAGGTACACGACTGGAAGTCTGGGAGAGTAAAGTCCTGTATTTCCATCAATGTGTCAGCACAGACAGTAGAAGTAGAATAGAGTTCTGTCTCTATAGCTAATTCAATCCTTTGCTTCTCTTCCACCATGGATACTAATCCATATAGAAAATACTATCGCAATAAGCTACGTCAACATTTGTCCACTGACATCTCTCTATCCAAACTGTGCAGAGACTTTCAAACTCCTTATATATTTGTTTCCTGGTTGGCTTAGGGGCACAGAATGCTCACAAAGTAGTTTAGCTATGGTTGCACTAATAAGGCACCTACATGACTACATTAATGTGTTGTATAGAAGGCTTTTCTTGTCATGAGAGAGTTAATGGGTGTTAAATGTATTATTACATAAGGTACTCTGCCATAAATATATTGTACCAGAAGCTGGATAATGCTGAAAAATGTAACAAACAGTGTATTTCAAGCTCCAACAAATCTCATTCAGTCTGCCATAGCGATTATCTATAAATAAGTCTGGGCTACCATTAAAATTAATACATTTTAAATTGTGCACCTACCATCTGTAATGTTAAGGCAGGATTCCTTGAAGTTATGTTATCAGAAAACAGCAGAATCATTTTCTGGTTGGCCTCACCAGCCAAATCTACCAACTTAACGGATTTTATCACTTTTTCAAAAGCTATAACCATAAAACAGGAAAGATGAATAAATTAATCACAAGTGAAAATACTGACAAGCTTGACGATATTTAGAAATATTTTGACACTGTAAGCAATTTTCTTATCACTAAGGTTCTCGCTTTTCTCTACTAAGCACTCAAACTACTGTTGCTTTCTAGGAGCCCTCCTTTGTGTTGGAATCAGAAGAGCTTATTTTAAGAACATACTATTGTTTCAAAAAAAGAATCCCACTACTCAACAGGTCACACTCACTGTTTAATCAATCGTTGAGAGTTCCCTTTAAGTTCAACTGGAATTTTGCCACATTGAAGTGCAGATGACTTGGTCTCAAAATGGCAAACTGAAGTCCCAAGAATAGACTCCTCATATCAGTTACAATTAACAACACTGAACAACAAAAACACATTTCATAGCAACATGCTCCTCTAAATTTGACTAAAAAAATCCCACAAGAGTTTGATGTATGATTAAATAATCTACTTTCCAAGGCACTTAGGCCCACATTACGGATGGCAACTTCTTAGCGGTGGTCCAGAGATCTCTACTGTCTTATATGAGCATCAAATTCTCATGTTCACTAATTTTTCTTTTCTCGAACCAATTGTTTTCAATAGCTTACCTTCTGGCCAGCCCTTCAATAAAGGATGTAGGGAGCAGAAGCCAGATTGTGATAGAGAAACTGCTATTTTCCATTCTGCAGATTTTGAATTATTATTAGTGATGACCATAAATGGTAGCAATTGAATTACTACTTGATTTAATAGCTCTTCCTTATCACTCAGAATTTCTTCTTTGAATAAGATGTTTATTGCTCCCTCCAGAGCCTTATACCTAAAACGGGGGGGGAAAAAAAAGCTGAAGCAGCACTAATTGATTCCACCATCACCACAACCCGACAACAGCCCCTCAACCAAAGCTCCAGCCATTAATATTAAAAGCTGGGGTAAGAGAAAGGAAAATACAAGCACATACCACTTCCCATCCTTTGAAAGATCAACTCTTTGAAAGAGATTCAACAGACTTGAAACAATTATTTCTGTACTCATTTGTTCCTTGAAAACCTACAAATCAACAGATGCAAAAGTGAAATGATCAATCTACAACACTATAATGGCAAGTGCATAACTGATCCTATTAAGTACAAAAATGAAACACTGTTAAGTGAACTTCTATTCATCAGGTAGTATGATTATTATTATGGAAAAAGATAAATATAGTAACTTCTTGTATCCACTGGGTTTGCTAGATCAATGAAGAATATGGTCTGAATGCATATTTGAATGGGGAAAAAATTTTTCTCCCACAAGACTTAGTATTGTCTGATATAGAAATATTAGGCAGGACTTTAGTAAGTATGGCTACAATCAACTTCATTAAAAAAGTAATAATGCATACTTATCACCATCATGATAGAAAATAAATATTGACAAACATCTTGCCCCCAAAAATGAGCTACAGATGTTATGGCAGCGGGCCAAATGCTCCTCTTATTTATTTCTAGAAAAGGGACAGAGCAGCTTGTAGGATGAGCAGAACTCTGCATCAGGAACAATTCTGAATTAAAATAGGTCTTAGTGACTAGATCCAGGATGTATCCTGGGTTTAATCTTTTCTCTGACTGGTTGTAATTGCCTTAAGTGAGAGAAAAATTGTAAATTAAGCAGCAGTCAGCTAGATATTTGCTTCTTTGTCCTATTCAAGAATAAAGGCTATGCACACATCCTCCTCACCAATGCCAGAGGTGAGCGGAAAGGAAGACAATGCACAGCATTAATTTCAGACTACTTCTGCATATAGAGAAATAGTAATATCTTACTTAACTTACCAAGAAATACTGACTTACCTCCAAGGCACCGAGAGCAGTCATAACAACCTCCAGATTGTCATCCTTAAGTCGTGCAAAAATGGCTTCTTCTATGAAGGACTTGTCAAAGCCCTCCTGAACAAAGAGGGAAAAGCAGCTAAGGACCATTAGTTTCCAAAGCCTTCTTGGCAGTGTAACTTACATGACATATGAACTACAATACAGGAGAACAGAAACCTCAGCTAGGGAGAAGCCAACTGCCAATATCAATCGAAGAAATAAACACCAGTCACTCTGCGGAGGGACTACAAACAGCTTCATAAACAAGAATTAACCCCAGATTCTGGATGACAGAATCCAAGTTTAAAGAAATAGTAAGTGAATTGATTGAAAATAACTTTAAAGATATGTGACTGTCATATTTTAAATGGGATGTTTGTCTTGTCTTCCGATGATCTTTTTATAGAAATTTGAAGACAACAGACATCAATTAAGTTCTGTCCATGAGAGACTTAGAGGTACCAACTTTTGATGATGCAATGATCTCCTTCAAATGCTGAACAGCCAAGATCCTGACTGCTGGCTGCGGATGATTCAGGCTGAGCACCAGAGAAGTATCCGAGTCTGCTAGAAACTGAAGTGCACATTACAGTTACTTAATACATATTGAAAATTATTGAATTATAGTATACGTATTAATCACAAAGTAAGAAAAAAATATGGTAACTATAAATCCAGAATAGAAATTGTATAATTCAAATTGTAAAATGTCAACTTTAGAATAATACAATTGCCCTATATATGCACTTAGTGCATTTCCTAAATTATACCCTAACGGTACATCTACACTGCAGGGTTTTTGCACAAGAAATCTTTTGCAGAAGAGTTCTTGCGCAAAAATTTCTTGCGCAAAAGCGTGTCCACACCTCAAAGCACATCACTTTTGCACAAAAGAGCATCCACGCTGCATGGACGCTCTTGCGCAAGAAAGTTCTGATGGCCACCTGTGCTTTTTCGGATAGGCTCTTTTTGCGCAAGAATCCCCTGTGGAGCGTCCACACATGCCTTTTTGTGCAAGAGCTGTAGAGCAAAAAGGAGTTACGCCTCATAGAAGGAGGTATACCTACACCACAAAAAGCCCTCTGTTCTGTCAACTGACTGTAGATTTTCTTAAGCAAAAACGCACTTAAGGTGTGAACGCTCCGCACTTTTTTGCACAGAAACACATGTTTTTGTGCAAAAACCTTGTAGCGTAGATATAGCCTATGGGCATATCTACTTGTGAAAATTAATTGGGATTAAGGTAGGATCTGAATTTAAATTGAACTATCTATCTATTGTTGAGTAACTCCATGAATAAACAAGCCCTAAATTCTCCCTTGGCTAAAGTAAAGAAGCACCCTACTTTTGTCCTAGAAACACTGCACTTATCTGAGGGTTCAGAGAAAACTCCAATGATGGAAAACCAGATTTTCACAACACAGACTTCTAAAAAGGAAACAAATAGACTGGGTGCCTGCATCTTATTTCAACAACCCTGAAGTTGCTTGAACAGAGTCTTGTGTCCTGATTTTGCATAATTAATTATGATTTAATTAATTGGCTACGCATTTATACAATCTGTACTTTCTACACAGCTATGTTTTTCTTGAATTGGCCTAAAAGGTTATTAAATGGCTCAGAATCTTTACCAGTTGACATCTTTGATTGGGAGAGAACCAGCTTTAAATATGAAGAAACAGTTATAAGAATCTTAAAAGCAAAATAAACATCCACACATTCCACAGGCCTTTTATTCCAGTGGTTAATCACCCTGACAGTTGGGAAGTTTTCCTACTGCCCAACCTAAGCCTCCCTTGCTGTAATTTAAGCCCATTGGTTCTTGCCCTATCCTCAAGAGGTTAAAGAGAATAATTTTTCCTTTCTCCTCATTATAACCAGGGCTCGACAAATCATTGAATCTACTCGCCCATGGCAAGTAGATTTTAGCCGGTTGCCCAGTTCACGGGCAGCGCGCGCATGCGCAATGCGGGTCTTGTGCATGCACAGTGCGCGGCTGGCGAGCAGATTACGCCACCGTTTGTCAAGCCCTGATTATAACAATCTTGTGGCCAAATATCATGACCAAAGCAGCACAATATAAACTAATGCTCATTTATTCAAGCTGCTTTTTACATTTGTAGACATCAGTTTTGATCAAGTACAATCACATAAATCAGTGACAAGGAAAAAAAAGAGAGAGACAAGGAAGGATGGGAAGTAAAACACTGCTGACTTTGAGACAGCATACCAGCAGTGATTTACATCCATAAATTATGCTTTTACCTACCTGATATTTACTGCCACTCACGGAGAGAGAGATAAATTGGTGAAAAAGATCTTGCTCACTCTGATTCGTAACGTCTTGCAAATGGTCTTCCAGCACCATGTCTAGGGCTTTAGGATATCTGCCAACAACCAAATTAAACAGGTTCTATACAGAATTACCACAGAAGTTATGCACCAATTAAAACAGAAATACATGCAGAGGACAAAGAATTTTAGAGTGCTTGTTTGAACCATAGCACTGGAGGGAACTTCAAGAAGTCTTCTACTCCAGTCCCTTGCACTCAAAGCAGGACTAAGTATAACCTAGACCATCTTTGTTTGGAGATTTTTCAGAGCAGGTTAAACAATGACAGATTCCACAACCTGCCAAGGCAATTTATTCCAGTGTTTTAATCAAGTTTTTCTTAACATTCAACCTAAAATCTTCCTTCTTGCATTTAAGCCTACTGTTTCTTGTCCTACCCCCAGAAATTAAGAACAAATTTTCTCCCTCCTACTCTGATCATATTTTCTAGACTTAATTTTTATTGCTCTCCTCTGGACTCTCTCCAATTTATGCCCAACTTTCCTGAAATGTGGCACAGAGAACTGGACATAATACTCCAGTTGAGGTCTAATCAGTTCCCTCTGGAGCAGAAGAATTACTTCTTGTGTCTTGTTTACAGTATTTCTGCTTATACACCCCCAGAATGAGGGTAATTTGTTTTGGTTTTTTTGTAACAAGCATTACATTGTTGACTCATTTAGCATGTGGTCCACTATGAACCCCAAATCCCTTTCTGCAGTTCTCTTTCCTAGGCAGTCATTTCCTATTTTGAACATGAACAAATTGTCCCCTTCTAAATGGAGCACTTAGCATTTGTCCTTTCTGCAGCTTGTCCATATAACATTCCATTTTAATCCTATGTTTCAAAGCACTTGCAATCCTTCCCAACTTGGTATCATCCACAATCTTCATAAGTGTACTTTCTATGCCATTATCTGAACCATGGGCGAAAATATTCATCAGAACAGATCCCTGTTGGAGCCCACTTGATATGCCCTTCAAACTTGACTGTGAAACAATGATAAAAACTCCCTGTGTATGGTTTCCAACCAGTTACACACCCATTTTTCAATACACACTGGGGTAGATTTCCCTAGTCATATACATAATAGCCCCATGTCTGTGACTAACGCTGAAACACTGACTGTTCCCTCTGGGCGGCGCTGTTGCCACGGCGGGAGGCAACAGCGCCACCCAGAGGGAACAGCCGGGGGCGGGGCCTG
>CM057847.1:66372886-66385542 GCA_030068395.1 Apalone spinifera | reverse complement strand
AGAGAGAGAGAGAGAGGGGGAGGGGGGAGGCAGTAGGAGAAGGCGAGAGAGAGAGAAAAAGAGACACGGAGCAAGAGACCGGAGGCTCAGGAGAAAAGACCGACGTGGAGGAGAGACCTGAAAATCCCTTCTTATGATGAGCTAATTGGCTAGTTTGTAAGATTGTACAATACAGTATCAAAAGCCTTACTAAAAATCAAGCTATACTATATCTAGCCCTTGGCCCCTGTCCACAAACCTTGGTACTCTGTCAAAAATGCTATTAGATTGGTTTGACATGATTTCTTCTTGACAAATCCACGCTGACTGTTACTTGTCTTCTTATATTCTAGGTGTTTGGAAACCGGTCACTTTATTATTTGTTCATAACATTTCCAGATACTGAAGTTAACTGATCTGCAATCCTCTGTGATTGTCCTTATTGACCCTTTTCATGGATAGGGACTATATCTGCTCCTTTTCCAATCCTCTGAAATCTCTCATCATCTATGACTTTTTTAATATAAATCACAAATGGCTCAGGTATCTCTTCAGTCAACTCGAGTATTCTAGTATGTATTTCATCTGGCCCTGATGACCTGAAGGCATCTAACTTGTCGAAGTAATTTTAACTTGTTCTTTCCCCTATTTTAGCTTCTGATTCTACCTCATTTTCACTGCCATTTACACAAAGTCCCCAACTTACAAACAAACTTTTGGAAGACAATTGTTTGTAAGTCAGTTGTTTGGAACTCAGAAGGCATTTTCCCATAGAAACAATATTATGTATGCTAGCTATGTCCCCAAACTGTCCCACAAAAGCTAATTTAAGCCATAATGTAGCTGAGATACTCTATATTTTTAATGAAAAATAGAAGAAATAGTTTTTACTTAACCTTGAATGCTGGTGCTTAAGGAAAGGCAGGTTTAGTTATAGGAGGTAGATGGAGATTCTTAAGGGGACTTCTGGGCATCCCCCTTTATTGTGCTGTTTTGCCTCTTCCTATTCCTTAGAATCATGAACACTACTCTTTCATGATCACTTTCACCCAAGCTTCCTTCCACTTTCAAATTCTCAACAAGCTCCTCCCTATTTCTCAAAAATCAAACCTATAACAGCCTCTTCCCTTAGTATCTTTCTCTACCTTCTAAAATAAATTAAACCTCCCCCTCCACAACAGTCACCAATATATTCCAAGAACTTTGGATAATCTGTGCCCTTTTGGGTTATTTTACCAAAAGATGTCTTGGTAGTTGAAGTTCACTATCACCACCTAGTGCTATGCTTTGGATGATTTTGTTGCTTTTTAAAAACAAACAAACAAACAAAAAAAAGTCTGACCCACTGCAATAAATTATAGTAAGTAATTCTGAAGTATTTTCATAAAGCAGGTCAATAATAAGCAGACCATGATTGTAAATGATGAATAGAGAAGGCTCAGTATAACTTAGGAACACTAAGGGAGGCTAGCAGCTGAGGTGATAGGGAATGCCCCAGGATAGATTTGGCTTTCGTACCATAAAGACTTTGCTTCCACAAATCCCTCAACATATCTAAGTACAAGTATGAAGTTACAATTAAGATAAAGGTGCCCTAGGTAAACACTATATATGAACACATATAACTAAAAAATGAATATAACGATTCACAAGTGATGTAACATACTTTCATATTGCACAGAAGGCACAGGAAATAAAAATTAACTTACTTTCTTTCAAGAAGTCTGACAAGGGGAAGAAGTTGTTTATTGAGCACAGCCAATTTGGTGGAATCAGAATCATTTTCCACACCATAGGAAATAAATCCTTCAAGAAATTTACTAAAACAACAAACACAAATGCAACAGACATATCAATAAAACAAGACTAATCATCAGTATTAGAGGCAAATAGGATAGTTTGTCTCAGAGGTAGCAATGTTAATTAGTATCTAAAAAAACCCAATGAGAAGTCCTGTGGCACCTCTTAGACCAACAGGATAAGAATGGCCATACTGGGTCAGACCAACAGACCATCTAGTCTAGTATCCTGTCTGCCAAGAGTGGCCATCACCAAATACTCCAAAGGGAGGGAACACAAAAGGTAATGCTCACATGATCCCTCCCGTCACCCATAACATTTAATCATTGTCACAGTTTTTGCAGTTCATGAATTTACAACTACAGCTTTTCTTTTGAGCTGAAATTTCAGCCCCCCAATTTTTCTTTATAAGGCTCTGATCTGGCAAAGATTTATCCACGTTTTAAACTCTGCTTAAGCAAGTAATCCTAGTGAAGGTAAACTCTATGTTTAGGCACCAACATATTTTCAGGATGAGGGCGGGATCAGGACCATGAATGTGGGAGCGGTAACAAACATTGTGACACAAAGACTGTCACAAATTATGCCTATTGCAGCTAAAATTAACATACGTGTGGAAAATAATCAAAATTAACTCACGTGGCCAATAAGCGATCTAAATCCTTTTCCAGTGCTATATTTGTCAGTATGGCTTCTAGATGACTCGTACATATTTTGTTATCTATCACTTGGGATTCCTCATGACTCTCTTAATAAGAAACATACCATTAGACAATTTTGAAAGAAAGATGAAAAGTTGTTTAAATAAACCCTACATGTATTACATCACCACCCATGAAAGAAAACAAACAGCAAGAAGTCTAGCGGACTAAGCATATACTGAACTGCTGTGTGCATTTGATCAAGCCTAGTAACCACATGCAGTATCCTACTTCCCCAACCTGTAAAGCCGGGTCCATGAAGCTTATTTATTTCACATAAATGATATGATTAAATGTTACGAGTTGCTCAGTATTACTGCTATGTGCCCAGAATAAAAATGAGGGATGTGAAGGACTAGTTGCCTTCCTGCCCCCCGCTTTGCTGCCTCTATCAGAAAGAGGCAGCGGGGGAGGGTTGGAGAGGGGGGAGAGGAGACCAAGAGGATACTTCAAAACGGCAGTGCCACATGGAGGCTGGGGCTAGACCAAAAGCTGCCGCTTTTAACTGCCGCTTTTAACTGCCGCTGCAGGAGCATCAGGAGGGAGCCCACAGCTGACCCCAGGCTCCACATGGCACTTTCACCTTTCAAGTATAGCAACAGCCCTAGGGCGGTTTCTTCACTTCAAAGGTGAAAACACTCTATCGACTATTCGATTATTCAATTACCTGCAATTTAACATCCCTAGCAAAAATTGTAGCAAATGTTACATTATTCTATTAAATGATGTTCTATGTGTAGTGCTTGACAAGTCAAGGATCTTCATAAGGTTACACTAGTTCTAACTAGATCATCTATTCTCACTGGAGCACTGCAAATGAATATCTAGGCACCTAGCATAGCAACCAACTTATTCCACAAACCTAACAGAAAGCAGACCACGAGCAGGTCCTCTCAGTCTGGAACAGTCTATCAGGAACAATGAAAACTAGTTCTAGCAAAGCTGCTACAACAGTCTACTCAGAAAATGTATACATGCACGTGCAGACATACCAGTACTGCAGTCAATAATGGAACAAACGAGATGTGGCAACAAGTAACGCAGAAGGGGGGTGATGTCATAGGCAGCTGAAATGCCATGCAGAATAGTAACCAGGTCTGGAATGTTACACAGGTAACGAAATGGCCTGCACAAGGAGAACATGAGAAGACTGAATATCACTCTGGGTTATAGCTCAGCCATCACTTTCTATTATATAGAACTTTCTACTGTTTATATTATACCATCAAGTGGCTTAGCCTCAGTTAAAAAAAAATAAAAAGGAATTACTGGGTTGCATTTCCTAATTTTCACAGGTGTTAAGGACTGATGCATTTCAGATTCTGCCAAGCACTGCCAAAAATCAACCCTAACTCTACCTTGTTTGAGGGCAGTCTATTTCCCTTCTTTTTTAAGAAAGTGGTGGTAGGGATGAGGGGAAAATATGAGGTACTTGTATATGTGTGTGTTGGGGAGAGATAAGTAGCTCTTCCTCACCACCATTTAACTACTAGCTCTGTCATCCTCCAGTGCACAGCTAGGCTAGGAGATCAATGGGCAAGAGGGGAGGTGGCGGGCTATGAAGAGTGCATCATAGTTGAGAAAGTGATGGAAGAGAGCCCCAAAATTTCTACTCCACTTCAGGGGAGGAAAAGGGGGCTGATAGACACCACTCTAGCTAACTGTGAACTAGGCAGGTGCCTATGACAGCAAATTTATCCCAGTCATCCCTCATCCATGATGGACGGGCACCCAGGCCAAAACTGCCCCCTGTGGCCTATGGGGAAGGGCGTGACATACTGAAGTTTTGATCAGAGTAGCAGACTGTCCTAGGTGACCTCTGGTGCTGGTATAAGGAGAAAGGAAGCAGGACGACTGCAGAGGTGTAAAATGGCACACTCATCTCAATAGGCTGTGCTCAGATGGAAGAGGAAACCCTTCTAGTGAAAAATGAGGCCTAAAACAACACTTCTAGTATTTGTCAGTTGCCCCATTCATGAGTCAATACTCTTACCTCCATCTCAGTATCTGTGTGCTGTGTCACACACAGACTATGCCTACTACCAGTTCACTGGGTGAGCACTGTGTGCCTATGCCCAGCACTGAGGATGTCTGTCCTCAGTGCCCAGCAGGAGTAACCCCTCCGAGAAACAATGTATTTCTGTTTGGAGCTCTTGCATTGGACTTTCTGGTATCTGCCAAGGGGCACCTAGCTCCTCCATATTATTCTGTCCCCACATCAGGCTTCACATCCTGGACACAATCTTTCAGATGGCTGGGTTCAAATCCTACCCACCCTGGGAGCATCTGGACAGCCAACACAGGCTTCTCCAAGGCTGGACCTAGCTCCTGCATTAGGAAAGGAGGCAGGGAGGTGAGGTGCGCCCTGGAGTGGCTTAGGGGGACAGGCATTTGCCTGGGGGAGGGCAGAGCTGTGGGCTCAAGTCCCATTAAGCTGTCCTGGAGAAGGACTTGGGTAGATGTGGAGATGTTGAAATTCCTCAGAACTGCGCACGCTACATACACTTCTAAAAGGAGAACCATAATGGCCCCACATACTAATGGAAAGGGGTTGACAGCACTAATGTTTTCTGAATGCAGAACTGCAGGGAAGAGGATTCTAACAACCCAGCATTCAAATGCTTGTTTCTCTAAGCCACCATTACTCTGTGTTTCACACTCCTCAAGGTGCTTCCGAGGACACAACAGCTCTCACAGATGTGTAGATATTAGCAATAAAGCTTTTAGAGTGCAGTAACTTTAGAAATATTTTTACACTGGACCTTAGTATTGGTCAATAGCTGTTCCCAGGAGCAGCCCATGCTATACATCTGGAGAGGGCAACAGCCTTAAATTCTTCCTAACTTTTCATCAAAAAATAATAATTTGATATTATAAGAAGCTCATTTTGGGGGCGGGGGGGGAATGTATCTCAGGAGTCCGCTGACCAAATTACTCCAAATTTGCACTATGTTCTCTTCTCTAGCCCCTCTGATGGTATCCCAATTTTCAAGATAAAACTTCTCATGCTTTGGGGGTTTTGAGACATCTGAATATTACAAGCAGTTCATGCCTTGGGGGCTATATCTGAGGAACAGCTGGACAAAAAGACCACAAACTTGTACCACTAACTCGATCCTTAACCCTGCTTATGAAGCACAGCAATCTTCAAAACCATCTTGATTATGCAGGTACATTTCAGAGCATTTTGAAATACTGACTATTATACAGGACGGCAGTCTCAACTACAGTGGTGACACCACCCTACGGTAATGACAGAATTCTTTTGAAGATGGAAACTAATATGAAGATATTTAGGACATAGCTATTAAGAGGCCATCTGCTATGTCCTATTGGTGAACTTATACATACTTACTTTTTCCCAAGGCCCTCTCCCTTTTGGTTCTGTAAAAGAACAAGCAGGCAGGAGAACCCTTCCCTGGCTAGAGAAGGGGTTTTGGTCAAATTCTTGCTGATCTGTAATGTCAGGGACTGCACCAAGGAGGTCTCCATTGTCACTTTCATTGCCAACTGGCAGATGATCATGTAGGTTGCAGCTTTGTAATCCACTAGAGAGGATTTTAAACCCTACCAAGAGGGAAAGAATTGAAAAGTGCATTTCTGCCAAGTGTAAGTTTAAAAACAGTTCATCTAAATAATGGTACAGGATACTCTTTGACCAATATTCATGCAATTGCATTATCCCCATTTCATCATGTTTATGCTTTAGGCTATGTTTATTCCGCTTTCGAAAGAGGAATGTAGTATAGACGTGCCCTTAGTGAGCTAGTTAAACCTCAACTCTAAATGGAGAAAAAGACGACATCCTCATTAACACTGACATTCCCTTATGCTGCAGCAAAGCAGCCGTCACAATCAGTTATAAGGCACCATTTTATCACCGTTAGCCATAATAATATGAAGATGACAATTTTGGTTGTGTACGCGTCTCACAAGCTCTTCTCACAGCAATACACTATGGTTATCCACACTCCCTTAGCCTCAGTGTGCCATATTATATCAAGTGCATCAGACTGAAGCAAGGTGGACCCAGCTCCCTAGGCAGCCTAACAATAGCATTCCTGGTCAAACTTTGGTCCACCACATAGGATCACGAAGAAAAGATGTATTGCACATCTTTAATAGTTAGCAGACGCAGCAACACGAAGACAGACAAGCAAGGCGGGTTCTGTTTATCTAGTCCCTCTTCTAATTTATTCAAGGGTGAAAATCCCTCTTGGTTCTAGTTACAAAATAAGCCATGTCATATCATGAAAAAGAATGAAATACTGGGTACCTTTTGTATATAAGGCAACAGTTTGGAGACTATAGTATCTGTTATCTTCTCTACAGCCCCAAGAGAAGACACAATGGTGGAGGCATAAAAAGTAAACAGGACTCTCAACTGAGAAACACTGTCATGATGCACAGAAAAGGTCTAGAATAAAGAAGAAATAGTTACTTAACCATTAGTGATTAATAGTATTTACTAGAGATGTAAAATCTCAGTTAAAAAGTTAACTAGTTAAACAGAATGTTAAACATTCAGTTTGACCAATTAATCGGGATCTCGCAGCATGCTGTGCCACTCCAGCCTGCCCACGGTGAGATGGGCTTGGCCAGCCTGGAGCAGACCCCCTGCCCACGTTGGGCTGGGGGCTGCCCCAGCCTGGCCGGGCTGCCAGTTTACCCATAACTTCTTACCCATAACTGGTTAACATCACTAATAGGTATTTAAGTACTGAAGATAAAATATATATTTAAGGCCTCATATTAAGAGTTCTTGTTACTACAGTAGATTCTGTTTACTATCACTTCTGATAGTAACAACATTTTGCCAGCACCAGTCTTGTCCCACTGACTTTAATGTTAATGAGAGCTAGATATTGGCAATGGCATACCACTAACTGCACTATTTTGGAAGAAAGACCTGAGCATAGGCAGGTTTGAAGAGCTGCAGCAATAGAAGGAAAAGAAGGGACATGCCTTTCCTAGCTGCAACTCTGCAAACGTGCCTATAGCTGGTGTTTGGCACATCACAGGCCTTTGTTTCCTGGATGCAGCCTGATAAACCTGCTTTGCCACTTAATTGGCAACTTCTGGATAATAGCAATTTTGTCAAGGACTGAGATGTTCCTAAAAAGTGGAATCACTGTTTGTACATTTTGCTTATTTTGGTATGTTCCAGACGTTTAAGAAATTGTAACAGCTACATCCATCATTTTTAATTCCACACTTTTTGGTTGGGTTTTTTGGCTGGATGATTGATTCTACCATCCTGAGATCAATGGGTCTAATACACAATTTAAAACTATTGTTAATATTTTAAAGCACACACTTAAAATAGCCATGAAAACTATAAGAAGAGGTGCCCAAGCTCAAAAAATATCTACCAATAAAGGGGCAGGAATTAGATGGCTTTTTTTTTTTTTTTAAACTAAAAGCAACTCAGTTCTCTCAATAAGCATTACAGTAAAAATATTTTGGAGCTATTCTAGGACACCTGTCAATTTCCTGCATAAAAAACTCAAAATGTCTTTGCCCCTACTTTTTCCAGCTCCCTCTCCTCCCATCGTATACAAAGCACTGCACAGTTGGCTAACTTCATTTTGTCTCTCCGACTTGGGATTCTTCCTCAGATACTGGCCACCTCTAGAAGCAAAATATCAGAGAGGAAGGACCAGTGGCCTAAGGATGTGAATGTGTACCCATGTACACATTTCTCATTGGTTAACATGCATGGTTACATGCAGGCTTCCCCATGCACTATTGCCTCTCTATCAGAGACAGCAAAGCATGTAATGGCTCCTGTAGAGCTCCTTTCCCCACCTTGTAAACATGTAACCACTGAAATTTTCAGTGGTTACACATTTACCCAAATAAATGCATTTTAACAACCCAACAATGGTCCAATCCAATCTTGAAAATTCTGTTCCCAATGACAACATTATACTCATTCGCAGGGCTCGCCAAGCGGCGGCGAGCACGGCTCGTACACTGCGCATGCACAGACTGCGCGGCACGGCCCTGCCGGCTTAAACTGGCGAGTAGATTGAATCATTTGTTGAGCCCTGCTCATTGTGCTAGGTTCTATGTAAATCAGTGAGCTCAAAAAAAGATTATCAGCCTGCTTCTACGTACTGAGAATGTTTGGTGATACAAGATAAAAAATGCGCACAAACAGCACACTATTACACAAATACATAAGAGGAAGGGAAATGAGAGATAGACAGAACTTGAACAATTTAACAACCTTTACAGATTTTGTCACCAGACTGCAAATGAAATCCATGAAACCCAGGTCTTTGTAGCAGTGTGTAATCAAAGCACCTCTAGCAAGGGGGACTCCTGGTTTCTGTCCATGATAAAAAACAAAGAAAAGAGATTTTTAAAGTTTAATAAAATTAGAATATTCTCAAGTGAAATCAAATACACACGAGCTTCAGTCACCTCTCCAAACTTCCAAACTAGACTGAACAATCACAGATATCCCGATTTAAATTAAAATAAGCAGTAGTGTCCTTTCATTGGACTTCATTTCTTCCCCTTAGTTTTATAAAATTATATCTACTAGTAATTGATATTTTTACATATATCTTTCCAATTTGACTGCCAACATATTGCACAATAAAAAGCAGATTTTTTTCCTTTGTCAAACCAATCACTACAATAAATTTTCTTTTAAAAAGAGAGATCAGGAACAATGGAACCCCTAGCCGGCAACAGAATCTTTTAGCCAAGACCCACATCCATGGGGCTGCCAATGGCGGTAGGAAAATTTGTCAACATATACAATATCAAAACCAGGACCTTAATAGTATAATTTCTGAACTGTATCCTGTAACTACTAACCGTAATTGGATGCAACCAATTCCATTTATGAGTTGGGTCTCCAATTTTTAACAGCTGAATAACTCTCACAAATAATTTAGTCTCATGGTATGGTAACACACAACCAACCAAACTGTCCAGGTTGTAAAGATGGATATGAAACCTAAGGAAAAAAAGCCAACACAATCAGAAATTTCATAGTATGAGGTCCATACGTCCTATTCTCGCAACACAGGTTTAAAATAAAAACCTGAAACATAGAATGCCATGTTGAATCAGGCCTAAGTCCATCTAGTCCTCTACACTGTCTCCAACAGCATTCAGCACCATGCTTAGATGAAGCAGCAAGAGATCCTGCAACCAGCAGTTATGGAATAACCTGCTCAAAGAAATGTTCTACCTTAATTAGTTCAAGGGAAACAAATGTTTCATTTCCACAAATTTTAAAATCAGTGAGAATCATTATGATCTAGTTTGAGCTTCAGCATAACACAGACCAGAGCAATTCTGCAACCCAGTGGAAGCACATGTAACAGTCATTCACACTTTAGAGGTATGAAGTACTTCCCACTTTCTTAAGCTATAACTGTCTTATGTAAATAAGGACATTATCATATCATAATATATGTGGTCCATTTTCTCTTCCACTCTTTTTAGTATCTTAGAATTAAAAAATATTTAACACATACTAAAATATTACACTATAGACTAGATCATATTGCTCAGAGTTCACATATTATATTAAAAATACAGCAATTTGACCGAACACTCCAAATAAAAGAGAATATCAAATAAATGCCTCAATCTCCTGCAGCTGACAAAAAGCTTGTGCCCAAATAAATCTGTTAGTCTTTAAGGTGCCACAGGACTCCTCGTTTTTTTAGAATGCCACAGAATCTTCAATGGCCACAGAGAGCATACAGACCCTTGTTATGTTCTCCTGCAACTGACCCATACAGGAATTGGCAAGGAACTAAACTTATCTTGCCTAATAAAGAGGAAGGATTGAGTTGGCAGTCTTAGGATTTAAATTTCAGTTCAAGAAATTGAGGCCAAATCATTCCCAGATTAGGCTTACAGAAAAAAACCTTGTGTGTCATAAATTTATCTGTAGATGTGCATGTGATTTATTTACCTATGAATTAGCCACTCAAGGCACTTTTGTGCTGGTTTAAGCATGAAGTAAGGAGACAAATGAATCAGAAATGATGAAATATTCTCATCCAATTGTTCATTTACTGCTTTAGTCTGAACACTGCGCTCCAGGCCCTTTGACGCGAGACTGAACAAAGTGGAATGAAACATCTCAAAGGAAGGATCAATCCCCATCAGCTCTTCCAGGCCAGTGCAACCTAGGAGAAATATGTGAAAATGGTTTAACATAGCAGTTCTCTACCTCAAAAATTGTTCTCCTTCCCACCCAAGAATCATCAAAAATAATCTGAAATATTTCCTTCTGCACTCCTTCACAGAACGAGTCATACAAACTGAACTATTATGTTACAACTCCTCCCCTCCCCATTAAAGCTGTAAAATCATATTGTACCCAAAGTATATTTTGCCATACTAGAGATAGCTGTAACAACTCAAGCAGGCAATCATTCTTTACTAGAGATCTGGGCACAGGACTCAACACCAAGAACTTCAGAACTCTAATCCCTGCTCTGACAGTAATGTCATCTGTGAATCTGGACAAGTCATACCCTCCCTCTGTCTTAGTTTCTTCAACAGTAAATCCAATATTTATGGCTCCTGTGTCACAGGAGTGTTATAAGATGCACAATGCTGTAATTATAGTAAGAAATATTAAGTATGTACTATGTACAGAACATACAGCAGAAAAACCAATACAGAATTTTCTATAGGTGATTGGTAAACATATCTAACCGCAGAGCTTCTGCTGCATTTAGACAGTTTTTAAGTTGGAGAAGAAAAAGCATGACTTTTCACTAACAAAGCATAAAAAAAATGAAAGGGAGAACCTTTAAGAACTAAACTACAACACATTATTTTCTGATGTATGAGATACATAGTCATGAATAATGCAAAGAACAGCATATATAGCAAATACATTGGTTTAATTTTTTCAGCACAATAAAAATCATGAGAACTATTTCATTACTGTAAACAGGACTGTAAATAGTACACACTATGTCTGAAGACCCCAGTGTATAAGTAAAGAAAGGAAACCAAAGCAGTCAAAAGAGGAAGATATTAGAGAAGCAAATGCTCAAAAACATGCTAGGTTGCGGTCAAGAGATTGCAAAGGCAGGAGCTGTCCCCAGGTCCAATGATTTAAAAGGGGATGGGCCATTACCACAGCTATTTGGCAGGAGCTGGAGCTCTGGACCCTTTAAATCGCCACCTCACAGCACAGTCTAGGTGGTGGGATGGCTTGGGGAGTCTACCTCAGTTCCTTGTGTTGGAGGCCCAGAAACTTTCCTCCCCTCCACCCCCCCACTGCTCAGGGCCTGGCAAACTACCTCACCAGCCCTGAATACAGGAATTCCCTTGGTGCTTAAATATAAAGCTAACAGGAACCTTAGACATATCTACGGTACATATATATATATACACACACACACACACACACACAGAAAATAAAAAGGGCACCGTTACACTAAAATGAGGACAGTGCATCCCAATGTCTCTGATAATTATTGACATTTTACACACATTTGTATTTTAAGAAGTTTTACTCTCCTATATTCCAATGGGAAAGACTTATGCAAACAGGGTGACTATAAAACAGAAAAAAGAAACTACTAAACTTGAAGTGGCCTCAAAGGCACAAAGAGGAAAATAGGATTCCTCCAAATCATGTTGTCATTTTCTGATAGAAATATGGATTTTAACCTGATGGTGCCCCTACAGTAACACTTACCTATTGCAAAGAAGGTGTCTCTGTCAATATTAGCAGCTTCCTTGCAATCAAACAGCAAGGATGCTGCTTCACTTCGAGACAAAAGGCTGGGATCATTCTGAGGGAGAGCAAGCCGCTTCAGCTGGTGGGCGAGGGATGTCATATTTTAAATATTTCTGTGGCTGGGAAAAAAAACAAACCTTAAATAACACACTACACACCAATAACACACCACACACTGGATCAAACGGCCTTTTGCCCACTTGTCACCCAAGCCAGAGTTTACCAAACTCAATACAGTCCTACAGCAACCAGTGACACGGCCCTGCCGGGGGTAGCCAGGCGTGAAATGGGCACGTGGGGGCCCACACGGGGGTGCCACTGGGGGGAGGGGGATACCAAGTCCTTGCGCGTTCACACGGCTGTGCCCACCCCCCCCGGGGTACGCAAAGCTCAAGCTCTGCCGGGGTGTCATGGCGCAGCCCAGGCACTGGAGGGGGCGG
>CM057847.1:66340678-66372786 GCA_030068395.1 Apalone spinifera | reverse complement strand
CCCCCCCCCCCCCCGTGTGATTGGCGCACTAGTGCCAGCTTCCCACTACTGGTCTATTTGAAAGCCCATTTCTTAAAACCCCTCCCCCAGCCTTGCGGGAGGGATGACTGGACCTGGGGGTTCAACTGATTCCGTGGGACAAATGATTAAAAAAAACCCCCAAAGTCAAGGGGGGTGGGTACTGGGAGCGGCAGAGCCCCGGGCCTCAGGGGCCGGGTTTGGCTCTGCGCTCTGCTTCCCTTCCCCACAACTGGGTGAACAGCAGCAGCCCGGAGCCTTTCCCTGCTGTGCCCATTGGCCAGAATCACCACCAATGGGAACTGTGGGGGGTGCTGACTGGGAGCAGCAGGAGGCATGGATCCAGGTAAGCACCTGCCCCCCATTCTCCTCATGCTTAGACCCTGCAGCCCTACTCCCCTCACCCCCCATCCTGGTTCTGTCCCCTACCGCCCACTCTCAGCCCACTCCTAAATCCTATCTCTTGGCCAAACACTGCACCCCACCTCCTCCTGCACCTGTTTTGTCATTGTGAGTGGTTGGCTGGTGGTTTGCGCACTAGTGCCAGCATTGAGCGGGGTGGGCCGCGTGCCCAAAAGTCTGAGAACCACTAGTATATAGCTATGGAGCCATCTGCCAATCTAAACCCTTTGTTTTTTAAGGGATGCCACATCCAGGAATAATGTGCTTAAACCTGGAATGGGAATGTGGTTTGTGATAAACTGGGAGACGTATGCAGGAAATAAAAATTCATCCCCATAAAATAATTTTAAATGTTCATTTGGTTTTTAATTAAATTTGATCCCCCCAAAGCAAATAATTTGTGCATTCTTTTATTTCCATCCACTTTTCAACACACTACAGAAATGGTTGACTTAAATTTTTGGAAGCCTTACAACATTTTTGTGAAATTATTTTCCTGGGTTTTGAGTAATTTTACAATTAACACACAGTGACAAATTTATTGCCCACTAATGCTATGGTTGGCTGCAATAATTTGCCCTGCAGTGTATTCAGTACAAGTATTCAGTATCAATATGGTCCCAAATCTAGGAAAGATTTACATGCCTAATTTAAATATTGGGAGAAGTTTGATTAACCAATGAGACTAGGTACATGTATAAAGTTAACATTGTGTGTACATTTTTACGGGACTTGGGCTACAAAGAGCAACTGAAGGCTGAAAGCTAGTCTCATTTCTGAGGATGTCTTTGATGCCTTTTCTGCAATAGAAGAGAGGCTGAGTTAACTTTGCATAGTCGGACAGTAGTTACTGTCATTGTGGTGCACATCTGGAATAAAGGTAGTGAGTGCATCATGTTATTGCATCATGCATAGCTGTTCAGGATTACTAAACTGCTGTTTTGCTGGTATGGGCTTATAGGCAGGATACTGCTTGGGTTTATATGGTTAATGGTATGTATGTTGCTTGTTCTGGTATATTAGATGATATGCTCTGATGCAAATCATAAGAACATAAGAACGGCCGTACTGGGTCAGACCAAAGGTCCATCTAGCCCAGTAGCCCGTCTGCCGACAGTGGCCAGCACCAGGTGCCCCAGAGAGTGTGGACCGAAGACAATGATCAAGCAATTTGTCTCTTGCCATCCTTCTCCAGCCTCTGACAAACAGAGGCCAGGGACACCAATTCTATCTCCTGGCTACTCAAAAAACTACTTTCACGTTTTTCTGCATAGCTTACTGCTATGTACATATTTTTCCACTGCAGGGGTCCTGCAAACCTCTTTTACTAAAAATAGTTTAACCCTTTGTATGCTTAATAAAGCTATGTTTTAAACTTGCATGTTATTGAAGTGTATACTCTTTGGAAAAAAAGACAGTTCTGTTTTAAAAGGTACTTATCCGTTTACCAGGGACCTGCCATTAAAATCAACTATTTATTAACAATATGGTTATTTCAAATATTCTTGCTCGGAAAAGGCAAATGGGAAGTGCTCTGTTACAGATTATGAAAGTTGTATAGGTTTCTCATGTACCTCTAGAAAAATGCCTTATTGAGCCTGTAGTGTTTGTTGTTTTGTTTTATTAATTCTGAACTCTTGCTGCTTCCAGTTTATCTCAAGAACTCTCAGATGGAATTAATTAGGTGTACTTTAAAGAGGAGCTGACTGAGCCTTTCCCCTTGTGGGGACATGGAGGTGTTGTTGATCAATCCCTAGCATAGGGAATGCTAGAGAAATATACAAATGTAGGGACAATGGGGAAAGTTGTTTGGCTGGTTTTGTAATTCCCTAACAGTAAAGCTTAATATAAACAGAGCTTTTTCTCAGCTTGTATTATTTGTATTAAACTAGGACTCCTGAGAAAAACTTGAACTTCAGAGGGCCTTTTTCATGTTTAAGCCTGGGCCTTCAGTGATCTGTCTTTTCTCGTTGCTCGTACTTTGGTGCTAATACGTAGTCCTAATATTGGTTATGGCGTTATGGTAAAGATATCATGTCTCAGATTAAGCCTGTAACTACCGTGTTTTAGCATATATAACCCGTGGGTTATACAAAGTTTTACAAACCCCGCAGCCCCTCAGCGGGGCATACATGTCCGCGGGGCATACAAGTTTATTTTTACTTGCTCGCGCTGTGCTTTTCGTTCCTTCCCCCCCCCCCCCCGAGGAGGATGGGTTGCACCTGGGTGAGTGTGGCTCCCCTCCTGCAGGCTGGCCAGCTTGCCTGCATTGCACTCTCTGTTCCCCCCTCCCGGAGGCTGCCCAGATACCTTAAAGTAGCGTATATAACCCATGGGCTAGACACGTGCGTGGGTTATCTAAGACTTTTTTTTTACACATTCAGGAAAAACCGTGGGTTATACACGGGTGTGGATTATATACGTTAATTTACGGTAGTTACTGTTAATCACTTTTGAAGACTGAAATAAATCAGCTAATAGCCATTTTTTAATTCTAAGTTTGGGGTAAAACAACTCTTTATATTTTAAAATCTTTGTGCTTTCTGTGATTTCATAATTAGAAAATGGCTCACTTTAAGTACCTGTTGGGGTATGTAAAAATTAATAGGTCTGAAATGGCTCTATGTTCGTTGTTCAGGAGTTTAGCCACAATAGGTATTACCCTTGGACATGCTGCTTCCCTTCATTTTTGCAGCCTAGAAAAATAGATAAGGATATAGCTTTATTTTGTTATGTCTCTTGCTTATCCTCATTGGCTCTGCATAACATCTTCAGGGTCAAATTCCTTGTAATCTCTGTAACCTGTTAGTGTGTAGTTTAGGAAACTATTGATTCAATTAGAAATTATATAAATAGTAATTAGGGGTGGGTATAATTGTATTAATTATTTGCTAATTACTATTCATTTTATGGGAGTAAACATTACTAAATAAAGTTTTAGGAAAAGTAGTGATGCCGTGTGAATTAACATATTAAAATAGATAAAAGCATCTGACTAATGCCAATTTGTTGCCACTTGGATGTTGTGTTGTATATCTGAGGTAAAAGTGCGTAGGCAATAAAGCAGTTCTGTGTACCCCATCCACTCTAGGGTGGCCTGTTTCTTCTCTAACAGTATCTGTATTTGTGACTAACTTCACCCCCTGTGAGAACTAATACACAGGACTAACTTCACCCCCTGTGAGAACTAATACAAGATTTCTTTAAGAGATGCAAAATCTGGAAATGTTTGATTTCCTTCATATCTGGATATGCTTGATTACTGCTGAAGGACATGTAACTGTCCTTATTCATACAGATCCCATTTCTCCCCAAACACTTCACCAACTGTATTGACTTTCAAACTACAGAAAGGGAGTCTGTTCATCTGGAGCTGAAATGCAGTCACTTCTGGGGTAGTATGCAACAGCTGTTTTAGAATATGCAATGACAGTGCATGGCAACAGAAAAGAAGAATCTGTGAATATGTATTCTGCTAAAACTGCAGAGGGTAAGTAAGTAAACAGGAAGTAACTCTCCAAATTAGAATTTGGCCAAGATATTGGTGATATGAAGCCCACACTGATGAAATGGGTCAGAAGCTTTTAGATTGCTTTAATTAAGTAGATTAATTTTGTGTTTCTTCTGCATCAGCACAGTATCCCCAGGTTATTTTGGAGCACTAACACAGTGCTGACATAGAAGGAATCATCCTTACCACTTACTCTATTCCTTACATCTATGGTGTCCAGCCAGTTCTGAAGCAGTAGCAACTATAGTGGTTACTGCTATACTGAATTAGCCATGCTCAACTGCCAAATTGCCACTAGTGGCTAGCATGTTGGACACCACGGCGTTATATGTTCCATGAAGTTTCCGAGGCCATTGGTTACTCAATATGACCATGCATAGTGTCTGAATTTTGATGCATCACGAGGTAATTATGAGGTCTTAAAGTCTCTTTAAGAGATGTAAAAGGGACTGTAACCTCTTTAGTATCTATTATGTTGTAAATTTTTGTGGTTACTAAAATATGCAGAATTTTTTTTGACAAGCAAGAGGTTCATGTTTGCATTAATTTGTGTCTTATTGGTATGTCTGAGTAGTAAGTCAATCCATGTCCTTCGGTGGTAGTTGTAACTGGTAAATTTCTTGCAAGATAGGGTCAACATCTAGTTGAAGGATATATTTTGTTTTGCCACTCGTGTATGTATAAGTGTCTAAAATATTGGTGATTAATGGCAGATTTATTTTTCTTAATTGGCATACATCTCTCTTGTTTCCTGGAAACTAGTCAAGATGCCACTTGTAGTCACTGAAACAACATATAAATTACAGCAATTAATGGTAAAGAAGTAAAGAATGTAAGTTTGTTATTTATTATATGTCTTCTGTAGTATAACATCTCAGGTTGCTAGGTTTTTTTTCTGCCCTCTGCACCCAAAGCCACCTTTCTCCCCCACCAGTAATCCAGCCAACCATGTGTCATGTTCACAACATATGGCTTAGCGGCAGATCTCATATGGTACAACTGTCCATTCCTAGGGCACAGCTGTTTGAGCTTCTATTTACTATTCAGCTTGCCAGTTGCTAGGTATTTTGAAGGGTTAGGGTGAACTGCAGTTCTTTCCATGAAAGAAAAATACTGTTCTCTATATCTATAGGTGCTAGATATAAATAATGATCCTTTTTGTCAGACTGCTTGTCCAAGTTATTACCATTTCTCATTCCTTCAACTGCCGTTGTCCTTAGACTTTTCCATAATTGGTCAGCAGAGAGTTTGAGCTAGAAGTGCAGCATAGGTGATACTACCTGCCCCCAACATCTTTCATTGTTGAAGGTCCTACAGTTCATTTTGAGCAGCAAAGGACAGAGGAATGTATCTAATGTTTCCTCCACTGAAGAGTTATAACTAGGGCCCTATCAAATTCATGGCCATGAAACATGCATCTTGGACTGTGAAAGCAGGTCTTTTTGCGTGCCTTTAGCCTACACTATACACATTTGACAGTGGAGACTACAGTCTCTCACACTGGGGGTCCTGACGCTAAAGGTGGTTGTGTGTAGGAGGTCACAGTATTGCTGGTCTTACTGTTGCACTGCCTTAAGAGCTGGGAAGATGTAAGGTGGCAGCTGTTAGCCAGGTGCCCAACACTGAAGACAGCACCTTGCCAGCAGCAGGCAGAAGTAAGGATGGCAATACTATACCATATCATATGCTCCTTACTCCAGCACAATTGCTGGCAGTGGCTCTACCTTCAGAAGTGCTTTCTGGCTGCCCAGGTCAGAAGGCAGCTGCCTCACAAAAGCAAGAATAGCCAATACACAGACCCCCTACGATAATCTTGCAACTCCCCACTACTCCTTTTTGGGTCAGAACCCCAACAATCACACCCCCATGACAATTCAGATTTAAATATTTGACAAAATGAAAATTACTGTTTTTAAAATCCTATGACAGTGAAATTGACCCAAATGGACCATGAATTAGGTAGAGCTTTAGTTATAACAGTCTGACTATGTCCCAGTCTCTGCCCAGCCAATCCCATACTCCTTGTCCCAGAAAGTCTAATGCTTTTCCTTTTTACTTTTGGATCCGGCAACTTCGTGATTGATGATTGGGCTCAGTTGCAGTGTCATTAAGAACAGAAAATAGACAGCTTCTTTCCCCAAAGTTTAGGTGCCTGGACTCAGCATGGCTTGCAGTGGTCTAAAGCTTGCAGTTGCAGGGAAAGTTCCGCTCAGCCCTCAATAGCTGGAAGATGCTCAATGCAAACAAAACTTAGAGGGAATTTAGTAAGTCTCTATTGAAGCATGTGTGAACTTTGATTCCACTTACCCCCAACGACTCATAAATTGGCCAAATTTGGACAGGTTTTCACAGAGAAAATAGAAGGCACATCTGTGACAAAAAAGCACCCCTCTGCCAGGTTTAAAGTTCCTGCTACAAACAATGAGACTCCAGAGGTTTTCAAAGAGAATTTACCAGATTTTTTAACATGGGCAAAAGAGCATATCTTTTACTAGCCTCACTCTTGAAATGGCTAAACTGTTTTGGGTGAAATTTGTGGGGGGAAAATGAGACTGAGGGAGACACCCAGCATAAAACTTCAGCTCATCTGCTTAAAGTTTAGTGAAGTCATAAGCTATTGAAAACAAGGCCTTTTTTATGGTAAACGTTGAGCAACTTTCATAAAGAGAAGAGAAAAGAGATGAGAGAGAGGGGACCTAACAGCTTTTAAGAACCTAAAAGGGTGTTATAAGGAGAAGGGAGAAAAATTATTCTTCTTGACTTGTAATGATAGGATAAGAAGAAACGGGCTTAAATTACAGCAAGGGTACGTTTAAACTACGCTGTATTTTTGAAAGAGGATATTTGAAAGCAGAGCTTTCAAAAGTGAAAGTAGTCCGGACTTGGCTTTTTTGGGGGAAAAAACCCTTTTTTGAAAAAAAACACATAAACCTCATTTTTTAAGGAAGAAGGGTTTTTTGAAAAAGGGCTTTTTTTCTGAAAAAAATGTGTCCAGACTACTTTTACTTTTGAAAAGTGAGATTAGAAGAAGATATGCAAATTCCTGCAGAATCTGCATATCCTCTTTCAAAAATACAGCGTAGTCTAGACATAGCTCAATGGAGGTATAGAGTGGACATTAGAAAAAAATTCCTAACGGTCAGAAGGGTTAAGCACTGGACTAAATTGCCTAGGGAGGTTGTGGAATATCCATCATTGGAGATATTTAAGAACAGGTTAGATAAACATCTGTCAGGGACCTGATCTAATGGTACTTGGTCCTGCTGTGAGGGCAGGAGGCTAGACTTAATGGCCTCCTGAGGTCCCTTCCAGTTCTAGTATTCTATGATTCCATGATAATATGTCATACTATTTGATGTACTTAGAATAATTAAGATGTTTATTTCCTTTCAAGCAATATGTTGTGGGGGAAAGCAGTAGTTACAGATGTACTCTCTATTGCTCTTTCCAAAATATCGGCTAGTATCTTTAGCTTTGCTTGATGTGTAAACTTGGCAGATAAACTTCATGTAATAAGCCAGTTATTCTTCAAGCATGTATCTACCATATCTGGAAGAATGGCAACTTGCCAGTAAGGTGACAAAGGTGACAGGGGATGGAGAAATTTAGTCCTCTGGTATTTCAAAACATGGAACAAGAAGCTAAAGCTATTTGTCCAGCTGCAAACCTATCACAGAGAGTAGAAAACAAAACAAATTCAGACAGTCCTGCAACCTTTGTTTACACAAATAGTTCCACTGACTGTGTTAGTAAGGGATTACCCATATGAGATAGGGTTGCAGATTCAGACTTCAAGGGCAAAATTTTCAAGAATGACTGAATTCTGTGTGCTCAGCTTCACTCCTAAACCTAGTATGATGTTCAGAAAGTATAAAGTACTCATACAGTGCACATCTAAGATGTCTCAAATTACACACCCAGAGTTACCAGTTAATTTTGAATATCTTTGCCTAAGGGTTTTTATTTTTAGGTATCCTCCACAATGCAAATATAACAGATTAACCACAAATATAGGAATTCAGTTAAACATATTTTACATACTAAATAAAATATACTTTTGTATTAGTTTGTCCTATTTGTGCAATTTTCCCCTATACTTTATTGATTTTAAATATTAGCAGTAAGACAATTAACATAGAAACAAAGTCTACATTTTGTGATAGATCATTTCCAATATTCTGTATATAGTCCCTCAGATATTCTAGCACGTTATGATCCCTTTCCCACTGCTTACACATTTGCTCACTTTTGAAAAGACTAAATAAACAAACAAACAACCATGGAAAGGCCCACAGAAGACTAAATTTAAAGTTAATATCTTTTTTTAGGATTAAAATTCTCCTGAGAGCTATGATATTCCTGTTTGTAAGATTTGCATTCATGCATAATTTATATCTGGCCTTGAAAGAACCCATACTTGATTCATGCAAAATTTAAATCAGGGGTAGGGAACCTTTTTTGGGTTGGAGGCTGCTGGCCCACAGAAAAATTAGTCGGGGGCTACGCACAAGTGAGAAACAAAACACAAAACGTTCCCTCATTGGCGTGGCCTCTGACTGTCACATAGAAAGACATTCCCCACATTTCCCTAGCACACCAGAGCCTAGGGGAGCACAGACTAGTAGATTTTGTATGCTTCTGTCCTGCAGTAGGATGATGGCGGGAGGGAGGGGCTGGAGTGCCGGCATGGATTCCCTAATGTTGGGGGCTGCATCCAACCCATGGGCCTGAGGTGCCCGACCCCAGCTTTAAACAAATATGCTCAGTGGTCTGCATCTCCAAAATACATTTCTTGATGGGAGCAAAATGATTCCTTTACTTCAGTAAGTAAAGAGACCATAGTATAATCATAATTCCCCATTTCAGTTCAGAAATGAGTTCTGGAGTTTACTCACATTTATGTGAAGAGCCTGAAAGCTCTGGTGATAGGCTCATGATTGTCATGTTAAGGTAGATCCTGGGTCAACCCATAGGAACTATTGTCCATTGGGATGTTAAGATCACCTGTCCTAAAACAAAATGTCTGGTCAGCTTCTGATACAAAATCTGAGGAGACGTGTGCACTACTCTGTTCCAAGTGTAATCTTGTGTCATGTCCCCCCAGAGAAGAGACCAGATTCATGACTGGTGCAGCCTCTATCCATTTACACTTGAGATGAATTTGATTCAAAGTGAACAAACCACTTCCTACAGCTGAAATTATCTACAAATAACATATTCTCCCTTCTCCTTTGACTTAAGATAAACCAAGTATCTGTTAAGAAAGAGAGAAGCCAATAAAGGACCAGGTGACAAGGCTTGGTTTTTCAAGCAAAGTCATGAATGACTCCTGCATGAATAAATTATAGTTGTGGATACTGAATTCATTAGCTACCACTCTTGCACTGGACAGCAGGAAGGGCAATATGTTGCCCAGTGCTCCTGGGATGGGGACACGAATAAGATAAATGTGGTACTAATAGGTACTGGACAGACAGAGCCACCTCCTGACTCATCTTCCTTTGCTTATCAAAACAGGAATTGGAGAACTCGAGACCTGAGAAATTTTATCCCCTCATGTCACAGCAGTATTGCTTAGTTCTCTCCACTGACTATTAAAAGAATACAGCGGAATGTTCAAGCAAAGCTCTCCAAGACTGAATTCATCTTTGGACAACAGCAGCTTGTACTACATACATGTTCCAAAGAGAAGATAAAACCTTATACCTCCAAATGCTTGATGATGATTCCAGTTCAACCCTCTGTAACTCGTTTGACTTTCGTGGCATTTATCCAACGTAGATTTGGCCCATTAACTGATCCTCACATCATCCCTGTGGAATATGTAAGAAGTAATATCCATTTTGGATTTACAAGGCAAGTGGTCTTCTAATTTACTTCAGTGGGATTACATTAGTTTAGATCAGAGATGTCATAGCTTGGCGAAGGTCACTGAGGGATTCAGTATACGAACTGGGTGTAGAACTCATTAGGTCTGATTTTCCTGCGACCCCACTTCGAATCTCTAGATCACACTGCAATAATTATAACTCCAACCCTCCCTGTATTTACCATTATAGTTAGTTATTGCTTGGGAATTCTGATTTACTCTGCATTTATTGCCAATTTATTCTAGGTACAGCAAAGTTTATGGAATTGTTCATGTCCTCATTACCTGATACACATACCTGCTCTCCTTGTTCAATGATACCCCAAACCATGGCTCAATAGCATAGCACATCTTTGAGACTATTCCAAATAAATCAGGTATAGCCCATAATATAGCTCAGAGATGGACTTTTTTAACCAGCTGACATTCCTGAATATTTTATAGGCCTATTACAGGTTTTAGCATTGCTCTAGAACTGTAATATCTTCCTTATTTAAAATCTGTGTGAGCTGAGACTAAGCCAGCACGACTCAGGAACACAGCCAAAGTTCTGAGAACACATGTCTGTTCCTCTGAAAGTTTGTAATAGGCTATTTTATACCCCTGCTCCTGCCCCATGCATTCTCATCATTGAATCATTTTTAAAACCCTGGATCTGTCTGACCATTTTTTCCAATCTTATGCCAACACTATTTGTAGTTTCCCACCTGTCGTCATGTGTATTACATTGTAATGTCTGTCTAGTGCTGCTGTAGTTATACTACTTTAACAGACTAGGTACGCTGTGTATAAATTACCATATAAATTTCCCAGCTTTGGTGTTATAATTCCAATACACCAAAGACCCTTTGACTGCCACTTCACATCACTATGATGAGATACAGCTGTAGTCACTCAGGTAGGACTATGGAACCAAGGTGTAATGGCCTCTCAAGGGTGAAATTTTAGAAGGGAGAAGAGGAATTTAAGAGCTGAGGATTCCTCTGATTCATAAAAGTAACAATATTTGTCTAATCTTAGTTCTAAATTTCCAACATGTCCAATCACCATTAAGGGGTTCGTACACGTTTATATTAAATCTTTCAACATTCACAGTGCAGTTTATTTTATTTTATAATGTGTTGCAGTAGTGCATAGGCAAGTTACAAACACAGAGTGAAAAGAAGTCTCTGCCCCAAATTTCTTACAATCTAAAAGGGCATGATAAAGAATAGAATACAAGAATAGCCATACTGTGTCAGACCAAAGATCCATCTAGCTCAGTATCCTATCTTCCAATAGTGAATGCCAGATGCCCCAGAGAGAGTGAACAGAACAGGTAACTATTAAGTGAGCTATCCCCCTGTTGCCCATTCCCAGCTTCTAGCAAACAGAGTCTAGGGACATCATCCTTGCCCATCCTGTCTAATAGCCATTGAACTCCATGAACTTCTCTCTGTTTTGAACCCTGGTACAGTCTTGGCCTTCACAACATCCTCTGGCAAAGAGTTCTACAGGTTGACTCTGTGTTGTGTGAAGAAATGCTTCTTTTGGTTTGTTTTAAACCTGCTGCATGTTGATTTCATTTGATGACCCCTTGTTTTTGCGTTATGAGAAGTAGTAAATAATACTGAGAAGCGTTATTTACCCTGTCTAACAGATGAAGGAATGGAGGCACAGAGAGATCGCTTATTGTAGTGGAAGCTGTTAGGCCAGTACCAAGCAAGCTCTTTTGAAATGTCACTCTAAGTGACCTGCTCAATGTCAGATAGGAAATCTGGCTATGCTTGAGACTGAGTCCCTGTCCAGAGGCATAACCACACAACCTTCCTTCTGCACTCAAGAAAGTTGGCAAAACTTGATTGCAGTCTCATCAGCATCTGCTCTGTACTAATAAAGATGCTATTATGCTTTGGTAGTATTTGAATAGTTTATAAGTATTTCCTGCCACATTTCATCCATGGTTGTATTTCAGCATCAGACAAACTTATTCCTATATATCTATATATAGATTGTGAAACACTTTGGGATACTTTGACAAAGTTGGTAGTTATGAACCAGACGTGTCTAATACTCAATATAGTTTTTTTTACTTTGAAACATGTCTTAAGTATTATAACTATTTCTAATAAGAATAATATGAGATTTTTTATATCTCCTCACTGTGTTGAGAAATTACCAACACTTCTTTCAAAAATTATTTTCTTGACTTCAAAAGTTTTTCTATTAGACTTTTATAATCATGCTCTATTTATTTCACTTTTTAAAGTCACACTGTCCCTGGTTAAAATAATAGTCAGTTTTTACATAACTAATAAAACTGTAACTGACTAAAACTGATTTTAGAAATAAGACATAGAACCAGACTCTGCAGTGATCTCTGTAAGGGTATGTCTAGAGTACATGCCTCTGCCGGTAGAGGCATGTAAATTAGACATACCAACATAGTCAATGAAGCAGGGATTTAAATATCCCCCACTTCATTAAAATAAAAATGGCTGTCGCGCTGTGCTGGCTCAGCTGATGGTCGGCACAACGCGGCAGTCAAGACGCGGAATGGTCGGCGAGGACCAATCCCTTATGCCTTGTGAAACAAGGTTTACAGGATCGGTCGGCAAAGGCTTTCCTCGCTGACCGATCCGCATCTTGACTGCCGCATTGTGCCGACGATCAGCTGTGCCAGCACAGCGCGGTGGCCATTTTTATTTTAGTGAGTTGGGGGATATTTAAATCCCCGCGTCATTGACTATGTCGGGTAGTCTAATTTACATGCCCTAGAGAGCCCTTGGGCCTATGTATGCATCTGGAAGGAGCTCTGAGCAGGAGCTGAGCCTTATTTTTCAGAATATATATTCTGTTTAATTATTATTTTCCTCAACTAAGACAATGAAGTCAATTAATATTTATTTACTGATGTGTATTCTTCACTTTTTAGTTCTTCTGTACTAGCAAAATGGAGTTGCATTTGGGTTCACAAAACCGAGGGTGTGTCTACACTAGAAATGCTATAGCTGCAGCTGTGCCACTGTAGTGCAAACACTTACTACAGTGAAAGAGCGTCTCCTGTCACTGTAATAATTCCTCCGTGTGACTGGGCGCGGCCTTCCGCATCGCCCGTGTTGGTACGGCCCCCTCCCTTCCCGTCCGGGCATGGGGCCGTACCCACCACCCGCAGGTGCAATGCCCTTCCCAGCATGTAGTCAGCGTTCAAGTACCGTCTGAGGCAGTACACGTCTTCCCTTAGTAGCCTTGCCGGCGCCTAGACCGAGAGGAGTAGGGGGTATCGGGCCCTTCCCCACTCCGAGCCCCGACCCAGGGCCCTAGGAACCGAGGGAAGCCACTTCTCCTACAGTTCGGTTGGTGGGGGATGATCCCCACAACGCACCAACCCACGGACCTCTGCGGCCGCGCCTTGGGTCACTTCCTACCTTCCGGGGTCAGTGGTCTCCTGTCTCCTTCATCCGGTGGTCCCCTCTCGTTGGGAGCCGCCTCCTCTCCCTTCCCTCTTTCAGCCAGCTCTGTCCTTTTGAGCCATCCCGCTGGCTTCACAGCTGACACCAGGTGGGCAGGACCACCGCGCACCCAATCCTTGGCCCCTGTAGGGTGGGTGTGTCCCGGTTGGGCGGACGTGGCCGGTTCCTTCCCTGCATCCCGTGCGGAGGGGACGGAGTCTCCAGTGTCCTGCCCAGCGCGGCCTGGACGCAGGCGTGGCAGCGCCGGGACTGTGGCTAGAGGGCTGCCTTCCCCCAGAGGGCCGGGGACGGCGCAGCTCTGTAGCGGGACACCAGATCGTCCCCATTACACTCCTCTTCAAGAGGTAGCAGCAAGATCAGTGGAAGAATTCTTCCCTCAAAACAGCAGTGCCTGGAGTGGGTCTTAGATTGATCAATATAGTTAAGCTGACCTAACTTTAGTGTAGATTAGCTCTGATGGAGAGAGTCTAAATACTCAACAAAACTTGTTTCACTTATTTTTTTTAATTCAAACTCGGTATATTTCTGGTTGCAAAGCTGTTTTTCTTTATGTGACTCATTGCAGGCCTGTCTTACTGAGTCTGCAAATTCATCTCCATTTCACTGCAAAAGGGATGAAAATGGGAGAACAAAAATTATACCACATTTGTCAGAGGGCATCTTCTCTTTTTCTTTTGCCTCCAGAGAAACCCCTACTCATAAACAGGTATGTTTATGCTCATAGCAGCATGTAGAGTACAGACACTGCGCACCCATCTAGCGAGGGTGTAAATAGCAGTGTGCAGTGTATCCGACAGCCTCACTGGGCCCTTGGGCAGGGTGGGAGGGGCAGTGCCTAGGGTGGAATGATTGGGGCTGGGACTAGGTAGCTGTTAGCACCACTGGCAGAGCACTGTGCTTCCCTCAGGCAGCCCTCAGTACTGCCCAAAGCATGGCACGCAGCACTCTGGCAGCAATTTAAAGGGCCAGGGGCTCCAGATGCTGCAACAGTAGCAGTGTCCAGGAGTTCTGGGCCCTTTTGTGTCGTCGGGCCCTGAGGCAGTTGCCCCTTTGCTTCCCTTGTCAACAGGCAGGACAGTGTGGATGGCTAGGCACAGTTTAAGTGTACCCTGTATAGTACCCTACATACCTAACTCCTAGGGTATAGACTCTGCTTGCCTCTCCATATGCTCAGGCAGTGACTCCCTCCTATTTTCATCATGTATGCTGCTAGAGTCCTCCTTCCTCCACAGTGAAAGGCTCTGGCAAATGAGATTTTGGAATAAATTGATAAACTAAATAGAAACAAGTCACCGGGACCAGATGGCAT
The DNA here is from genome assembly GCA_030068395.1 of Apalone spinifera. Taxonomy (NCBI): domain Eukaryota; kingdom Metazoa; phylum Chordata; order Testudines; family Trionychidae; genus Apalone; species Apalone spinifera. The sequence goes on along the minus strand of CM057847.1, from coordinate 66,358,225 downwards.
TCACCCAAGCATTCTGAAAAACCTGAAATATGAAACTGCAGAACTACTAGCTGTTGTTTGTAACCTATGCTTTAAATCAGCTTCTGTACCAAGTGACTGGAAGGTAGCTAATGTGATGCCAGTCTTTAAAAGGGGCTCTAGAGGTGATCCTGGCCATTACAGACCTGTAAGTCTAATGTCAGTACTGGGCAAATTAGTTGAAACTAAAATAATAGAATTGTCAGACACATAGATGAACATGATTTTCTGGGGAAAAGTCATTGTGGTTTTCTGTAAAGGGAAATCATGCATTATTAATCTACTAGCGTTCTTTGAGGGCATCAACAAGCATGTGGACAAGGGGAAATCCAATGGATATAATATACTTAGATTTCCAGAAAGCCTTTCACAAGGTCCCTTACCAAAGGCTCTTAAGTAAATTAAGTTATTATGGGTTTAAAAGGAAGGTCCTCTCATGGTTTGATAACTGGTTAAAAGGCAGGAAACAAAGGTAGGAATAAATGATTAAGTTTTCAGAATGGTGGCAACAGTTGCAGTTGATACCAAACTGGTCAAGATAGTTAAAACCAAAGCAGACTGTGAAGAGTTTCAAAAGGACCTCACAAAACTAGGTGACTAGATAACAAAATGGCAAATGATGTTTAATGTTGATAAATGCAAAGTAATGCATATTAGAAAACATAATCCCAACTATATGCACAAAATGATGAGGACTGCATTTATGGACCAGCAGGGACTCCTGTCTACTTGATGTTAATTTGAACATTTGTACTGCATAGTTCTGATTGATTGTCATTGAACTCACTTGAATAAAAGTAATTCAGCATAGGAAGATATGGTTACCCTAGATGTACTATGATTTTTGACAAATCCCATAATTCATGAGATTGGGAAGCCCAGGTTTTTGTGAGAGGGACAAGCCCTGCCCTGGCTGCAGGAGTCCTTAACAACTCAAATGGAAAATTTTGGAACTTTCAGAAGATCTTTTGTCGTCCCTGAAACTGCTCTGGTAGAGGTGAACCTACACTCTAATTTATTACACTCCATTAACAATCTGGAGTGTTGACTCTGAAACTTAATTATGGTAATTTAAATGTCACTGTTAAATTTAAATTTCATTGGTGATTGATTTAGCAGAAATGTTTAGTTTTTTTGTTTAGTATGTTTTGATTAATTTGAAAGAATGATCTAAGGACTAAGGTTATAAGATTTTGGCTTTATAGTTGAAACAAAGGTATAGCATATGGGAGTATTCTGAAGGTGAGAGGATGGAAAAAAATAAATTGAAATGTCTAGTGAACACTGGAAGTTTTCTGTGAGACGTTGATGGGGGAAATAAATCTCAGCAAGGCGAAGAAGGATTTTAAAAAATGAGTTACATGAAATATGATGCCCATTTCATTTAAAATGATACAATGAGCCAGTTTGCTTAAAGCTGGTACAGGGAGGTGAACATTGCATCTATCTCAGTGAGAATAGTTCTTTGACTGTGGGGAGATGGAACATACTGGCAGGCAATCCAGACGAGGGAGGAGGTGTGTTATCATTGGTCTGCAACTTTGGGTGCCTTTCAGTGTCTTGCTACAGTAACTCCCACTTGGGCTGCTCACAAACAGCCTTTGAGCATGCAAGCCACATCCTGAGTGCTTGTGTGTAACTGCATCCTACCAGCTACGCTTGGGTTATCCTCTGGCTTTTATCAACCTGGTTTACGTCTGCGGGGTGACCCAAATAAACTCTGGCCTGGTCTACACTCAGGGGAAAATTGACTTAAGATACACAACTCCAGCTACGTTAATTATGTAGCTGGAGTCGACTGATCTTAAATTGTGTTTTCATGCCATCCATATAGCAGGAGGAATAAGAACTTCCCTTATTCCTCATGAGGAGCAGGACTACTGGCACTGACGGGGCATCCTCTCAGTTTGAACTAGTGGGTCTTCACTAGACCCACTAATTCGAACTCTGAAGATTGACTGCAGTAGCTCTTACACGTAGTGTAGACAAGCCCTCTCAGTCCAGGATTTCCCATCCTCCTTCTCCAAATGTACAAATTATACTGCCCATCCCTCTCCTAGCCAGTCCAAAGATATTAAGTCTATTATTTCTTTAAGAGAATTATATACATCATCTTATTAGCTTAAATAGTGTTTTCCAGATGCCATACGTTTAACATAGCGGATTAGAGAAAACAACAAAACAAGTTTATTAACTACAGAGGGAGAGATTTTAAATGAGTATATGTAACAAGGTATAAGAGTAAGAAATGGTTACAAGAAAAATAAAGATAAAAGGCAGTCTAGCATCTAACTTTTCAAACTATATTAGGTTTAAAGCACAGTTTCTTACCACGTTTCCATGAGCGTTACCAATTTTTTTCAGTCAGGATCTCTCCCCAAGAGCCAAAGAATGCTGCTTTTGTCTTTGCAGTGCAAAGAGTGAAATGGACAGGAAGCGATAGGAGACATATCTTAAGAACATAAAAACAGCCATACAGGGTCAGACCAAAGGTACATCTAGCCTATGTGGCAGGGTTTGAGGGATCACAGCTCCCATTGGCCGTGGATCACCATTCCCGGCCAATGGGAGCTGTGATTGCCCATACATGCAGAAGTGCAGGTAAATATGGCAGTGGCAGCCCACGGGGGCTAACACTGGTGAATCACCACCATTTTATTGCCCACCCTGGCCTCACACTATGGCTAAAGTGTCTTGCTTCCACTTTAAATCTGTTTACTGGCTTCAAGTCCCTTTCTACATCACCGTCAAATGCTTCATCCTCCCTTTCTAGGTTCATTCTGATTGATCTTGCTTGTTACTGGGTTCTTGTTTCCTGTTCCACACATCCTTCTCTCTAGCACCACTTGCTTCGCTTTTGGCATGACACTTCCCTCACTAACACCAGCTTTATGGTCATGTGATTCCCCCAACTTTATATAATTATCACAGAATATGTCAACATATTAACAAAGTGCATATTTCTAAACTGTGTTCCTTTCAGATGACTGCCTATAGGCTGCTTCAGACTTCCTAATATTACATTCACTCTCGCAGTTCTCTCTCAGCATCTCAAGGAACGCTTACCACTTCATACAGTAGCCCTAAATATGACCTAATTTATTTGGGGCCACCTTCGGGGAGCATTCTGTCTTTGTAGATGAAGACAGGTTTGTGTCCAATACACATAGACTAGATGAAGAACAAAGCAAACTTGCCTGCCAGCTTCCAAGAGAAGTGTTCCCCTTCAGGAATATTAAAATTATATGACATAGGAAGCATGGGATGTGCCTGTGTGTATCTTGAGTACAGTCCTGCATTTTCATTGTTCACAATGTGCCATACCGAGAACAAAAAGCTTCCCTGCTGAATTTTCCAACAGACTTTTTCTAAATTATTGTTTTAGCAGTCACCTTAATTTAGCAGTCACCTTTTAGCAGTAATTTAGTAAATTACTCAATACTTAACATCCTTATTATAGTTGAGTAGTTGATGGAATTTCCATTGGCTACTCAACTAGTTGATAGGCACTTCCGCATTCCTCCTTTGAAATGTGGGCTGGGGCTCTTGTACATTTCAAAGGAGGAATGTGGAACTCCACGTGCAGCCCGGGGCCAGCAGGAAGTCTCGCTGACTCCGGGCTGCACATGGCATGCCAGCACTGAAATGTACAAGAGTTCCCAGCAGGGGCTCTTGTGCATTTCAAGGTGAAAGCGCCCGCATGGAGCCTGAGGTCAGCAGCGAACTCAGAGTCCCCCACTGACCCTGGGTTCCACGCTGCACTGCTGCTTTGAAATGCCACATGGAGCCTGGGGTCAGCTGGGGACTTCCCAGCTGACCCCAGGCTCTGCGTGGTTTGAAATGCTGTGCTGGAACCCGGGATCAGCTGGGGAGTCCCTCTCTGATCCCGGGCTCCATGCAGTGGCGGTGTTTCAAAGGGGCAGTGCTGCACGGAGCTCGGTAAGGGCTCCATGCAGCGCTGCCGCTGTGAAGTGTCCCCTTTCCCCCTAATTAGAGGCAGCAAGGGGGGAGGGGGAATCAACTATTCAGCTCGACTGTCTGATAAGCATTTGATTATTGGATTGTCGACTAATCAGCTAGTCCTTAATGTCCTTAATTTATAATGGTCTCATTCTAATGAGGGGGCCAGATCCCACAAAGTACTATGTCTGCCTCCCCTTGATTTCAGTGGGAGTTGAGTACTCAGTTCTTTGCTAGATCTGACGTTTAGTCTCTCTGGTTTATATTCCAGTCCTGATCTATTTAGTAATTTGTTTTCTCTTGATAAATACTTTTCTGTAATGGGTCATGAGAACCTTTTTAAAAAGGGAAAAGTGAGAAGTGAGTCAAGGGCCTTGAAACTTTGGACCAACTGTAAGTGGTGTGTTATATGTAAGAATGTGTATATAGCTATTTTGATTCTGTTTTTTAGTTTATAAACTGTTTATATATTGTAACCCTCCTTCTCCAAACTAGAGATACATGCACTGAATGTGGAAAGTTAACTTCAACACTTTCTGCATGCTGTTAAAATAAAAAGACAGTAATGCACACCACAAAAAGTATTCATAGCTACTAAACAGAAAATGCATAAAGAGGTGAATTTTCTTGATTAGACTTCTCTCCTGTAGATAGATCATTGTTCCCATGCATAGCAAATACCTACATGTATTTTTTAATGGCTTAATAACAGTTAATAGCAAATGCAAAATTGCATAGTCTTTTATATACCAGCAGATCATTCAGTTTCTGCTGATCAGGCTGACGATCTGCCTTTCTTTACTTGCAAATGAGAGACAGAGAAAGGTGGGGGATGTTCCTGGCTGCTGAGCCACGTGACACAGTGGGGATAATAAGCAACAGCCGTGAGCTGGAGCCGGGGCTTCTCTGGAGACTCAGCCACAGGGACCTGCAGCAGCAGAAGAGAGGGAGGGGAGCTAAGCTCATCACCGTTCAGTTCAGACCTGTATCTTGACAGCTTCAACCTGTCCTGCCAGCAAGACTCATCAATATTAACACTCTCTTACCTTGAAAAAAGAAAGAAAAGAAGGAAACAGAGAAAAATACCACTGTCTGAATAAAAGAAAAAAAAATTTTAAGTAGTAATAAAAGCCACAGCAAGTGTAAAGTTGAGTCTGGTCCTTGATCAATATGAACCAGATAGAAACAAGTATGCAGTACAGCTATGATTATGAAGATGATGAGTATATGATCCAAGAGGACGAATGGGATAGGGACTTGCTCCTGGACCCGGCATGGGAGAAACAGCAAAGGAAGGTCAGGAAAGAAAATAAACTGTATGTCTGTGGATGTGTGTCTGTGTGGAATAATAATCACCCCCCTAATATAACACTTTATCTTGTCGTTGTAAATGCATGTGTACTAGTGAATTCAACCACTATAATTTTTGCAAAGGAATCTATTATCAGTTTTAATCTCACTATATAAACATTTTTAGCTATGCTGTTATGTATAGCTTATAAAGTACTTCTTCGCTTTCACTTTTAGGATTCTTATATATAAATGAGGCTGTATATGAATTAAAATGAACATCATGGAAGTTTTTTGATAGCTCTGTTGACACAATATTGGTTCAATATTTTTCATGCTCATGTTGACTCTTGGCAGAGATTTTAGCCATTCCTAAAATCACTTTTTAGGTCATATTTTCCAAAAGTGGCCCCTGAAAATGTATGTGCACCTGTTGGCCTGTGAAAAGAAGGTAATTGAAAGTATAAATGAGAAGCAATGCATGTGCAACCGAATATTTCCAGGAACAAACTGAGACCACTTTTGAAATTATGGTCCTCTGAGTTGACTGCTATTGGAACTTAGATCCAGTGGAACAATCTGGTTAAGAAAATATGGTCTTGGGAAATGTTCAAGCTGAGGTTTAAAAGATCTCTTTATTTACTGAATCCGAGACTAAAAGGTACCCAGCTGTCATTCTGCCAACTTAAAGAGATAACTGTAGACTACTTGAGCATCCCGCTGTGGAGGAAATGCTTCTAGCTTCTGAATTTTGAAAAACAGTTTTGAGGCTGCTACTGCTCTGTTTCTAAGTACAGGCTGCATTTATAATCTTACTAGCAATTTGGTTAATAATTTTGGTACTGCACTAGATCTTCACTAATGTGTCTTCATTGAAACATGTAAAAGCAAGCAGTGGCCTAAGCAGCCCATGAGAAAGGGATGATCACATGAAATATTTCTATTAATTCCTAAATTAATGGATATTGTTGCAATTCAGAGCAGTAAGATCTTGAGTTATGAGGTCATCTGCTAATTGCAGAAGTGAAATATGCAGTATCCATCAGGCATTTAGGCCAAATTCTTTCCTTTGCTATGTGTGAAGAGTTACCATTGAAAATGTCAGTGGAAATTGCATATGTGTGTCCGAAGGCAGAATTCAGCTTGTAGAACACCTACCCTCTCTATTTAACCTCTCTCTGGGTGTAAGAGCAATTAGTTGTATCTTCTGAACAGTCATAAAACTACACCAGTCATCACTGAGATTTATTTCAGTTGGACATTTTTTTTACCTGGAGAGCAAGTGATTTTGATGCACTGTGTGCCTACTGAAGCAAGGAAGGCTTTTCAGTATTAGAAAATTGAAATTGTTCATTTTGTAAAGTATGGTACTGCATGTATAATTCAGGTGTAGGCAATAGGCAGCTCACAGGACAGACGCGATTTGCCAGGGTTAGCGCCTCATGGGTCACCAGACACTTTATTCACCTGAATATCTGCAGGTACGTACATTCAAGCTCCTGTTGGATGTGGATTGCCATTCCCAATCAATGGGAGCTGCGGGAAGAGGTGGCAATGGGAGCTGCAAGCAGCTGTACCTGTGGATGCTTAGGTAAATAAAACATCTGGTGGCCCACCAGGGGCTAACCCTGGTGAAGAGCGATCATCTTGCAGGCTGCTTATTGCCCACCTTGGTATAGTTCCTCTAAGGGCCTAATTCAGTTTTTTATGCAGCAATAAATGAAATTGCATAATACAAGTTTGCACAACAGTTTTGTACTTCTAAGTAGCATCAGCTAGGTCAGCAGTTCTCACACTGTGGGTTGGGACTCCATTTTAATGGGATCACCAAGATCGGCATTAGACTTGCTGGGACCTAGGGTTGAAGCTGGATCTCCAACTCCCCTCCAGGGCAATGAAGATTTGGGTTGCACCTCTTTCTCCCCCAACCCGAGGTGGCAAGACTTGGCCAGTGGCCTCTTTTCCCCACACACGGGGCAACAGGGCTCAGGCTCTGACCCTTATCCCTCTACGGGTCATATGATAACTTTGTCGTCATCATGGTGCAGTGAAGTTTGAGAATCCTGAGCTAGATTTACTTTCCTTGAAAATAGTGAATTCACAGACTGCAGCCGCCAGGATAAAACAGATCCCATCTCTATTCTTGGCAGAGTGGCAGATGCATAGAATGCTGTGGTAAAAGAAGACAAAGCACTGAGGGCTTTTCTAAATAGTGTAGCTGTTGAATAAGTCTTGGATGCTCCAGAAGAATTTTTCTAGGGTGAAAACCACATATTCAGAGAATTTGGGTTTATTTTTGTTAGCATCTGTTCTTTTGCACATTTTTAACATTTGTCACTGTGGAGTGGCGTAGGAAGGGAAAAGATACGTGAGTCATCAATGGACTTCACATTTCTATCCCTTGTTCTATACCAATTTGATTTTTCCTCCAATTTGACAATTAGCAGAAAATTAGCAATTCAGAGCACGTTAATAAGACTAGCTCTATCATGGCTTTGTGGCTTGGTCTGCCATGTGCATTTAAAACAAATTCCCAAGTGATGTATACATTTAAATTCAGCTAAGAGATGGCATTCTTATTCCTTGTCTTGGTGAGAGTATATTTTCCTCCTGAATTAATAATATCAATAGGTGGCCTGATGGATCTGATATTATCTAAGGGCGCCAAAATCTGGTTTTTTTTCCATGGTGTTAAAATAACCAGTTTACGGAAATTAAATTCCCCGTTCCCACATTTACCAGGAGAAGGGTCTATATCCACGGGCACAGAGCTTTATTCAAATATAATAATAGTGATATCAGTGCAACCCTAGCAGTTGGCAGCATATATGTTCTATGAAACAATCTTGGAAGAGGACAAAAATAAATGCCATTGTGTCTATTGTGGGCTGCCCTCTCCAGACTTGCCATTTCACTGATATGCATGGTATGAGATCTGTCAACAGATGCTGGTACCACATGATGACGTCCATAGGATTACAATGGATATGATGCTAATTATAACCACGGCTCATAGGGTACTCTGATCTGCAGTAATTCAGGCTCTTGCTGTGGAATTCTTTGTTGGAGAAATCTCACTAAATACGATATCCACTGTACAAAAGGAAGCTGAGTGGTAGCTTTGCTGTATCTGTTGTGAACATGAACTGCAAATTAAATGTTTCAGTTGTCGTAAAGTTCAGCCTGTGTAAAAATACACCATTGAAATGCAGCAGTGGGCAGTACAAAATATTACACACTAATGGTACAAAACATCCATTGGGGATTGTGGGGTTTGAAATTCAAACAGAGGTTTGAAAGCAGGATTACACAAAGAGATTATTAATATGTCTTTGTTATGCCCTGTGTAGAGATGCTTTCAATACATATGGATCAGAAAAGTTCAGTTTGTGTGTTATATTTTCATTTTTAGGAGAAAGTGAACGTGGTTAATTAGTAGTTTGGAAACTTACTGCTTGATAAAAATAGTGAATTGCCATTGTCAATATGCATGTTGCTTGCTTGATTATTTAAAAAATTTTCTACAAGTGGTGTGGGTGTAGACATTTGAACCTAAAAGGAAACCATCAAGCACAGTTTGTATTGGACCACTGATTAGCCAAAGGAGGATAATACCTTTCAGTCACTGCCAAGCTGGTCTGGATATGAAATGAAGGGCCATACTTGCTATTAATGGAAAACTTAAAAGCCTGAGTTTTCCCTTCCCATTTCTGCCATTTCCAAACAAAAACCTGACCTCTATTACATTTCAGTAGAAATTTGGTTGGGAAAAGACTGTATAGAAAGTCCTATATTCTTTGCAGCATGCTCAAAACTTTCTAAATTCCCCTTCAGTTTTAATGATTGTCCTCTTTACAACTGGCATCTGTGACACCAATGGCTGGGAATTTACCAAATGTCTTGAGATTCTGGAGTCATTTGTCAAGGCTTTTGGAGAATTCTCAGGCTGAGACTTGGGTGAAAAGCCTGAGTATCAGCATGTGCACTGGGGACATCGTGAAAGGCATTACATTGCTTGAGCCATGGTTTTCCCACAAAGAGCATTCTGATGCTATTTCATGTTCGTTAATCGTATTACATTTATAGGTGGCTTTTTAAAAGAAATTTGATTGCCTTTTATTATTTTTTTCATATATAGCAAAAAGTGCAAGAATTTTTAGACTTAGGAAGACAAAAGTCAGTCTTTCACTTCTGTGTTTTGTACAACCTCTAGCATAATAAGGTACTGGTCCTTGACTGGGGCTCATAAGTTCTAGCACAATGTAAATTATAATTATTATTAAGGTTCCTGCCTCAAGAAAACTACAGTTCTAATGCTGATGAGGCTATATCTTGGTGCTTGCGGTTTCCAGGCAATGCCTTCCATGCTTCAATAGGCAGTGAGATGCATACAGTACTCATTTTTTACTTAACTTTTACTCGCTTTGAAATGGTAAAAATGGGTGTGAGCTGTCATTGACCCAGCTGTGCAGTACAATCTATCTGGGCAGCTCTCTACATCTGTGCAGGATCCCACTGGAGTTAGTTCATTTCTGCATGGACACAGTTCTGCCACACAGATTAGATTTAAGGATCTTATGAATAATTCCTTCAAATATTATGGAAAATGGAATGCTTACTCTTTTTCTTAACTAAGCAAGAGCAGGCTGTGGAGCATAGTATTTGCAATTCTAAATTAGGGTGGGTTGCCCTTCAGGTATAATAAGCTGGCTTTTTAAAATGCTGAGGACATACGGATGCATTTCAGACAAAAATGTAACTCCTATTTAATAATAATAGAAGTTATACATAGGCATTGAGAATAGACTATAACTACAAGTAGGCAAACCTCTACTGAATAATTAGGTTACTTCTTTTTATTTCAACCTATAACATCTATGGGATTTAATTACTTAATTCCATATAGTCAACGCCACTTTTATTAGAATTGCTTTCTGGCCACAGACATTGTTTATTTAAAGGACTATGTTGATATAAATTAAATACTGTGAGTTAAGTATTCAATATTAGCAAGTCAAGAGATCCAAGAGATAATCATGCAGTCCTGTTTTCTCTAACTCTGCTTTTAAAAAATATGGTTGGAATTGTTTTACATTGGGAAATGCAATGAGTAGTCCTGTAGCACCTTAGTGCAGAGGTGGGGAACCTCAGGACCAGGGGCTGGATGCAGCCCCTGGCTTGCTGGATCTGGCCCTGAGACTCATGCCCACTCTAAGCATTGGGGGGCCCATACGGGTGCTCCAGGACCTCCCCGCTACCTCACCGCAAGGCTGGAGTACACAAAAGCTATTAGGCTGGGCTCCCCTAGGCTCTGGTGTGTGAGGGGAATGTGATGAGTGTCTTCCTCCTTCTCAGTCAGGAGCAATAAAAGTGAAGTTTTGTTTTTTGGCTTCTCACTTGTGTGCTCCCCCTGACTGGTTTTTTTGTGGGTGGGCAGCTCCTGACCCAAAAAAAGTTCCCCACCCCTGCTTTAAAAACTAACTAACAATATATATATCTATATAGTTATATAGTGGGCAAAACCCCCTTCCTCGGGGGGGGGGTGTGTGCGACTTGGGAAGATATTATTTTTCTTCCCCTCATTCTTATTATAAAGAGTGAGCAAAATCCCTACTGACACAAACTTAAAAAACAAAAACAAATTATCTTTGACCAGAGACCAAGAACAAATGACTTCATCTCAGAGGATGACTGTATTGGAAAAGTTAGGAAAGTACAAAAAGGGAATGACAGTAATATACACTGCTTTGGTCACACTGATCCTCTGTCATGTTGTGTATTAATAGGAGAAATGCTGGTCTTTTCTGAATTTATGAACTAGATATAAAGATGTATAACCTGGCAGAAAGCATATGCTGACTTTAGTTACATTTTAGTAAGAAGACAAACTGTTTTGTTGGATATTCTTATCCAGTTGTTTACAGAATTATAATAGTTCAAGGGGTAATAAGCCATTATTGATACTTAATGTATTGGCATTTTTATTATATTAGTCTGCTCCATGTGATATTAAAAAGCAATGAGTTTTAACCCCTAGTCTGTTCTTATAGAATTGGGTGGTGGGTGGTAAGTGTGTCTGAGGGGCTGGTATGGGAGTGCATGTGTGCAAGGCTGAGAGGGTATGGTTGTTTTTGTAGTGACAGATAGACAAGAAGACCTAAAATATAGGGAATAGGGATAAATTGTGTGTGAGGGGCCCAACTAGAAATCTTTGTGCTCCTGATCTAGTGGCTATCTAGGCTGATATAGTTCTTGATTATTTTGAATAGGAAACATTGCCACTTTCTAAGTAAAGGACAATAAGATGTCTGATACATATATGTTATTTTTAGATGACTTTTGTCATAAAATGATTTATTGCTATGGATTTTTTTAAACCTTGACATAAAACATTCTTGTTTGTTATTAAAGGAAATCTTAAGCCTTTGGGATAAAGAAAAGATCTGAAGGTTGTGGGCAGGTGCAATTCACTCTTAGGATATTTGTAATGCAAGGGAATTTACAGGCTGGGGCAATGTGTATTTCATAATCCTATATGTCTCATACTCATCCATTGCAGGACTTCAGCTATGATTATCTGTCATTGTAATGTAAATTAATAGTTTACTTGAAGGAGATTTCTGGCTTTAGTTACAATAGACATAACCAGCTCAGAGAGCCTTAACCTTACTTACACTGGCAGTATGAAGAGGTCTTTTAGGATGGATGTAAATTTAATTTCTGCCTTAATATTAAGGCTTTTTTACACTGCTAGAGTAGGGCCTTAATATAAACAAGAATAAATCTCAAAAATATTTATTTAGGCTAAATTTTATACTTCCTTTGCCTGCAGAATTCCCTTTGATTTCGTAGAGAGGTATCTATGTGAGAGGACTACCAGACTAGAACAGGCTTGTCAGGGAAAAAATGTTTTGTATCGTACTAATTATCCAATCTTTGGCAATACACAGGTTAATTTTTAGTCTGACACATGGATTTATCTCTATCATCTCCTTTCTGATGCATAAATTTGGTATGTAAAGCCTTGGAACCTCAATCATACTAGAAAATAATGCATTTTAGATGTATAGGTTCAGAAGAATCTTAGGAAAGAGTAGTCACTTGGACCAAATTATCCTTCTAGTTACACTTGTGTGACTTAACTGAGTTTTATAGATTTGCCTTGATGAATAGGGCTTCCTTTTGACATGTGCCACAGGGAGCGTGGGGTCAGTCCCCTGCTTGCACAAGCTCCCTGCGGGGCTTCTGCTTTTGAACTGTAGCAAGAGCCCGCCAGTTCAAAGGCAGAGGTGCCCTTATCAACTAATCAAATAGTTGATGGAAATCCATCGACTATTGGATTAGTTAATTAATCTAAATTTAGTAGCCTTACTGTGCAGCACCAGAGATTCAGTTGCTGTCAGAGATGATTTCCCTCTATTGCTGGAGCTGTTGAAACAGGAGAGAGAGAGACTGACTTAATCAAGCAGAGGAAAGGGAAGGAGAATGAAATGAAAAGAGTGAGAATTGAAACAAGAGAGGGAGGGAGGGAGACTGAGACTAAGGACAGATTACAAACAGCTTGAAGGGAGACTAGAAACCAGAGACCAGCTGTGCATGCTGATAGTGGGTGGGATGGGGTAGGAAGGGAGGGAGGGCAGCTGGCTTCAGCTTGCTCAGTCTGTGTGAGTATGCTCAGTGAAAGCCAAGCAGAAATCTCCATGTACCCCTTTCCCATGTGTTATCTTTGATAGAAATCCACACAACCTGAGGAGAGGAAGAAAGAAATGTAGGCATATAATGAGAGACAAGGTGGGTGGGACAACATATTTTATTGGACTAACTTCTCTGTTGGTTAGTAATAGAGAGGTAGCCGTGTTAGTCTGATCTTGCAAAAACAAAAGGAAAAACTATGTAGCACTTTAAAGACTAACAAGATGGTTTAATAGGTGATGAGCTTTTGTGGGCCAGACCCACTTCCTCAATGTCCCAACAACCATAGGACATACCACACAAATACCAACCCTGGAACTTTCCCTTGCAACCAACCCCGTTGCCAACTTTGTCCACATATTTACTCTGGTGACACCATCACTGGACCTAAGCATGTCAGTTATATGATCAAGAACACATATTCCTGTTCATCCAGAAATATAATTTATGCCATCATGTGCCAACAGTGTCCTTCGGCTATGTATATTGGACAGACTTCTCAGACACTTCGCCAAAGAATTAATGCTCACAAATCAGACATCTTCACAAGGAAAAACCAGCTGCTTTTCATTTCAACCTACCTGGACATAATCTTAACAACCTTACTATACATGCATCTTACTTGAAAGAGACTTTAACACCAGATTACAGAGGGAAACTTCAGAACTTTCTTTCATGCTTAAATTTGACACTTTACGAATGGGCTTTAACAAAGATGCTAATTATCTTAACCATTACAAAAATAGCTTCCCCACTTATCACCCTTGATTAGCCATTCATTGACTGATAAATAGTTATTCCCTTTCTTCCTCTCCCTCACCCCACCTTCTGTACTAAATCTGATGTCAGTTTAATAACACTGGTCTACAATTTTTTAGAAGTTGTCTGCTTCAGTGATAAAATGTGCTATTTATTATGTATTTTGATATGCTGAATTCAAATATGACAATTAAAACAACTGATTGGCTACTGTTTCCAAGATATTTAAGTTTAGCCTAAGTAGCTAAAACTGTATAAGACATGATTCTGGGTGAAGTGGACTGTTAACACATCTGCAGTCGTAGGACAAAAAAGGGGAGAGGAGCGGGTTACAAACTGCTGTAATACCTAAAGCTAGCATTTTTATTAAGACCATGATTTTTAGTATCTATCTAAGTTACAAATTTAAGCTTCCAGGCTCATCTTTTTGAGTGTTGTGCAGGTTTTCTTTGAGGATGAGCACTGAGAGGTTAGATATGGATCAATTTTTTTGAAGTGTTCACCCATAAGTGAAATGTGTTGGTCTTTTATCATTTGTCTGTGTGAATTCATTTGAGAGTGCAGTGATTGTTTTGTTTCACTCATGCTGTTGTTATCAGGGCATTTAGTGCACTGGATAGGTACACCACATATTGTGTTAAGGCACATTTCAAGATTCTTGAAAAGAGATGTAATGGGGCATATTGCCCATTGCAGCAGTGTAGGTAGGTCTGCTGGTTTTGAATCTGTTGTTCTGGCAGGGTCTTGTCTGCTTTGGGTTGGTAGGTCCTGGTCTGTGGGGAGCTTGTTTCTGATGATGCGCTTAGAGATGTTGAGTAGTTATTTGAAGGCTGGAAGAGAGGGCTTGAAAAGTTTTGAAAAGAAGGCTGGAAAAGTTTTATTTCAGGATGTGGTCCCCATTGAGTATGGGTTGTAATTGTTTAATGATACCCATGGAGTCCAATGTGATGGGGTAAGTGGTCAGAGTTCTCCCCTCCCCCCCATTGAAGCATGTTCTCTCAGGGTTTTTGGTCCATTCCAAGATGCAGTCTGTTTCTCTGATGGAGTAGCCTTGTTTAGTGAAAGCAACTTTAAGAGTGTTAAGTGGTCTATCCTGGACTTGTCTCCTCAGAGTGTTATGTTGGGTATCTGAGTGTCTGGCTGTAGATAGCAGATTTCTTGGTATGATTGGGATGGTTACTGGATCTGTGAAGATAACTGTGATGGTCAGTGGGCTTCTTATGTATACTTGTCTATAGGGTTTCACTGATGAAGTTGGTGCTGGTGCAGTAGTGTTCTAGATAGAATTTGATGGATTGGTGGTGACTGGTGAAATTGAGGTGGAAATCTGGGTCATTTAAGGTCATCCAGAGGATGGAAATATCATCAAGCTATCTCAGATATATCCTTGGTTTTGTGGTGCATTTGTCCAGAAACTCTTTTTCAAGGTGACCCATGAAAAGAGTGACATATTGGAAAGCCATCCGTGTCCCCATGGTTTAAACAAAATATTTGTGGCTAAAAATATAAAATAGCTAAGGGTGAGGATGAAATGGATGAGATTGGCGATGTGTGTTTGGGGTGGATATCTGTGTGTTGTCAATTGTCTTGTAGATATTGGAGGCAGGTAGCAATGCTGCCATTGTGAGAATTTTGTACTATAATGAGGTGACACGCTTCGAGGCAAGGGTGGTGTTATGAGGGACGTTGCAAAGTGTCTGTGGTAAGTTGATTGTGTTCTGAAGGAAGTTAGGTTTTCATGTGGTGAGTGGTTTGAGGCTATAATGAGGGTCAAAAAATATACACATGAAAAAGAAGAGTCTCAGAGAGGTAGCCGTGTAAGTCTATAACTTTAAAAAACCTCTGCTCATCAGAGGAAGTGGATTTTGTCCACAAAAGCTCATGATGCTCTTCCTATATATATCTGTTAGTCTCTAAGATGCTGTAGGATTACTCACTGTTTATGAAAAAGAAGAGTTAGAGAAAAAGAGGAGGAGAGAAAAGGTAGTAGAGAATAAATAAAAAAAAAAACACAAAACCCTAGCTGTATGTTGGATCAAATTTTGTTAAGGCTACTGCATCTTGACCCAATCCTCACACACCCAAATGTATGGGAGAAGAAGAATGAGTGCCTGAAACTCATTTTCTTTCACTACTCTGGTCCTGATTTCCTCTGTGACTTTAGACATAAGACATAACCTCTATGCCTGTCTCTCCAGCTCTGAGATGGTGATAATACTTAATGATCTTAGAGGAATCTACTGATGATTAATCTTTATAAAATGCTTTGAGTATTAAAAGTGGTGTTTAAATGTTAAGTATTGTTATTTGTTATAGTTTTTCAGTTAAAATAAGTTCCAACTTACTTTAATATGCTGCTTTTCATTTGCGCCTAATGGTGTCAAATTCCCTTTGAACTGAAATTTTTTTATGACTGGTCTTAACCAATGCAAGGTTTTAATTTTTTTTTCAGAAAGTTGGAGCAAAATCTGTCAAGCCACTTCTAAGTTATTTGAAAGATACCTAGCACTTTCACATGTTTTGATCAAAAATTTTGCACACACAACTGAAAAACACCTGAAGCTAGAAAGATGAAACATTAAATCTAGATTTTTTAAGATAAAAACAATTGTCCAACAACTCCATGGCATTGCTCTGGCCCCATAATGCGAATGAATGATTCCTTTTCTATCAGATTTTTTTTCCAACCTTTTCAGCTACCATACCTATTACTCCTGGGGGAATTCTGCATCCCTGAGCTTGCACATAATTCACGTTTCCCACAGATTTCTTAGCTTCACAGAAAAATGACTTCAAACAAGGAAGCAAAGGGAAGCCACAAGAGCTATCACAGGCCTTTCCCTGTCAGTGCGGACAGGTTAGTTCTGGTGTCCAGAGCAGCTGATAGAGATGTTAATCCCTGTCAGGAGTGGAGGGGAAGGGGAGGCAGCCATGCATGAGAGAGAGAGACACTCTGCCCCTCTGGCTTGCTGTTGCTGCATGCTCAGTGTGGAAGGGCAGGACTTTGAGGTGTTTGTGAGGAGGCAGGTGTGAGACTGGCTCTGCCTTCTCAGGAGGAGCAGAATTTAGCAGACGTCCTGCTTAATAAATTGTTCCCATTGTCTTGTACAATTCCCCCAGCAGTATAAAACAGGTGTAAAAGGGGTTTTAAGGTTCCTTTACGTTGGTGGTGAAGGACAGTATAGCCTTATAAATACTTATAGTGCTTTATTGATTAGAACTGGTCTAAATTTTTGGACTGAAAATTTTTTCTATCAAATTGTACTCCATAAACCTCTTGTCAGTAACCAGTATAAATTGTGAGTTTGATTTCTCAGCCCTCACTGATTTCTTATCAGGTGCCTCAGATGTAACATTGAGCATATGGCTACATAACTAGAAATTGACTGATTACTAGAAATAAAGCACCAGACCTTGAATCATAGAACACTAAAACTGGAAGGGACTTCGAGAGGTCATCAAGCCCAGTCCCCTGCCCTTATCGGCGTAAATACATTGCTAATAGGCAGAAGGGCTTGGGGATTTCTTCCAATGGGCCCCACACTCATTCTCCAGCTGTTATTTTAGTTTAAATAAACTACCAAACGAATTTAAGCCAGTGTGATTATACTGTGTTATTTTGAGAAATAAAATCTTCAGGATTTTACAGAATTTTAAAATATGTGCAGAATTGTTAAGTTTTTGGTGTAGAATTCCCCGAGTAGTAATTACATGAAGAAAGATCAAAGTTGATAAATCTTGAATCCGTGGTAAGAAACAACCTTCAGTATTTTTTCATGAAAATGAAATTTGATGTCTTGTCTTGCATAGGAGGTCAGATGGGATCAA
>CM057847.1:66329008-66340578 GCA_030068395.1 Apalone spinifera | reverse complement strand
AAAATCGTGCCAGTCTAGACATAGCCTAACATGATTAGATGACCTCTGTGTTTAAAATATGGTCCTTGATGCAGTAAATGCCCCTCAGTGGTTTGGTGGGGTGTTTTTTGTTTGTTTGTTTGTTTTTGTAAAGAATAGTACAGTATGCTTACATCAGTGTAAGCTCATGGTGTTTTAGAGGACCAATGAATGATTATCTGGAAACTCAGGCCAAATTTCCACCCATTTTGAAATGGGGGCCTAAAAGTTAGGCTTTCAGTTCTTAGGTAGAGCTCTGTTTAGGAAAACACTTCCTAAAGGTGTGCTTACATCTGTCCCTGCATAGGACAAGCACCCGTGTGTATAGTTAAGCAAGTGTCTGAGTGCTGTCCTGGATGGGGATGCTTTTCTGATTTGGTGCCTAAAAGAGTGCCCTGTTTTTTTCAAACGTATTAAACACCTGGGCCCAGCAGTTCTCACTGAAGTCAATAGGAACTACAGGCTGTGCAGCAATTCTGCAAATCAGGGCACTTATTTAGATATCTAAATAAGGGCTAGCCTTACATTCCATATTTGGGCAAACATCTTTGAAACTCTTGATCCCAGTGTAGCTTTTGGTGCTGGAAAAGCTAATAATTTTCACATTTATATGTGAGACTACAGGGAATGTACTGTTTGTAAAACACCGATAATAATCTGCAGGGTGTGTGAGCAAAGAAAAGATAAATGCTGATGCAGCTTTGAGGGATTGTCTGATTCATGGGTCTTCCTTCAAGCTGTGGAAAACCTGTAGGGTCAAATTTCAATCCTATCTATAGGTAGATTAACTTCAGTGGAGTAAAGTCAGGAATCAGTTTGGTCCTGTCTATTCTGTTTAATGTCTTTATTTGCACATAAAGTGTATTATATATCTGTCACCAGGGTTTATGAAAGCTACTAGAATTATTAAAACAACTAAATGACATATAGTCTGAAGATTGTACCTTCTGTCTTTGCCTTGTGGCATGTGTTTCCATGTTCCAAAGCAGGTCCTATAGTCAAAATGTTTTATGATAAGAAAACATGGACTTTAACAAAGAACTTTTATGTTTAATTGACAAAGCATTTGCTCATTACAAATTCAGTGTTCACTCTTAAAACAGATGTTCCTGCTCCCGGCATTTCAGCTGTTACTGAGTGGTGTTTTGTTTTGTTTTGATGGGATTTTTTTTGTTTTGTGTTTATTCTGGTTAGATTCTAAAGCAAAAATAAGTTAACACCATTTTGTGTGCATCTATGACTATATCTGTTTATAGTCTCTTGAGTAAGATCTTAGTGACTTTGGCACGAGTCTCATTTTCAAAAAATGACACAGGCATTTTAAACCTTTTGAAATTCAATGGGACTTAATTGCCTAAACTCATAGGTACTTTTTAAAATTTTATGCTCTAATTTGTAACAGAGCAATTATGTTACTGAGGCTAAAAATAATCAAGCACAATATGTTTTTAAAAACACCTCCAATATTTATGTAACTCTGATCTAATAATAAAAAGACACAACCTTTAAAGTATTAAATCTAAACCGAATACATTTTTATTTCTCAGCCAGCAACTGACCTAGCTGAGAAATTAACTTTCAGTAGATCCCTTGTGTGCTGAGAAATACTGAATTTAAAACACACGGGAGGGTTGTTACACAGTGAGCTTATGTACAAGACTTTCACTTCTGGGAAAGGGACTTTAGTTGAAATCTTTGTTTAGAGACACTGACATGGGTGGGCTTCAAATCTGTTATCTTACAGAATACATAGGCATGAATTTACAGTTCAAAAATAATCTGATGTCTGACTATAAATATGTCGCCTTTTGATCACTTACTGATTAAAAACGTAAAAGGTCTTCTGACTAAATTGTGTGCTATTGACAATTCTCTGAGTCTTCACTTTATCAGCAGGAAAGGTACAATCCTGTAATTTGAATATTTTTAAAGCATGTTGATAAACAGAAAAGTTGCATAATTGAACCTGCTCTATAACTGGCTGTATCAGACACTGTTATGTGTGTGTGTGTATAGTGGCAATATAGTATATAATTAATAGTTAAAGATAGCACTGTGACTAAAAGCCCCAGAGAAAGCTGGGGAGATATTTGGAAAACCAGTCTGCTAAATCCTGGATTAACCTGCTTCCATTAATCTTAGTATCCAGAGGGCATATCCTCCATTCACCAACATTGTCATTTGGATGTAATTATTTCCTTCACATTACCTCAAATAGCCAAGGATCATTTAAAACTATGTCTGTAGGGAAAAAAGTCAGCCAGCATCTACAATGGTGGTTCATGAGGTAATGAGATGCCAGCAGGAGAGTGTTGGGGATCAAATGGCACTGTAGATAGTGGAAGAGCAGTTAGTGGGACCTGAGTGGAACCAGGAATAAAATTCAGTGAGATGAATTTTCATGTGCTAATGATAGTCATGGTGGTTCCCTCTAACTTAGTGGAAAACTACATCCACTGTAGTGGGCATGTGTTCCACCTCATAGCCCATTGTGGTACCACAGCTGTAGAAGTGCCGCTGCAGACCCCCAGAATCTCTGTGGAGAAGCTTCTTCTGTCACCTCCCTCTTTCATCCTGCCTACACTCACTTTTTGAATCCTAGAGGCAGAGATAGCAGAGTTTATGCTATACTTTTCTACAAGCAGCTTGCCAGAGGAGACTGACAGCAGGAATAGAACCTACATGTAAGGTGCAGTACACAGAAAACAGAAGGACATCTCCTTTGTTAGATCTCTACATTCACACCCTACATCAACACTCAGCCAAGCTACAGGTCTTCAGTTGCACCTAGCCCCTTTAATGCTGTGTAGTTACTCTTCTTGGAACAGCTTCCTGCTCACTGATATCCTTCTCTTACAAAGGTGGTGTCAAGGCTGTTCCCCACTTTGGCACGATGAATGCAGAAGTTGAGGGCCTGCAAGAGCACTTCAAAACCTTGCCTCTACAGGCTC
The DNA here is from genome assembly GCA_030068395.1 of Apalone spinifera. NCBI lineage: Eukaryota > Metazoa > Chordata > Testudines > Trionychidae > Apalone > Apalone spinifera. The sequence goes on along the minus strand of CM057847.1, from coordinate 66,337,609 downwards.
TGGTATAAAAACTTTCCCCCAAAATCCTAACACCCAGATTTTGGGAGACCTACTGCCACCATCAAGTGTTTTTGAACCCACAAACAAGGGTGGACACTTGAAACCAACACCAGGGCTACCCCAAGCTCTTTTTCCCCAAAAGAGCTTGAAAAATAAAAGAGAAAAACAAGCTACAGTCTCTGGTAGCTGACCCCTCAATCAGAGGCATGCAGATATACAGACAGACCCTCCAGGACACAAAAATCAACCATACTGATTACTTAAAAAAAAACCCAATCTTTTATTATCAAAACAAAACTACAATTGCAAGCATAGTAAATTGGCTAGATGGAAGGAGCCACCGTTTGATATAGGTACTCAGGGAAAAAAACCTGGGTTGTAAGGATTAGTTATAAAAGAGGAGGAAAAAAAAAAACACTTAGCAAGTGCAGACATTATTTCCAAATCCCCAAACAAGGAAAACAATAAACCCCGAGGGACTATCTAAAACTTTTCCATACTTACACATTTCAAGAAGTCCGTTCTTGGAGAGAGAACCATCTCTCTTAATTACTGGGAGAAACTGCTCTGATCTCAAACAAAGAAGAGAGAGGGAGGAAAAACTCTTTTCCAGTTTGAAATTTCTACCTGCATTGTTATTGGCTGACCACTCGATTCCTTGCTAGGCATCTGAGTAACCCCTTAATCACCCTTAATCATCACTGATTATGACAGGTGGCCAGAACTGAACCTACCATTCCAGACACGATCTCACCTGAAGTGTATAAAGAACCGATTACTTCCCTTCTTTGTGACTTGAATCCTCTGTGTAGCAGCTCAAAATCTCACTAGCTGTTTCCTCCCATACTGCGTAGTACATTCTTGTCTACCTTGCTGTTTCCCACTTTAGCAGGAGTTGAACCTTTAAGGCTTCCCTGCTGATTACTTCAGTGTGCAATCCATCTGTTTGGGGGCATAGAGACACCTCAGACATCATCGTTCTCTGCAGTGATCCAAGAAGCACCAGTGCACTGTGCATATTCAAATATCTAGTGCAAAGTTTAGTGACCCTAAGAGAAGAAAGTGTTTTTTTTCCCAGCAGCACAAATGCCAAATTCTGTCTTCTGGGGCTTCATCCTGCAAGGTGCTGAGAAGGGGTGTTAAGAGATGGGTAACTGACTAATCGTGTAGTTGATACAATTTGTATTGACTACACGATTAGTCAATAAGGAAAGGTGCTCTGTCCTGGCATGCAGACAACCCAGCTTCTACTACATTTAAACTGCAGAGCTGCAGTGAAGGTAGGTCCTGGACCAGTGTGACCTGGGACAGAGCCAGGACTGCTGTGGCTCTGCATTTTAAATGAACTAAGAGCTGGGTGGCTCTTATTACATCTAAAATGCAGAGATGCAGCAATCTTGGCCCAGTGTGAGCTGGGATTGCTTGGTCCCGGTTATGCCGGATCCAGCAGCCCCTATTCGCGGTGGCCTGGGCTGACAGTGGACAGAGGCTGCTCCGGCACTATCCCCTGTTCGCGGCGGCTGCGGTTGGTCTTCATGGAAGCCTTCTATGCCTGCCCTACTGCTGCCTCTATCTGATAGAGGCAGCAGTGGTAGGGAGGAGCAGGTGTCCCCCGCTCCTGGCTCCTGTTTTCCTCATCGTTTGCTGCCTCTGATACAGTTTAGTCTTATCGGAGAGTCGAGTATTCATCTACTCGCTTACATCCCTAGTGCTGAGTATTGAATGAAAGCTTCTGAGTACCTTCCGTTACTATTTATATCACTGGGAGTTGAGGAGTACAGTAGCTTGCAGGTTTGGGACCCCAGATGTGTGAATGGTTTTTGCTGACTTAATGAAAGCCACATGTAGAGGAAGAATTTGTGGCTAAAACAAAGCACTCTAATGTCTAAATTGGTAAATTATTAAATGCTAGTAGAACAACATGGCTGACTGGAAGAGATCAATGTGTTAATGAACTTTTGATCCAAGGGAAATACAAAAAAAGCCTTTTCAACACAAAAGAGAACAAAGGACTTAGGGTTAAAAACACGGCATTCAAACCTGGGTATTATTCTGTTCCATCCATCCTTTTGTTCCTATTTCTCCCCCGCCCCAATCTGCTGCCCCAAACTTTAACCTCATTCAGCTACTTGAGGTCTAGATCTGCTTTTCTGACAAGTGTTGTTTGTATCAAGCCGTCATTACTCACGTAGTACTTTCAGCATTAGAACACTTGTCACTTTAATAAATGATCCAGTTTCATTCGTTTATTGTGACATATTTTATATTTATAGAACCAAGGTTTTTAAGCAACTCAAAATACTTCTTAATCTATCTTTTTTAGATATTTAAGCAGCCTCTGCCACCATGGTATCTGAGGATATAATATATATTTAATATATTTATCTCGCAGCACTCCTGTGAGGTAAGGAGGTAGTCTGTCGATGGGAACTGAGGCATAGAGAGACTAAGGGTATGTCTTCACAGCAAAGAAAAATTCTGCAGCTGGCCTGGGCCAGCTGATTTGGACTTTGGGGATGTTTCATTGCTGTATAGACTTCCAGGTTTGGGCTGGAGCTAGAGCTCTAGGAACCTTGCACCGCGTAGATCCCAGAGCTCAGGCTCTAGCCGACCCCAGAAGTCTACACAGCAATGAAACAGCCCCACAGCCTGACCCTCACAAGCCTGAGTCACCTAGTGTGAGCCAGCTGTGGGTTTTTCTTTGTTGTAGACATACCCTCAGGGACTTGCCCAAAGTTATACAGAAAGTCTGTGGCAGAGGAGAGACTTGAAACATGTCTCCCAGGCCGCAAGTTAGCACTTTAGTGACTGGATCATCCTTTCTGATAAATAAAGCAATTTAATATGGAGGCTAATGAATATGAGGAATTTGTTAGTATTGTAGATACTCCATCTTGGCATAAGAGATTATATTTTTTAAAATGTTAGTGATAATGTTATACCCTAAGCAGTTAGTACAGATTAAAAGAACAGTCTTCAATACTAAAAAATAAAATGTTAATATTGTTATGGGGTGGAGTCACTGGAGGATGATTACAGAGAGTATTTACAACTTTGTTTTCTTAGCATGTAAGCAGTGTTCCATCTTTGAAGATATACCATATTGCTGTGTGTGTTTTGTGATGAATTTTCTTTTGAGGGGAGCTCTTGCCAACAGCTGGAGAGATTGCTCTCTGCTTTACCTTGTCTATTTAGAGTCAGTTCTTTCTGCAGAATTGCTTCCTGAAGCCAGGCATTGGTGTTGGGCAGAGGTTTCTTAAAGTGGGAATCACCTGTATGCCGACCATCTCTGTTCAAAGATGGGTGCATATAGTCTAAATAAACAAGCTATACTATGGAAATGCCCAGGCGCCAAATCACTGACTTTTCCTCCACCAAGAAACCAACCTGCAAGACCCTGAAATCTGCTAACAATCATCACAGTAGTGACCATATTGAGGAATTGAACTCCATATTGCAATAATAGCAAAAGCCTGATAAGAAACCACAATAGAATGGCCTCTATAGCCCATTTCATTGTGAAGAGAATCTTGAGATGAAGATGGAGATAAGTTTGTACACTAGGGATCGGATGGTTTAGGACACTAGAGATATGGAGCCTTTCAGTTTTAGGTCACAGTTTGGAATCCAGAGCCCCTTGCGATAGCAACAAAGTGGTTAACACGTGGAGGCTGTTTGATATCCTGTGTGAAATGAGTTGGCACACTCAGTTTCACTCTCAGTGGACAGCTGTCATCGCATAAACCATCACAGTTGGCAGCCTTACCGGAGAAGCCAAAGATTGACCCTATGTTGTGGGCTTTGTGAACTGTGCCTTGCACAATGCGACCTGCCTTGTAATATCAAGAGTAGCACAGGAGTGATGAACGTAAAAGTTAAATCACTCCTTTACTTATACAAGTAATCGGAAGGGAACATTTCTATCTGTGAAGGGAGTTAAGGACAGTTTGCCCAGCCACTCTCCATGCTGTGGATAGAAAGAGGACTTCTGTCTCCAGAGCTGTCACTCTGGCACATTTCACAAGGAAAAGCATTCACTAAAAAATATTTAAAGGGGGAGGTAGTGGGAAGATAATGAGCATGCAACCAGACTTCTTACAATAGTAGCAAACAGTCTTAGGCTGAGCAACTAGTTTTTGATTTTTCAATTTAAGATTAACTTTAGATAAATGGAGACCTGCTGTTTAAAAACGTTTGTAATTATTATGAGTTGTCTTCCATCTGCTTATGATAGTATTTAATTTGATTCAATTTACAATATGTTTATTACAACACATGCATAGCTTTGCCAGCTTCCTAATCTCCTTCACTGCCTTTTATTTATTAGTCTCAGAGGGGTAGCCGTGTTAGTCTGTAAGTGAAAAAACGTAAAAAATAACGAATAGTTCTGCAGCCCCTTAGAGACTCTATATTTTTTGTTAGTCTGTAAAGTGTTGCAGAACTGTTAGTTGTTTTTAAAGTTTTATTTATTTGTCTTTTTTATAGTGCTCACAAACGGTGATGACTTTCTCAAAGGAGTATTGTGAGGCTATATGGAAGTTTTATTGTCCGTATTTTACAGTCCCCATTTTATAGGTGACCAACTCTGCTACAGAATGATGAAAAAAAGATATTTTTCAAAGTACTCAGCATTCGCCTCACCCTGCTCCTACTGGTGTCAAATGGATTATGGCCCTCAACTAGGAGTCATGGGAAGAATTTGCAAAAATGCTCAGCAGAATGAGGTCATGGTTGAATGTTTTTGGGAAAAAGAAAGCCTCAATAATTTGCTAAAGTTAGTGGCAGAACGAGGAACAGAGCCTGGATCTCATGATTTTTATTTCAGGGCCATAACCCAGGTCTTGGAAAATGTAGTGACTACTTGCCAGGGTGGAAGATATTTACTCTCTGCAATTATTCATGTACTGTATTTAATGTAAGAAATTCTATATGCTGTCCATCTTTTTTTCAAACTAGATTGATAGTAGATTGACTGTATTCTGAGCCCTTATCTTAAAATTCACATAGGTTTAGGCTGAAGATTTTTATAGTAATGAGAGCTATGAAACACAACTAGGCAGTTGCATCAGTAAAGGACAATACCGTCCACAAACATTAGCTTGCACATAGTGGTTGGTAGTTTAGGCAATTATGTAATTTCTGGGTTTGTTCCCTTGTGTCTCTAGCTTCAGCTTCCTTTGTCTTTTGATTGCAGCACCAATTGTCTTGCTTTGCTATAGGTAATCAGGCTGACAATATGGCTTCCTTCTTTTTAATTATTTTAATTTTCAATTTATAATTATCTATCATTATTTAAACTATTTAAAAATACTCTAGCTGCATGCTATTGCCCTTGGCATCGCCACAGAATTTATATTAGGAATTAATGCTGACAGTTGCAGTATTATTAACTCTTACTCCATAGCTTCTACCAAATATGAGGCCTGATCCAAAGCCCAATTAAGTGAATGGAAAAGCACTATATCTTTAAAGTGGCTTGGATCAGGCCTTGGAATAGGGATAGTTTGCAGATCTAGGATGGGAGCCAGAATTCAGAATCAAAGTCCTCTTTCCAGGATGCTCTTAATCTGCTGGATTTCTCCATTGATCTATCCACACATATATAGGTAATCTTATCATTTCTGTACCCTTATAGATTTCAAGGCCAGAAGGGACCATCATGATCATCTAGTCTGACCTCCTGCACACTGCAGGCCACAGAACCTCACCCACCCACTCCTGTTACAATCCTGAAAAAATCTTCCCTCATAAGAAGGTGACAGTGAATTGGTAACAGAGGGTGCAGCGATCCACATGCAAGTTTCCCTGGAATTTTTCTGCCTGATAGTTATTTACACTGGTGGAGAAACACAGCCCCTTTCTCTTTGTTGACTCCACTAAAAGAAAGTACTAATGTAACTGTAACAAAATGCTTGATGATCTTCCTGACATTTGTCAGTGTCGGGCTTTGGTGGTGATCTCCTAAAGTTATTCTTAAAGTGATATTTAAATGCTTTAGAATCTTCAGCTTTTTTTGGCAATAATCACGGCCGTGAAATGGACATGTCACACAGAGATGGGGGTTGCGTATTTTCCAAGAAACCTTACCCTCGCATAGGATTAGACCATCTGCTTTGTAAGGGCTAAAGTCTTCCCTGGCTATTCTGTGTGAGTAGAATTCCCATTAATGCTAGTGGAACTTACATTTTGTCTACTACACGGAGAATGTGCCTCTTTAATTATACACCCCATGAATGATAGAGTGGAAATCAAAGAGGAGAAATGATCTTTCAGTTTATGGAGTTGATACTCTGGTAGAGCAGACTGTTTGCGGCTGTGATTCAGTGCACTATCAATCTTTATATGACCACTACAGGGAGATGTGCTGGAGCTTAGTCGGGCTTTTCCATCTCTGAATTCTGTGACCTTGTGATTCTTTATTTTCTAGCACCTTCTCTAGTTTTCATGTTGCAAGCCATGGGGTTTCCACCAGTTTCCCATGTAAGATGATTCTGCAGCTTAAATGACCTCACTGTCAGGAATTTTTCCTTGATATAGATTTTCCTCTTCTTGAATTCTTCCAATAGCTCCTACATATAGTACATAATCCCTTGGACCTCCCTAGATAATTCCCCCACTTCAAAAGTTTACATCTTTCACACAATCAAATTCAGTTGGCATGTTACTATGCTATGTTCAGTTAGCCTTAATATTTCACTTGGGCAGCTGAGTACTTCCTATCACTAAGAGTGCGTCTACACAGCACGGCTTTACTTGAAACAAGCTCTGCAAATTGAGCTACATCAATTGCATAGCTTATTTCGAAACTGGGAGTGTCTACACAGCGCTTATTTCGAAATAGAGCACTTTTCCTCCAACTTCCCTTATTCCTCATACAATGAGGGTAACAGGAGTCGGAGTAAGAAGTCTTCCAGCTTGACAATATTTTGACATTATTTTAAAATAATAAAATGCCTGCTGTGTTGATGCAAACTAAGTTATTTCGAAATAATGCTAGTTATTTTGAAGTAATGTTGCTGTGTAGACATACCATAAGTGATTGAATAGACTCCAGGATTAAAGGTAACCCAACTCACTTCTGGTACAGCTATTTCTACACATGTGTAGAAAACTCACACGTTAATTAATAACCACTAGGGAACATTTTAAACTGCAATTTAAATAATATGGTGCTAGGCAGTTTCACTGCACTTGTCACATATTATCACATGACTGCAAAGGGCTAGCCTGTTTTCTGTCATTTATTCCTGGCTCTGCCACTGACTTGCTGTGTGTCTTTGGACAAAAATCTTTGCCTCTGTTGTCCCATCAACCCTTGTCTGTTGTGCTCATGTAGACTGGAGGCAAGGACCTTCTCTCACTGTGTTTGTACTGTGCCTGGCACACCGGCGCCTCTAGGTGCTACTGTAGTACAAATAGCAAAACAGTGAGAGCTGCTGTTGTTTTACCCAGCAGCAGATTAGAGAGCAGAAGCAGGACATTGTGTACAATGAATGGTACAAGCTGCACCTGAGATTTAATGGTAAAAATAATGTAGCTGGGTCACTTCAGCAGTTGCCAAGAGACAAATTGCAGCTTATAGTAAAGGAGGTCCCAATTGGAAAGATTTCCTTCTCACAATGGAAAAAATTGTGTGGCTATACAGTAATAGTATCACTCCTCAATTATTGTAGAACTTCCTGCTGGGGGGACTCTGCTATTAGTCCTCTGCCAATGTGAAATGTTAAGGCTAACAGAATAGGCACATTTCTGCCTTTTGTGCAGGGATGAGTAATATGGTCATATTATTCCAGCTTAGCAATGACTGCTTATAAAGAGGTTGCTCTTTTTGGCTTTTCAGGCTCCTAATGGAGAGGGACCTGGATATACTGAGACCTGCTTCTTATGTCATATCTTGGTGGGTGTTTGCATTCAGAGAGCTAATAGCTCTTACTGGCATCAGCTGAAAGTAATATAGGTGTTCAGCACCTCTGGAAATCAATTCCTTTTACAGTACCATTATCACCCTTTTATAGCAGTGGGGTGACAAAGCCTTTATTCTAGTGGCCCTGAAATTGTGGTACTGTCTTGCCATTTTAAATTATGCCACTTTGGCTTTTCAGCGTTTTTCCTGCTGTTTGATACTTGCACAGTTAAAATCACAAAGTTGAAAAATGAAGATGTTAATGTCCCAACCATACCAACTGGTCTGGGTTTCATCTCCTGTATGTTTGTATGGCATTCATTTTACAACATAAATAGTAAGCTATTAAGTAATATAGTAAGCTGCGTATTTAGTTGGGAAAACAAAAATAGTAATATCTATTAGGAATTTTAAAATTTGATTAATTGGCTAGAAAAATAGTCAATGCAATTTACATCGACTGTTCGATTAGTCGATAAGTGCCCTTTCAAAGGCAAAAGCGCTGCGGGGAATATGGGGCCAGCGGGGGACTCAAGCAGTTCCCTGCTGGCCCTGTGTTCTTCGCAGAATGTCAAAGCAGCAGCGCTGCATGGAGCCCGGGGCCAGCAGGGGAGTCCCCAGCTGACCCCGGGCTCCCGCGGCATTGCCACTTTGAAGCACCCTCTTCTCTCCCTTGCCCTCCCCCCCCCCCCCCCCCC
>CM057847.1:66284753-66328908 GCA_030068395.1 Apalone spinifera | reverse complement strand
CCCCCCCCACTTCATCCCACACTTAAATTTCTTATAGGTACTGTCCTATCACAAACATGGGCCACAGATTGCCCATCATTGGTTTAACAGGGTAGCTCCTCTATTACAAGGGATAAATCTTAGCAATGAAAAGCTCTTAATTTTTTGAAGAAAGGCAGCTTAGAACTCGCAGAATACTGTACAGTGCTGCAAAAATTGGTGAGAGTTGTTTGAGTTCTTCTCCCACAAAGTCTTTTTGCATTCGCCATAAGAATAATCTACCCAATTTGTGCTTTTTTGTCATACTTTAAACTTGGTGAGGGACAGGGATTAATTTATAAAGAAAATTATTATTAAAAATTATGACAAACAATAATTGTACATTAAAATCGACTCTATAATATGTATAATTGCAGGTTTAAATGTGACTTATCACTTTAATTTCTTATTCCATCTCAATAGATAAGAATATTAGTAATTCCCATATATGCTTGTTAAAGGAGGCTCAGCTCACATGGTTTGCTGAGTGTGTGGTTTTTTCAACTCATATTTAAGTAATAAGGTTTTCTTTTGAGTGGTATAAGAGGGTTATAACTAGGAGTAACAGGGCAAGTGGGGGGGAATGAGAATTTGTTAAATATTAGGAGGAAAGGGAGAATTTCGTAAAGGAGAGGTTTCTTAAATTCTTGAGTGGTCCTCCAGGAAGAACGACAGGAACACCATCTTTTGTCACATCTAGAATAGATTTATCAGATATTGCATAGAGAATCTTTCTGAACTGGCCCATGGATGAATCCGTCAAATGATCTGATGGTTTTTGTTTTCTGTCTCTATTGTCTACATTCTTACTTAGATATGATAAAAGTAAAAAGTTATATTCATCCCTGGGTAAGTGAGTACAGCTTCGACTGCTTACAGTACCTCTGACTTTGGCCCTTGACTTGAATGCATCAAGTATAATTTGTGCCAATAGGGGAAACTGTTGAGTCTCTCTCTGTAAAACAAGAACAGCAACAAGTAAGAATAATGGTCAAGTCTCTATGTTACATGCATACTGCTAGCATGAAAACAGAGTTCCCAGCTGAGAGAGGCTCTGATGCTGAAGTCTCCTGGGTACAGGGTTCCATGCTAGCAGGTCACATTGCAGGGTCAGAGTTTACATTTTGAAATATGGATAATAAGCAGAAGCTGGCTGTGCTTCAAAGAGAGACTTCTGTCTCCTCTAGTAGGAATGTTCTTGCCGGCATTCTCTCTGCAGCACTCTCGCCATGTACTCAGAGCACAGTGATACCACATATAACTACGGAGTGAGTCATTGCACCCCATTTAGGCTTGAAGTAATGAACAATCCCACTTGCCACCAGTTGAGAGAGAGAGTTGGGCTATATCAGCACTGAAAAGCAAAATAACTGACAGTTTTAAGAACTTGCCCTTTTAAGTGAATAGCAGGAATCACTCAAATGTATGTATTAACCCATAAATGCACGCTCTTTTGGGAGCCACTGCTGGCTTATATTTTCCTACTTCCTGATGGTCATGAAGATCTAATTATGAAGATTACTGTATCTGAGTTTGCTCCCTTGTTGCAGACTGCAAGGTCCACAAGGGCAGCTGGGCTTCTGCTTCACAAAACAGAACATAAAATATTAAGTTTCTTGTTAACGTTGCATTGTGTATATGTATGTGTATTTTGAGCTATCATTGCTCAATTGCCATTGGGCACTGTCTATTTTTATCTTAGGGAAGAATCATGAGTAGGGTTAGAAACGCAAAAAGAAATGATTCAGGAAGGCCAGCAGCTGTTTTGGGAAAGAAAACAAGAACTCTTTTAAAATTAGTTTGAATTAAATGTAGTGAAGTATCGGAAACTTAGTTATTCCAGTCCATCTTTTTCTGGTTCCACTGAATCAGTCAAAGGGAGTGTTAGCCTTTTTGTGAGATATAAGTCCTAGCTAGGGGAAAGAATTGACACTTTCTCAATTAAATATGTTTCTCAAATGTGGTATCAGGACAAAAGGCTCATAATTACATTAGTGTTCTCCTTTTATAACTGAGGCAGCCTCAAAAGAAAGGCTGCCTCGGTTATAAAAGAAAAACACTACTTTAATTTTATTAGTACTTGTGCATATGCAACACATATAGGCTTTCGTATGGCCGTAGGACCTTTCTCCCTTTATATATGCTGCTGATTCAGTCAAAAATACTATGTTCTTAAATTTGCATCTTTACAAAAGTACACATCATTTTTGGGAGTGTACTAGGACTGCAAGTTAGGGTTACTCCAGCGGCTGCAAATCCACACCTTCATGGCAATTTAGTAGGAAATTCATCTGGTCTTCCCAGTCCAGAATTCAGTGCACATATTTTTATATCACAGATGACACAGACAACCCTTTTGGTCATCTTTGCAGAGAGGCCAAGCACTGAATTACTCTGTCATGACTCAACATAAGGCTTTCCAAATCAGGACTCATACAGATTGGTGGTGGTGTTATGGGGAAGTTTCCTATGGGAATCAGACAGTACAGATCAACTCTCTCTAGTCAGGCCCCCTTGGTACCTGACTGGTACTGAACCAGAGAATTTGCTAAACCACAGAAGGTCAATATCATTTTGCAGCATTATCAACACTTCCACTGCTCACTGGGCTCTTAGAAGTCATTTAGGCTGTGTCTACACTAAAAAGAAAAGTCAGAAAAAGATACGCAAATTGCAATTCGCAATTTGCATGTCTTTTTCCGACTTTTCTTTTGGAAGAGGCTTTTCCGAAATTTGGTGCATCTACAAGGCGCCAAATTTCAGAAAAACTTCCTCTTTTGGCACATCCCTTCTTCCTCGTACAACAAGGTTTACAGGCATGGTGAAAAAACACATCTGCTTTCCCAAAAAATTTTTCAGAAAAGCGGACACATTCCTTGGACGCGGAATAGCTTTTATGGGATACTTCCCGTATCCCAGAAAAGAGCTGCAGTGTAGACATAGCCTTAGGGTAAATTAGAGCTAAATAACATCACAGAACACTGGGAGCTGTAAACAAACTTTACGGGACTGCAGGAAACTTAACCACACCCATGACAAGTGGACATCCAGCTAACTAAAATCATGCTGGATCACAGATGTTGCCAGACCAGAGAGTGCTGGAGTAGAGAGGTTCAACCTGTAGTTCAAATTCCTTGACTTTCCTTTCACTGTTCCCTCTGCTTAGAGTGACAGTACAGGTTTCCTTGTAATGGTGGCTTTTCTGATGGGCACTTAAAAAAAAAATCAGAGTCTAATTTTTGCAAATACATTTAAACCCCAAAAGGCCAAAGTTCCAGACATTTATTTGCACCTGTTTTACTGTGTGCTATTGTTTCATGGCATCATTTCCACCCTGCTCATCATGGCAATCTGCTAATTTGATAGGCTCCCAACAGGTCAGCAGTGAAAATAACTCTCTTCCTAAAAAAACTCGGCTACCCCTCTGTGTCTTTCCTAATTCATCCTAATTTCAGTCCCAAAGGATTAAAGATTTGCCAGGTATAATGTTATATGCTGGCTGTGTTTTGACCTCCAGGATCTGAGCTTCCTTTGAATTCTGCTTAATGATTATTTGTAGTACTATTAGTCAGAGCCAGAGCAAGGTCAATTTATCCTCTCAACAAATGGCATCATAATAAGAGAGTGAAAGAATGAGTATTAAATAAAATGTGGTCTGGGGAAGGCATTGAAAGTTTAGGGGTGCAGTGAGTTTTGTTCAGGCACTTACTATGTGTGGCATTACTGAAATCTGTAATAGGCTCTCCCTTGAAATTAAATGATACCCGTGTAGCCATGTTTAGTCCTACGGAAACAAGTGTTTTTTGAAGCTACTGGATTATAAAGTCACACGCAGATAGTTTGCTGGAATGTACATTAGTTATGCTTTGAATGAGGCACAAGATAACTGAAATACAGATAACAGCATTTCATGTGCAAACATAAGAGAAATCTCATAGGCAAAATATATTGCTATGAGAAATTGTAGTTTTCTCTTGATGACCTTGACCAATCAGAACAAATTCAGACCTGGTATAAGTGGGTGCAATACCAGAAAAAAGGAATAGTGCTTCAGCAGAACTTCATTTAACCTGTTGTTCAGGTTTTGTGGGTAATCATATTTTTTTTTTAAGTTTACCATTTTTGAGAGGCTACAGGCCTGAGTCCATGTCTTATGTTGGTAATTTTCAGTTTGTGGATCAGTGCTGATTTAATGTTCAAACACATAAAAATGCAATAAAAAGGAAAGCAAAAATTGGCACAGAAAAGGCATTGTAAGACAAGCTATAAAAGTGGAGATGAACTGATCCTTTGGCAATCTGTTCACTGAAAAGAGTTTGTTTGGGCCAAAGTAACATCTTTTATTTTTTGACAAAGTAGCAGCATCAGCTGCTAAGTATCTTCAACATCTTTATAAAATGAACAGTAACATTAAAAAAAAGACAAGGCAGGCAGAGCAGAAGAGATAAGAGGGAATAAAGAGGCAGTCATATCTAGTGGTTAGATCATGGGGGGGGGGGTTGTGGCTGAGTTCTAGAACATCCAGATTCTGGGCCTAGACTGTGAGCAGCTTGTATAACAGCTCTGTGCCCCCGGTTTATCCATCTGAAAACTTAAATAATCTTATTACATTATATCTAAGATATGTTGTTTGAATTAACATTTGCAAAGCTCCTTGGGATCCGCCGATGAAACTTAATTTCAGAATATTCTGTTCTGAGTCTTATGCTAATGGTTGTGGTATCTGAGCACTACGGAACAGAGAAATTGAGGTGGGTGATTATTTTAATTTGCTTGTATGATGAACACAAGTATCAGATGAATCTTTACTCAGCAGCAAAAAGTACTAAACTCCTCCCTTCGGAAACTGAAATCTGAAGTAAATTATTTATTTTGGAGATCTAATTTGGATTTTGTGGCCTATAGTTACTAGTATCATTGCTAATTTAATTGTGGCCTTAATGGCAACATGTGAGAGTTCAATTAATTTGCATGAGTAGTAGGAAATCAACATAACTTAATAAAGTTCTATATTGAAATGGGCGAGATCATGAACATAGCACTGAGATCTGTCTCATCTTGATTTTGGCGGGTCTGTTTTTAACATCTGCTTGGCTGTTCAGATCTAGCCTAGTCTTGTGCCCCTAAAACAGTTCTGCAAAATACAGTAGCATCTGAAAGTAAATAGATAGCTATCATTTTGGAAAGTGTGAAAGTCTCAGCTATTTATTGGTTAGCTTTTTTAATGGCTATGCAAGGTCCCCATGTAATATGTTCCTGTGCATTTTATCTTTGGGTGCTTTCAGCTGTGCTTTCTACATTACTCTCCGTCATAAGATGAGTACTATAATTTATGGTATTTGCAAATGTGCTTTTTTTAACCCTAATACTGATTATACATGCTCAAAGGCACTGGAAATGGACAAAAACTATAAGAAGCTAGATTCTGGCAGTATATGATTATGCCAGATACTGCTATCCGTCTTCATTGTGCCCACTATGTACAGGGTCACATGCGTGTCGGGGGAGAGGGTGCTTTTTCTTCTGGGGGTGGGACCTAGTCCAATCTGGTCCTTGCCGGTGGGCTCAAGGACTCAGGCTAGCACCAAAAAGCAATGCAAGCCATTCTAAAGTGAAAGGGCTCAGGCGGAGATGGGAACATGGCCCTGCTACCTCACAAGCAGAATAGATGGCTTTATTTAATATGGAGTGCACAGTGTATTCTTGTGGAAGGTGAGACATTGGCCAAGATCCTTCCTGCAATAAATGATGGGGAAGTGAGGTCGTGCACTGTGTCTGAATCTGGTAAGACAAACTTTGAGACCTCTTGTGTAGTGTGCAAATACACAGCTTCCAGTGTAAAGCTCTGCCTGAAAGCCAAAATATAGCTCTTATGGCTTGTTAACACTATAGCATTTGTGTGTTGCAGCATCCTACCAGGTCTGTAAAACACTTTGTGTCTCTTTCATATACTGGGTAATAACTCCCAAGATTCCATGCTTGTAAAATTCAACTGGTTCTTTATTAAGGTAACTTCTGCACCCAGTTGTTACAACAGATGCTCACATTTTAGCCATGTGCATACAGACTGATTTCCTGGTGATTTCTCCAGATTCTTCTCTTCTGCAACTGGGCTCCTCCTTCTAAGTCCACACAGGTTGCCACAACATCCACACAAACAACTTTTCCCAACATCCCACAGGCATGCACCCCACACTCCTGTCTGCACTTGCTCAGTGCCACGGTTCTATTTTTCTGCACTGCTGCAATGCCACTGTGCCAGTGCTATAACTGCAAGGGTTCAGTTAGTCCATGCAGCGTGATGTCACAGTATGCCAGCCCGTGCTGTGCCGACAGCTCTGACAACACGTAGCCCTGGCCTTGTCGCCTGTTGGCTTCATGCAGGACTAAAAGCAGCAGAGGCAATTCTTGGCTATTCTTGGTTCAACCCAGTCAGCCCACCCACCTTGACATCTCAAGGCCCACAATAGCATATAAGGATGGACAAATATAACTGCAATTCACATTTTATTAAACATTTAAAATATACAAATAGACTATATTTTTGGTTTCCCAGGGAGTACCCTGAAAATACAACAAAAATTAATGAATCACTTCTGTGCCCACACAGGCCAAAATGAAAAAGGCTAGATCTGCCTCCATGGGCTGAGTGGTATTTTTGGTCTGAAAGATATTTTTCTATGTTCATATTTGTCCATAAAATGTACATACTTTTCTAAAGTGGGCATTTCATTGCAGAGATCCCCCAAATCCATCACCCATTCCTGTAGCCACCACCAGTTGTAGTCACTGTTTGGAAGTTAATACGAAGAGGAAGCCAAACTTAAAAAAAAATCTATGATGAATCAGGCCATATTAAAATATAGAAGTCATGCAGATTCTGTAATGTCTGTATGTGGATCACTGTAAAGCTTTCAAGAAACTGGTCTATTTCCTTTATAAAAAGTTAGTTTAAAAAGGCACTTATCAGTGTTTCATAAGAAAAGCCATCCTGGGTCAGAACAAAGGTCCATATAGCCTGGTATCCTGTCTTCCGACAATGGCCAATGCCAGATGCCCCAGAGACAATGAACAGAACAGGTAATCGTGAAGAGATACATCCCCTGTCGCCTGTTCCCAACTTCTGACAAACAGAGGCTAGGAACACTATTCCTGCCCATCCTGGCTAATAGCCATTGATGGACCTATCCTTCATGAATTTACCTAGTTCTTTTTTGATTCCTACTATAGTCTTGACCTTTGCAACAGCCTCTGGTAAGAAGTTCCACAGGTTAACTGTGCATTGTGTGAAGAATTATGTTCCTTTTGTTTGTTTTAAACCTGCTACCTGTTAATTTCATTTGGTGACCCTTTTGTTCTTGTGTTATGAGAAGGCATAAATAACTTTTCTTTATTCCCTTTTTCCGCACTAGTCATGATTTTGTAACCCCCCACCACCTTAGTTGTGTGTTTTCCATGCTGAAAAGTCCCAGTTTTATTAATCTTTCCTCATATGGCAGCCAGGATTATCAATATTACTAGTAAACCTCAGGTAGCCTTGACATTCTCATCTGTAGTGTTTGCTCAGATGGCCCAGCAGTTGCTTTGAAAGATGCCATGGAGACAAGTGTTTTGTTTTTTTACTACTATTACAGACCTTTACAGCTTGGTGCAATTCCCACCTAAGGAAAGCAGGCACACAAATTGAGAACATTGAAGAGGACTTCAGGAACGGCCTTAAACTGATGCTCCTCTTGGAAGTCATTTCAGGTTTGTTGGAAATAATATGTGTTTTAAAATATAATGCATTTAGTAAACGCTGCTTCTGACTCTAGAACCTTTTAGAGATTTTTGTAGTGCAAAATTATAGCATAAATTAATCTTTCAGAGAGATTAGAAACAATCCTGTTTTCCAGATACCTGGGACAAGCAAAATTACAGGCTGACAAGTAATCTGTTCACTGTTCTGTGGAGGATCTGGTGACCCCTATTTAAGTCTCCTGAGCAAATGGATGGCTCACTGCATCTGACCTGAGGGTGAAAATTAAAAAGTGGGTTTTCACCTCAGTTTCTTTGTAAATATTCTTGAAAATAAATATTCTTTATCCCTCAGGTTTTTACTACTTTGCTAACTTCCTTTTCTGTCTCCACTCCTTTTGTTTTCTGAACACAGCTGGGAATTGTGTGCACTGTTATGTACCCCTACTGCTTATTTCAGTTGGGAATTGTGCACCTGTCTAGTTCTTACAGTGCCAAAAAAAACAAACAAACAAACAAACAAAACCCAACCCTTTGAATGACCACATCTTATTATTGGACAACCAAGTTTGAAATTCAAGTTATCCCTAGACTGGCAATTTAAAAAATAATTTTTTTAAACACCCCTTCCCCCCCTTAGCCTACCTGAAAGATCATCAGTAGGAAAGACTAATGAAATACTCTCTTAAATGAATGAAAACTGCTAAAGATAAAAACAACAACAACAAAGCTGAGCACAATGTATGAGTGGGCTTAAAAAGTTACAACTGAACATGTTTTAAAACAAAAAAGCTGAAAAACAACTCACTTTTCCTTACCTGCACAGTCAGGTGTTCAGGGTTCTATGTTTCTAAGCTGATATCCCAAAAGCCATGTTACCTCTGCAGCTGTCTGAATCATTTGTCTTCAGGTGATATTGCAAACTGCTTTTGGAGGGATGGAGGGCCAGTGCTCAGAACCTCGAAACTAAGTCTTTTAGTTCACATTTTCTCTCCATGTGTAGGTCACAAAGTTATTTTTAAAACATCATATTCTATTTTTAACCCCTTGATCTTTTTCTTTCTTTCTTTTTAATTACTGGGCAAGCCTTTAAAAAGTTGATGCCTAAAATCAGGCCCAGTATTTAGAGACCTTAAGGAATTATTGGCCTGATCTTCAAAACTGCTGAGCAACTTAGAGTTCCTATTTATATAGGCAAACCAGCTAAATCATCCATTTCCTTTGACGTTCAAAGGTAGTCACCAACAGATTGTGTGATTAGCTGAGGATGCCCCTGAAAAGAGGGGATGGTTATGTGGAGCATATTGTATGATAAAAGGAAAGGAGCCAGTGAAAGAGCCTTTCTAAGTCATGTTTTTGTGTGGAAGACTTTGAATTTGTGTATGGAGGATTTATTCCCATATTTTGACCATCTGAAAAGAACAGCCTTTGGTACCAGCCAGTGGCAGCAGCATGACTGAAATAAGTGAGTGTGCCAGTGATAAATGAGGTTGAGATAAGTTTGGAGGAGGCAGCGATGCCCACAGCATTCTGAGATCTGGGATTTGGGCCTATTTAACCACATATAGCCTCAGATTTCCCAGAATACTCCTGTTCTCTCTTGTACACCTTTGACAATCTTACTGTCCAGCTCCCCTTGTAACCAGGCAGGAAAGGGTGATGACCTATGAGGAAGGGCTTGTTCCCTTCCTTTTTAACATTCAACTTCTCTAAAGCAGCCACAAGCAGCAAAATAAAATATGAAAACTGAATGCCTTTATGTATCTCTTCTGTTTGGGCAAACACAAACATTTATTCATGTTTCACTGCTGTCCTGGAAGATCAAAGTAAATAACTTCTTTGCTTTTTATGGGTTTGTTCATATGCTCTTGACATTCATTCAAAAAAATGCCCCTAGAAAAACGGTCAGGTTTTAGACGATGAACTGCATGCATTCTCTCTGAGTTTTTCTAGTCACCTACATGGTTGTGCCAAGGTGCCTGTAAGGATGATTGCATTCAATTTGTTGTACTACAGGGGAAAGGCTACCAAAACCAGACAGAGGAAAAATGCGCTTCCATAAAATTGCTAACGTCAACAAAGCTTTGGATTTTATTGCCAGCAAAGGAGTGAAGCTTGTGTCAATCGGTGCAGAAGGTATGTGCAAACATTTAACAATAGGCTTATGTATCCCAAAAAAGCTAGATAGCTGAGATTGGGGGCCAAGTTGTCCTGGCCCTTCTTTGGCCATGGAAGGCCAAGGCCCGTGATACATCTTTGATGGCTTCTCTGCAGGATGGGAAGATAAAAACTGGAAAGGTATGGGTGCAGAGAGATGTGAGTTTTGAGATGGGCTTGATGACACCAGAATGTTTTTTTTAGTGGTTCTGTTTAATGGTCTATAATATCTCACCATTTTCCCATTCCTTTTTCTAAAGATTAGGACAATATTTGGTTGTTTTACTGCCTTCTTTCATACCAACATGCTATTAAAAATCAGTAACTTGAGAAATCAGATAGAAGTCTAGAATGCACCTGGATCTTTATTTATCTCTTTAGAGAGTATGATGTATAGATGACATGTTTTGATGTAATTGCTTGAGAGATGAGGCCTATTCTCATATTGTTACTTCGGTGACTGTACATGGTTACTACACTTTTAAGACCAAGGTTCAACATTCTAGACATAGTTAAGAAAGTGGATAATGGAAAAAATGGCAGCGGGAGCTGGCTGGATACTGAACTCAAGAATGAAATGGAGTTAGGTGTAGCTTAGAGACATGATTAATTGTTGTTCTGCTTCAAATAGTCATTGCAGTTACATTAAAATGAACAAGGGGCTGGGTGGATTTTGGGAAGCAAGCAAGATCTCACAGCAGGTAAGACTTGGCTTCCTATGGATTCTAATTCAGCATCTAGAACAGCATGGTTGTTAAAGACGTATGTATAGCTGCCTTTTGCTTTTTGTTTGTCTTGAGTATTTGTGGTTTGTGCAGTCTCTCCCCACATCAAAGTGTTAGTTTAGTTAATGTTGTGATGTTCTACAGCTACTGGTTAGAACAAGGAGAACCAGTGGACAAACGATGCAGTGGAAATAGAATACCTCCCCCCACATCACACTTTAGACTTGGTGCTCTTCTGAGAGCAGTACTGTATTCTGTGTACAGCAGAGGGCATTGTAGAGACAATTTACATGTGGAAATAGAAATGAAGTGTAAGGTAGACTGCTTGCAGAGCTGGTACAGAAACACTGAACAAACAGGCCAAAGTTAGAATCTTAATGGAACAAACAAATGATCTGGTGAGTAGTGCTTTTCACCGTGACACAGGAATCTTGAATTCACTGGCTGAGGTGAACAGGTCTCCAGGGAGAGATGTCTTGCTGAAGTGTGATCACGTTACCTGATAATATTTTGCACATACTGACCCAAGATTTTTAAGGTGCTTAGTGTTAAGCTTCTATATCCATAATTAGGCATTTAAAAAAAACAAGCATCTTTCATTGATTTGTGGGAGTTGCTAGCTACATAGCACTTTTGAAAGTCAGGTCACTTATTTAGGTTTCTAAATACATTTAGATCTGTAAATACAGATTTAAAGTTAGTATCTGAAGAACCCTTTTTTAAAGATGCTGAATCCTGTAATAGTATTTCTTACAGGAAGATCTCAAAACACTTTAAATGGATGCATGAATGAATTTAGCTTTACAGTACCCCTGTGAGGTAAAGTATCTACCCTCTTTTACTAATGGGGAAAACTGAAAAGCAGAAAGTTTAATTGGCCCTTAATGTAAATGAGAAGAAGCAGGCCTGGCTAAGAAGCCAGGAGGTCTAATTTGTGTTCCTAGCTCTGCTGCAGACTGCTTGTATAACATGGGACAAGTTGCTTAACTTTTGTCCTTCAAATTCATTGTCTGTAAAATTGGAGATAATAGTTGCAAAGCTTGATAAGGTGTTTGGAAAGCTTCTTAGATTATTGGATGGAGGCATAATAGAAAAGTCTTATTTTTATTATTTATTATTATTATTTATTTGTATTATTTAGACACAAAGAGGAACTTATAAAACAAGCCAAAATGTGGTGCTTCAGCTATGGCTACTAATGGCTGTAAGTCACCTAATCTTGCAAACACATTTTTGGGATACCTTTTAATTTCCACACTGTGAAGTCACTGTCTCTAAATCTCTTGAGGATCATGTTTAATTTTCTGACACTCTGAGGATGAAGAGTCTGTAGGGAACCTAGTGCCACCAACTGTGATTTAAACCAGCGTCCCAGGATAAAGATTAAACCACTAGTCTTGTGGTGCTCTAGTGCAAAGTCCTAGTTAATGTGTTTGAGTCCTCTCTGTTCACTACCTGTGTGTTATTCATAGCTCAGGAAATGGCCAATTGTTGCTTTTTGTTAACTTGTTTGTTTGTTTTTTGTTTAAAGCAAATAAAACAGATAAGTTGTGGTGCTTTGTGTTTTGTAATTGTATCCTGGGATGAATAAACAAAGAAGTTGAGCTTGTTCGCACAGAAGATCATTAATAAAAAAGATCTACCAGTTATTGTTTGTTAAGTGAGAAGAAAAACCCCCATGAAAAACCAAAATGGGCTGCGGAATCTGCTGAAAGACAAACAGCTAAGTAAAATAAAAAACAACAAAACATTTTGGGCCTTCTGTCAACCTTCCCCATCCCCCCTAATTTTTATCCCTTCTTCGTCTTTTTCTCCCCAGAATAATAGTGGACGTAGTTTAGCTTCTTTTGGGTTTTGTGCTGAATTGAAAGGTGAGAGCTGCAGTTCTCCCAAACTAAACAGGCAATGAAAAGACAAACATAAAGTTATTTTGGGGATAATATCCCTGATGGCCTGTAGAAGAAAGAAAAGGGAATGAATCAAAGTACGCTTCAGTCACTTTCAGCACTTGAGCCGTTTTGTTCTCCTTGATTTTTGGTATTTTTTTCCTATGTATTGTCAGGTATGTTTTGACTCTTTCATACAGGCTTTTAGGTAAGGAGACTAAGCTGAAACATCTACTTGGTTGCTAGCAAATAACTTGAAAGTTCTGTGAGGAACAGGGTTGCAGTAGCCAGTCAGAATAGAAAGATTTGTGTATTTGCAGTGTAGCTGTTATGAAATAATCACACAGACCTGGATCCACAGAATTGTTCGGAATCCTGACTTCCATTGATTTCAATAGAAATTAGGAGCCTAAATACTTTTGCAGATCTTAACTGGCTGAAAATCAGCATATGCCCCATGAGTATTGCAATCCACATATTGTACAGACTGAGAAATGACTGTATAGTGATTAGTCAGTCAGTCATCCACAACCAACCAAAGTGTAAGGAAATATGTATTTGAGAAAAACACAACAGAGATCTGCACCAGTTACTATTCAATCTCCTCTGATGAAGAAAGTTAAGTTTTGGTATAATTCATGATAAACTTGAGAGCCATGATCCTCCAGGACCTATATGATGGTGGTAGCAATGCCACATGGAGTCCTGAGAAGAGGGCCATAAATCTTGGGAAAATTAGGTAAGACCACCTAAGAATGAAGTGGAAAAATAACCAGTTACCTTTTTAACAGTTTACTGCGCTATAAAATAAATATTACAGTGCTGGGGCACCAGAACACGGGGAGCAAGGGAGGCATGGCCCCCACACTTTTAAATGTAGGAGGCTAGGCTCTCCTATTTTTATTGGCTGTAAGGGTGAGCAGTGGAGGGAGGGAAGGGTCGGAGAAGAGTGATCAGATGGCAATACCTCTGGGAAAAGGGTTGGTGGGAGGTTGGGGCCTCAGTTTGGGCACTAGTGGTCCCCCACTTTTAAGGATCTTCTGCTGCTCCTGTTACAATCTCACTCTGCTAGGTTTTACCTTGGGAATTACTTCCACAAACCACCTGGAGAGAGAGAGAGAAAAAATCCTCTGATTGGGTTGCACATTTTGCAGTGGGTGAGCTCGAGCAGCATTGATGTCTTGAACTATTTTCAAACCACAGGCATAAAAAATGCCATTCACATTACTTACATAAATTATGTGTGCCTTGCCATTGTATATTTAGAAGAATGTCACCCGAACGGCATTAGTAACAAAGTTGTGTACATGTAAAAAACTCCTTATAACTTGGCCAAATCAAAATGAATTTTCATTACACAACCAAAAGGTGCACATCTAACCTATGGCCAAATTTTCAGAAGTTTTCAAGAACAAGCAGGTTTCATTGTTCTCAAAGGGCGCTGCTGTCTGTTGACCACTTTTGAACAGCTGACCCTACCTAGGAACAATGGGTACATTTTTCAAACCTGTCTAAAACTTAGGAGCTGAAGTCCCATTTCCTAAGGGACTTGGGGACTGGGGCGTGTAAGTTTTACTGAAAAATCAATAGAACTTTGGCTTCCAAGTACCAATTTCAGTTTTGAAAATGGAACTTAGACCCCTAATCATTTAGCCACTTAAAAATTTATCCCCAGAGGCATGTCAGATTTCAAGTTTGTAACCCTCTAATGCATGAGAGCTGTTAAAAAATTGCAGAATTATGTTTGTTCACTTGCTTTGTATTTGAAAACAGTAAAACTGATTTTGCTCAAACTGGTTGTCTACTCCTGATTAACTCCATGTGTGAATGCCCTTTTAGAGTAAGAGTGCAGAATAAGGCCTTGTCTACACTATTGCTGTAAGTCAACCTAAGGTACGCTATTCCAGTTATGTGAATAATGTAACTGGAGTTGATGTAGCACAGGTCGACTTACTGTGGTGTCTGTACCACTGTGTCAATGGGGGATGCTCTCCTGTTGATTTACCTTACTCTCCTCTTTCCAATGGAGTACCTCAGTTGATCAGAGAGCACTCTGACAAATATTTAGTGTATCTTCACTATACCTACTAAATTACACCTGCTGCATCAATTGCAGCATTGCCAATCTACATATAAATTTAGACATAGCCTGAGTATGTACCCAGGTGGAATTAATCAGGAACAGTTAATCCTTTTTAAATTCACTCACTGACTTGTTCCAGATTTTTTTAACTGTAGACAAGCCTTTAGAGACACGTTTTTTCCTCAGGCAGAAACATAACAGAGAAAAGTCAGTCTGATAGGTAAAGATTTGAGAAAGTTAGAATCAGTGGAACAAAAGCCTTTAGTAAGGAATTATCGACCTTAGCTGTCAGTAATTTTCAGGCCAAATTAATCTGAGCAGTCCTATGAGCTTGTTGAAAAACCAGCCAGAAGAAATTCTGTGTAGATTAAGAATTATGAAATTGGCAGTATGACAGATGTGCAGACTGAAAGTAAAAGACACATTGCAAACTGTATTTTGTGAATTCTGGTTTCCATTTTTTACCCTAGAAATTGTTGATGGCAATGTGAAAATGACTCTCGGTATGATATGGACCATCATCCTTCGCTTTGCTATTCAGGACATTTCAGTTGAAGGTAAGTCTACACCCCTGGCTATCTTAATATAGTTAGGGAAAAGCACATCAACCTCAGTTGACATGTTGTTAAAATTAAGTAAAAAATCTATTTTAGTCGGATTGCTGGATCACTGTGTAGTGGTGCAACATCCTATTTACAAGATTGTTTGTCTGAATTTGGTGATCTGCTTGCTTCCATAAGTAACCCAGGCTTGGTCTACACTACACAGTTAGGTTGATTTTTGCTGGCTCCACACATCAAACCATGGCTTAATCATTGGCTCTCCATACAGTTTTGCCAGGTCTCTGAACCTCCTGCCTTCTGGAGCAAGCATCCTGAATTTGTCTGCTTCTCCATCTCTTTGCAAATCTGATCTGAGTACATATGTTTTCCCTTTCTCCATATTTCTTAATTTCTTCTGTGCTTTAATGTTTTGTTTTGTTTTGTTTTATTGTCACTTGTTTATTGTACAACTTTGGCAGATTTCATGCAGTTTGTGTGAAGGACATTTTCATGTGTCAGCTGTATTGTATTGTTGGTCAGATCTCTCTCTGCTTAAATCAGTTCTAAATAGTGAAAAGTGTCATTGACCATTCTAGAAACTAATCTCCGTTTTCCACTGAAAGGATATACTATAAAAGAAGTGATAGTGCAAATTTCCCACCCTGCTTTGACAGTGAATGTTAAGAGGAACCATCACTAGTGTTGAGAGGAAGTTCAGTCTCCGGGGTCTATTCATTCCTTGATTTATGTGCTGACTGTAGTGGTGGTAAATTCGTGATGTTGACTGCTGACCGTGGAAAACAGACTGAAACATCAACATCTATCACATAACCCCGTCCTCATTCTGAGTAGATGATACTAAGTGACAGCTTTTAAAAGTTATTTAAAATAATAGGGTGTTGTGTACCTGGGCTCCTTTTCATTCGTTTTCTGAATGGGTCCATTATAGAAACTTCGGCCAAAGAAGGTCTGCTGCTGTGGTGTCAAAGAAAAACTGCTCCTTACAGAAATGTGAACATTCAGAACTTCCACCTTAGGTAAGATCACATTATTTCAAGGGATAAAATGCAAGTGTTTTGCATAAGACCCTGCTTCCAGTTGTGTAAATGTAACTAAGGCCACATCTATACTTAGACGTTGGAGATTAATCTCCTGGCATTTGATTTAGCGGGTCTAGTAAAGACCCACTAAATAGAATGCTGATGGCACCTTTACTCAGCGCCAGTACTCCTCACAGTTACAAGGCGTAAGGGTATGCTCCCATCAGCCTCCCACTCTGAAGACAGCACCAAGTTCAGCTTAAGGTATGTCGATTCCAGCTACATTATTTACACAGCTATAGTCGCCAACTTTAAGCTGACCTTCTGGGTCTAGTGTAGACTAGGGATGTTAAATTTATTTTAATCAACTAATCGACTAGTCGTTGGATTTCCCATTGACTAGTCGATTAGTTAATAAGTGGGGGAGCTGCAGTAGGGTTAGCTTCTGGCTTTGGGAGCTAGCCCTGCCGACAGGCTCTTAATACATTCAAAAGGCTGAAGCGCAGCAGGGAGGGACCCAGTGCAAGTCCACAATCAGCTGGCCTGGCTCACGCCAGGTGCCCCTGCTGCACTCCAACTGTGAGCTGGGCCACCTGATTCTGGGCTTGTACCAGGTCCCCCCTGCTGCACATCCCCCTTAAATATAAGGGGGGACCTGACGTGAGCTGGGCCATCTAATTCCTGGCTCGTGCCGGGTACCCCCCACTGCGCTTCTGATTTTTAAATGTATGAGGAGCCATACATTTAAATGTATGAGGAGTTGTGTCTCAATATATTTAAAAAGCAGAGGCACAGCATCTGGGACTGGGCACAAGCCGGGAATCAGCTGATTCCTGGTTCACACCTGATCCCCGGTACCTCCCTGCCTCCCCTGCCCCTCACAGAGATGGTCCTGGGGGTTACTGGCTTGTAAGCTGGCTCCCCCCGGCCTGGCTCCTGCTCCCCCCCTTGCTGCCTCTGATTAGAGGCAGCAAGGAGGGGGGGGGAAGTGACTAGTTGAGGGACTAGTTGGCTATCCAATAAGCTTTTGCTTTGATCTCGCTTTGATCCCTAGTGTAGACCTGGGCCAAGAGCATAATTTACCCCTTAATGTTTAAATTAGCATATACTGGCTCATTCACTGTATGCAGCAAAGTTTGTATTAGCAGAACCCTGACATAAGATCAAGTTTATATCCAAAATATAGATTGTTTTCTTCAGTTCTTGTTTTACAGATTGTTTTTATTATTGCATGGTGTAGGTTGGGTTAGGGAAAATGTTTTCTTAAAATAATTTGAACTTACTATGATTGAATGTTAGCTTTTGGATGACAGAATTGTTTGTGTGTAATGCTTGTATTAAATCTTTATCTGGGAATTGTAATTGCTTGTACATTTTGAAGTCAGGTTAACAGCACCTCTAAAAACTTTTAGGATGTAAGCAATGACTCTGTTGTTTTCTCCAGGATCATTATAATCAGGTCAGTTCCAAAAGGAACTGAGCATCTGAAACTCTCACTGAAGATGGGGAAGTTTAGGTGCTCAGCAACATTCAGGATGAGGCCCATAATATGTAGAAAGTGTTTAAATAAATTAAGCTCTTTTTCTGTTGCTACTGGATGTTTCATTGAGACAAGCCCAGTTGTGAAGTTGTAAGTGCAGGATATTAGTGACATTGAAAAAGCCTCTTGGACATGCAGGTTCTGGTAGATGAATCTTCAGGGGCTCATTTGTCCCGTGGTATGCATGTGACCATAAATATAATGGAGGGTTATGCACATACATTGAAAGCAGAACCTATACTCTCTTTTGTCCTGGACCATTACAGAACATAACCAGTTCAACTCAGGACTCATTTTACATAATGCACACTGTGTAAAGACCACTGTAGGACAATCAGGAATATATGGATTAGAGTGAGTACACAGGCTGTTAACAGAACCCATGTAATTATCTGGATGCAACATGGGCCTTCATACATGTAAGAGATATTAAGTGATGGTTAAACTGTGCAATGTATAGATTGTATTAACTTTATTTTTCCATTTTTTTTCTGTTGTTTGTTGTAAAGCTGGAAAGATGGCCTTGCACTCTGTGCGCTTATCCATAGACACCGACCTGATCTTATTGACTACTCCAAGCTAAATAAGGTCATCAGTCTGAGTGACACAGCATGCTGACCTGCAGTGATCTGGTTCACTCCTTATTTGTTAGCATGTTTCCTTAAGGATGAGCTGAGAAGTGCTTACTAACTCTGACTGGCTTTCCAAGCTCCTGACAAAACTGATGCGGAAAAAGCCCATCCTTCCTTTTTCTTCCCCTTGCCCCATTTTAGCAGCTGAGAGTACATACATTTGGCCTGATTCTCCACTGCTTTGCATCTTGGGAAGTGATTTAAACCAGTGTAAAGTGGATGTAAAATTATAATAAAATAGAATTCCCCACTCATGCTAGTGGTGGTGTTTTACACTCACCTTGCCCTGGTGTGAATATAAGTGGAAAGCAGTGGAGAATCAGGCCTATAGTAATGACTAAAGATAGAATTCTGCAGCGTAAATTCTGCCCTTGGATCTGGGTAATAAATTTTCTACTTCAGGAAATAACAAGACATACATATCAAAGTTCACCAAGAAAATATTAATTTCTTGTTAATTTGGGTTTTGACAGAATTCTACTCATGTCCCCATCACTCATAAACATAATAGTGCCCTACTGTGATTGGGCTACAGTACAAGGGGAGCATGTTAGTCTCACAATGGGGTTGATCATAGTAGAGCTGAGGGAGCAAATGAGGCCTCATTGTGCTGCTGTTGAAATTGTTGGCTTTACTGATTGAGGAAAAATCTTGATAAGAAAATAAATTTAAAATCTTACCTATCAGGGCCACAAATAATTATTTTAGGGGATGTGAGGATGGGGGACAAGCACTTGCCTCAGATTTGCCAGATTGTAATAGATGAACAATGCTAAAAAAAGAGAGAAGAATTAATTAGTTTCATCTCTGTGTGAGGGGATTTGCAGTCAAATTCCAGTGCTCGAAGACTTCCTGGGCACATCTGCAATGCTACAAATGATCCAAGGCGTGACTGCAGCTGGCCCGTATCAGCTGGCTTGGACTGCATGGTTAAAGGTTTGCAGTGTAGACATTGGAGCTTGGTTTTGGCTGGGGGTGGGCCTCAGAGTCTGGGCTATAGATAACTACACAGCAATTTTTAGTACCGCAACCCAAACCCTGAAAGTCTAAGTCAATTTATCCAAGCTTTGAGACTTGACCCACAACTTGGAGTTGTGGGTTTTCCATTGTAGTGCAAACATATCCCATTATTATCTTAATTTGCTAGAGGCTACCAAGCACTTCTCATTTTTGAGACAGAATGTTAAGTTATATTTTGGATTCTTCATTCCCTGCTCCCCATAGTAAACAGATTTTATGAAGGAATAGACTGTTATGGAAAACCTTTGAAGAAGAAAAAAAGAACTAAAATGAAATTATTTTAAAAACTAGTTCTGTTTTATAAGCATTGAAACTTTTTCCTGGGGCCTGCAAGGCATATAATAAATCATCAAACAATTTATAATGCTCACTTAAACTCATAGGCTATGTCTACGCTGCAGCACTATTCAGGATACTGGAGGTATCCTGAAATAGCTGTCCTGTGTCTTAACAGAAAGCTCATTATTTTGACATCCCCGTAAAACTCATCCCATGAGTAGTAAAGGACATTTCAGAATAGCAGGTTATTTAAAAATTAAATTACAAAATGAGCTATTTCAAAATTAACTCTAAATAAGCTGCTTAATTTGCGTTGTTCAAATTGCGTAGCTTATTTCAAGCTATGGGTGTAGACACACCCACTAAATAATAATCTGAACATGAAGACATTTGGGAAATACAATTTTGAGCTCAGTCCCTACTCTTTTTACTTAGGGGGAGTAAAAGGAGCAGGATTTAGCATTTTCTCTTATTTATAGTTGTTAATTTTCAGCAGTTGTTTGTCCCCCCTATTTGTTCTTTACACTGTTCCTAAAACAATTCTACCCCGATTACAAATCTAACAAAAATGCCAACATTGCCAACTAGCCAGACAGCACCAGCATGGTCTTCAGTTTTATACACACACCATTTTGTGCGCAAACATACCTACTAGGTAAACAGACAACCTGTTAGAGCATTAAAAGGTTGCATAACAGAGGCCAACTTTCTTGAAGGCCAGGGGAAAGGAAACCTTAATGCACAGAGTACAAACCTTCCATAGTAAAACCATTTGATTTATGTATATGTGGTGGGAAGACAGAAGTGTCTTTATGAGGCTGCCGTCACATGCAGACAGATACCACCAGTAGGCTTATGTGTTTGGATGTATTAACAAATGTCTTGGTGTTTTTTTTTTTCTTTTGGCATGATATTTGTTTCTCCTGCATGCCTTCTTCTCTTTTCTCATCTGTGCATCTTGTATGGACTTCTTGTAGCTGGAAGGATGGCCTTGCTCTCAGTGCTCTTATCCATAGGCACCGACCTGATCTTCTTGACTATGACAAGTTAGATGAGGTATTTCTGTAGCTCCAGAGATAATCTTGACTATGACAAGTTAGATGAGGTATTTCTGTAGCAACAGAGATTATTAACTAGTGCGGTGTGTAGCTTTATTTTAAAGTATGGGTGATGGATGTCTCCCAGCATCTCAGGATTCACTATCCTTTTAAACACATCTTCTCCCACATGTTCCCTGAGCTTTGATCAATCATTGATTTAACATCAAACATAGAAATGGGGGGTGTCCATCACTCATCTATAAGCAGAGCACCTCAAATTAGTCAATAGGTGTCACTTAGATTTAGTCTATTTTAAAGTGTATTATATATCTGTAATACAGTTTTTGTACATGCCATTAACCCATGTTGTATATACGTGGTATTGCATTTACATAAATATATAGCCACAAATAACGTTCTATAGATTTTAAATATTGGCCACATTTTAAGTGCCTTTTAATAGAAATGCTCAAGCTGATCATCTGAAGAAGTGGGTTCTGCCCATAAAAGCTCATGATACTATATATTCTTGTTAGTTTCTAAGGTGCCACAGGACTTCTCATTGTTTTTAAAGTTACAGACTAACACGGTTACCGCTCTGAGACTACTAAATGAAATACACTTCTTAGTAAAGTAAGAAACTGTAGATATTGTGTTTAATAATATACAAGTAAGCCAAAATCTTTGGGGCAGGCAAATGAAAATTGTTCTTCATAATGCTTTTAAAAGTGGCTGATTGGTACGATATATTTGCTAGAAAGAGGTACCACTGGGGAAACTACTTATGTTTTGGAATCCTATGCATAATAAGTAGAAAATTAAATACTTATACTCATAGATGTGTGAAGTGCAGACTTCTGTGAAACTTGGAATATTCACTGTCAGTTAAATCTCATTATGTTCACTGATTTACTGTTTACTGTG
The DNA here is from genome assembly GCA_030068395.1 of Apalone spinifera. Classification (NCBI taxonomy): domain Eukaryota; kingdom Metazoa; phylum Chordata; order Testudines; family Trionychidae; genus Apalone; species Apalone spinifera. The sequence continues at coordinate 66,307,285 of CM057847.1, read as the reverse complement.
AAAACCTGCGTGATTTCTAAAAAGGCCAGTAATGGCATTTTCAAAAACCAAGTTCTCTCTCAGTGAGAGATCTAATGTGAAACACTGAGGGAATGTCTACACTGCAAAGTAAAACCCACAGCACTGGGGCTTTGTCTACACAACAAACTTTTGAGGAAGAGGCAGTGCAAATGAAGTGCTCATTAGCATTTTTTCACGGTTCATTTGCATAGTGTCTTGTTGTTTTTGCTGAGACAGACTAGCATAGCTACCTCTGAAACTTGTTTTCCTTTGGTTGTTTATCATTATACGTGGACTTGACTAGTAGTCAGCTTATGAGCTTGCTAGAATTAATGTCTCTCTGATACCCTGCATATATGTTGGATTTTCACCATCGTATATGTGCATACTGAGTAAATAAAGTTTGTGTCCCCTCAGAACAAATTAACAGTGTATACCTAATGGTACCTCATAGCTTATTAATGTTTTCTCTTGAAAACATTAAACAGATATTTATACATGCACATGTGTGCACGCACATACACATGTGCACACAATGTGCACACTATATCAGCGAGCTCAGCTATTTAGAAAACACTGATTATGACTGATTTTTAGTGCAGAAAATCTACTTCTGTGGATCAGGCAGTATACCTATTGTACCATTCTTGCTACAAGAAAAACTTCTGGTGTTTAACTCTTTCCTATTTTTGCTTTTATGCAGGATGATCCTATAAAAAATATTAACCTTGCAATGGAAATTGCAGAAAAACATCTGGATATCCCCAAGATGCTGGATGCAGAAGGTGAGAGCTATAGTCTGTTATTTAGCTTGAATAAGACGTAATCAGTAAAATCTTTGTAGACTTGAATGTAAGTTTTCAACATCGTGTATATATATGAATCATCACAACAATGCCTCTTTTTTATGTTTCCTTTTCAAATGATCCCTCCCTTCTTGTTTCTTGTGTGCTGGAGAATTGCACACTTTTTTGTTTTGTTAAATATTATTTACTATTATTTGTTTTTCAGTAGCGCTTAAGGTCCCTATCATAGATCAAAACTCCATTGTGTAGGACCTGTACAAAAAGATGGCTCCAAAGAGCTTAAAATCTAACTATAACATAAGATGGTAAACAGAGTTAACAGGTAACATTCTGTATTGCTGAGATAAAGACTTGAAAAAGAGAGCTATAGTTAATATAACCCTTCACAAATATAAAGCTAGTAAGTAACATGTGCCACCCTTGTCAGAAGGTGAAGTTAAAGATATGTTGTTGGTTTTTGTTTTTGTTAAACCTTGTTTGTCTTCTTTCCTAATGATCAGCTCTAATGAATAGTTCCATATTTAGTTCCTTTAAAAAAGCTTCAGAGTCTTTTTATAAATAATACAGTATTGACGTGATGTTAAAATAACTGTTGGAAGTACCCAATCGTCTGTATTTTGGGCATGCATAGAGCCAAAATATGAAAATCTGCCACTTTAAATATATTCTGATCTGGTATCTGGATAGTTGACTAGTCTCGAAGGATGGAATGTTTCCAAACACTCAGTCTTCCACTGACATAAATGACAGTAAAGTTAGTAATGGGTGCTTTCAGAAACCTCATCTAAAACCTCTTCAGTGATTTCTAGCATTGATTTCATGCTTTATTGTCTTTTTGTTAGTGGAAATCTGACATCTGTTTTAAACAACACTTCATCCTTTTTACTGTAAAATAAGATGCAAGATTATTCAACACACCTATCATCTCCTTATTCATAGATTTGAATGTCCATTACCATTTTCCTTTTTATTCAGCTTTCTTAAATATAGTATTCCATATCCTGCCATTTTACACCTTAAAAGAAAAGCTACTATATTACAATCATCATTAATATGCGAAACCATATAAATAGGTGCTTTCACATACTGTATGTGTTAATTTTCAGATTTTTAATATATCCTTTTCAAAAGCTCATTCTTAACCCTGTAAAATAAAAGAAGCCCATGGCTGGTTTATAAAATATATTGCTTATTATGTTATAAAATCCTACAGCCAACTTGAGTAATTTTATCTGCTTTTTATGGTCTTTTCCTATTGTCATCTCCTCAGCGTTACTGAGGCTGTGTGTAAATGAGCATTTTTGCATTGAGGCTAAGGCCATTCAGCGAGCCTCTTCATGTATCATCTGTATGAAGTGCTTGGCCGCTTTCTGTCCTTATCTGTTGCAGAGCGCTAAAGGGACCATCATTGTCAATGTGCCCAAGTTACAGTCATAGTCAAACTAGTTTTAGTTCTTTTCTCCCATAATGATGAAAAATCCATCAGTCTTCCAAGATAAGGGGCTAAACACTGTTATGATTTATGTTGAGGTTAACTGAAAATAGAATCTGGCTTAAAGACAGCAAAACCATTAAAAATCAAAGCTTTTCTGAGTGCTAGATTTAGTCTGGATCACGGTAGCACGTGCGTGCTTGTTTTGCAGTATCAGATGCAGATCAACACTCTGCTACTAGTGAAAACAGAACAGGACAGGCAGAATATAAGGATGCTGTTTTAACATGCGTCACATGCACTACTATATCCATAAGCAAGTTAGTAGGCCAAATTCTGCTTTCATTCACACATAGTTAACTCTGGAGTAAGTCTAGTGACTTAAAATGAAGCTCCTCTGGATTTTCATAAGTGTAAATGAAGGCAGAATTGATCCCAGGAGGGTCTGTGTCTGCTAGCCTTCCAATAGCTCTTGAAAATTGGGTCTTGTACAATGCAGTGCGATGTGGCAATGCTCTTTCTGTATACCCTCGATATTTGCATATTTTTAACATTTCAAGTACAGCAACTGATAATTCAGTCATTTACTGATTCCTAAAGTCTGATCAGCATGGATATGAGTAAATGAAAGCAAGTGGAAGGGCCTTGTTTGTTTGGGTTTTTGTTAAATCCTTGTAGCATCTGAGGTTGAATCATCAGATGGAAGTATATTGCCATTAGACTATCTGAGCAGTTAACATTCTTCTTTCTATGCAGATGTAGTAAACACTGCCAGCCCTGATGAAAGAGCCATTATGACTTATGTTTCCTGTTACTACCATGCATTTGCGGGTGCTCAGAAGGTGAGGTTGTAAAAGATGAATCAGATCTCACCCTTCACCTTCTATGGGGGTTTTTAAAGCGGGTTTTCTCTTCTGATCTTTTCCCCCCGCTAGTTACTAGGGGAGCATCTTAGAGCTGAGCAAAGCCTCATTTCCTGTTACCTAATTTCCTCTGTGCGTTCCTGTCTCTGTGTAGTCAATAGAAGTTTAGCCATTTGTTTGTTCTCCAGAAAATATTTTTCTGTCTCCCCATTCTGTATCTTTGCTTATAGTATCAAGTAGGATCTCAACAACTGATTATTGAACTGGATAGCAGACATACTTCCCTCTAATTGAAACCTTGGTGCATTGACTTGAATCAACTTTTAAAGAGCAAGATGAAAATAATAAATTCACATGGAAAAAAAATGTCCCAACATCAATCATTATCTCCCACTACTATGCCACACACACTTTGGATATGATTCATGCTGCAGATGTCAAAAATAGCAGAAGTTCAGAAAATACCGCAGTTTTATGTTTTCAGGATTTTTTAAGTGTTAACATTCTAATGTATGCACAAATGCACAGCTGCATAAGACAGTTATTATATGTGATGCCTAAACAAATATCATATACAGATGTTGGGTTGAAATCTGGAATTGTATCTCCTCAAATAGAAGCAAAAAAAAAAAAAAAAAGCAATAGAATCTCAGAGTTATGAACACCAGAGCTACCCGACCAGTCAATCACATACTTCATTTGGAATTTGAAGTATGCAATAAGGCAGCAGAGATAAAAAGCCGGGAGTGGGCAGCATGAGGGGGCGAACACCCCAAATGCCATGAGACCCTGGGTGGCTGGGAGATTAGCAGGGGGCCTGGCACCCACAGCAGAAGTTTGCCCTCCACATTTACCAGCACTGGCAGGGGAAGTGGAGAGACGAGGCCCTAGTCTGCTTTGCTTCCCTGGCTCCTGGCTGCGTAGTTCGAGGTGGGGTGGGGGCATCCCCTCCTGCACTCCCTTATAGGAAGCGGAGCAAGGTGGCTGGGAGCTGGGGTAGTGGAGTGGGCTGGGGCCACATGGGTTTGCTTCCCCTGCCACTGTTAGTGAGTGCAGGGGGGACCAACCCCTGCTGTTGGCACCAGACCTTCTTCTAGTCCCCCAGGTCACATTGCTTCGGTGGTGGGGGGTGGGCGCGCAGTTGAGAGGAGAGGCTGGGCAAAGGTGGAGCAGGAATGGGGAAGAATCTGGTAGGAAGTGTGGACAAGGGCAGCGGGGTGTTTTTTTCGGTCCTCTCCCAAGCTAGGAATAGTGTGGGGAGGAATCACATGGGGTGCAGTTATGAGGCCAGCGCCTCCTCCCATATCCCTCCAAAGCAGTTACCCTTGAGAACAAACACATTTTGTTCAAAGTTAGAGATATTTCAGCATTATAAACAACCTCCATTCTCAAGGTTTTCCTAACTCTGATGTTCTACTGTAATGAGAAACTTAGAATTGGACACAGTTCAATAGGAGCATAATCACCCTAGGGATACTGATATATGGTATTAAAAAGCTAACTGATACATATGCAAGCTTGAGGCACTTTATAGTAAGAGGGTCGTCCCAGGTCAAACCAGCTGACATTCTGTGAGTTATGCATTCTGTCTATCACACATCTCAGATAACAGGACAAATTTGAAATTGTTAAACATGAACCCAATCCTGCAGTCTTTACTGCTGTGCATAACCCTTATACACAGAGGTTGTGTCATTAAAGGTAGTGGACTTACTCCTGTGAGTAGCGTAGCAGTGTAATATCCCACTCTCTCTAACAAAGAAAAGTTCTGTCTTATTGTCTGCAAGACATTAGCTTGAGCATATTAATTTTTTTCCGGCAGCACCAATAAATCTCACAAGCAATTTATTCCAGTTTTGTCTCAGATCTGTGGGCCAGCGCCTACCTAGCATACAGAAAGCAAGGCAGAGTACCAACAGTTTTGTGCTTCTCTTTATTCAGCATGTTTCTACTCCTCTATTTTGTTTTGTTCTCTTCCCTCTCCTCCCCCCTTTTCCTTTTGTAGATATTGTGAACACTCCCAAACCTGATGAAAGAGCTATCATGACTTATGTTTCCTGCTTCTACCATGCTTTTGCTGGAGCAGAGCAGGTATTAATCAGTGCTCCCTTCAAGTTGCTGTGCTTTTTGGTTGGTTGTTTCACATTTCCCATGAGATTTTTTTTCACCTGAATTTAGATCCTTGTGGTTTTAATTAACATTCACAGGAATTGTTTGAATGTGAGTGATTGTTTTTAACTAACTTGTGATCCTGATTCAGTTAAAAGCCCTGTAGCAAAATTGATTTTTTTTTGTTATTAAAGGCATTACCATCGATGTCTCTATTTTAAGGGTATTCAGTGGTTGTGCAAGGCTATTTTCAGGAAAAGTAAGTTTAGACACACCTTGTTTTGCATATGGACCTTAGGCTTAGTTGATATACAACTTTCCTGGCAGGAGAAGGCTCCCATGTGCACAATCCAAATAAATATGGAATATGAAATTGACTCCATTAGGATTATTCCAGATTTATACTTGCATAGAAGAGCAGACTTTGACCAGTTGTGTACATTCTGGAGGTTATAAGTGCAAATAACTTGCAGAAACTGTGAACTGGATTCTTAATTTGCTTGGGCCTTCTTTTGAATGTTCCTAACAAACCTACTAGATTTCTAGTATGATTTTTTTTATCCTAATACCACAGCCTGAACAATTGTCTAAGTCACTTTCAGAGTAAAGATTTATTAAATTACCTAACATTAGTGGGAAACTACCTCATATATAATAAGGCTATAACATTAATAGAATGAATTCTGTGTTGACTTGCACTCTATGCAGAACACTGAAATGAGTGGAGTTTTACAGAGAGTCTCACTGAAGAATTTGTTCCAGTAACTCTGAGAAGGATGAACTTACATATGAGTCATGAGCACTAACCAACAATGATAAGAAATGCAATTTTTATTTTCAGCAGTCACATTCAGCTTACTCAAATGTTGTTTCTTCTTGTGAACATGATGACAGCTATGTCCTGTTTGTTTTCTGTGTTTTATAGGCTGAGACTGCTGCTAACAGGATATGTAAAGTGCTTGCTGTGAATCAAGAAAATGAAAAGTTGATGGAAGAATATGAAAGGCTAGCAAGTGAGGTAAAAGCTAGCAAGTGAGGTTCATAACACGGTTGATAGTAAATTAAGTGGATTATTTACAATGTAAATAGACCAAAATTAAAGCCACATATAGCTGACAGTCATCTTTATCAGATGGGAAGGATGGTCCAGTGATTGGAACATTTGCTTAGAACTTGAGATAGCCAGGCTCAATTCCCTGCTCCATTACTGGCTTCCTGAGTGACACTGGATAAGTCACCAAGTCTCTGTCTACCTCAGTTCCCCATCTGGAAAATGAGGATGATAATACAGTGATGTTGTGGGGATGGACACATTAAAGAGGGTCAGGCACTCAGATACTGTGATAATGGAGGCTATATAAGTACAAGAGAGGGCCTTTGAGGGTTTATACATTATAACAGCTTGCACAAATAGGGAATCTTAATTTCAATTATTGTTTTCCATAAGTAGTTCTAGTTTAAAAGATTCTTTTCCCATCTGTCAAAATCAGTAACGTGGCAGATAAATAAAAATGTATCTTTAAATGATTAAAAATAAGATTTTTATAAAATGGGCCATAAGGATTTTATTTCAATCTGAAATATGTGGATGTAAAGTCTTGGATAGAGAAAGGTATTTTTTAAGGTTGATCTTAATGCATCCCTGCAGCTCAGGGAAGTGTGTCCTGGATGCAAAGGGCTGCAATTCAGGACATCAAGAGTTCAGTTATCTACAGCAACTTTGTGTTCGTTAATTGAATTAATGTTATTTTTATTTTTCCTTACTGATAACAGTGGACTCTTACCATAAGGTTTTCTGTTTTAAAACCGCATCTGATGTTAGTTTCCTGAATATGCTGTGGACATTCTGGGTCGGATCCTGCAGCCCTTTCTTAGCAAATGGGAAATTTGCCTGAATAAGGACAGCAGAGTTTGGCCTTATTGTGAGGTGTGCACCACTGGCATAACATGCAGTGCTCCCTAGATACCAAAATAGGCTTGTAGCGAAACATGCTGTATTGGTACTAACAGTTGTTTTGTAAGTGACAAGTCCCATAGTTTGTGTCTGCCCTCCTTCCTTGGCCTTGACTACTTAAGTCACTAAGGCCAAGATTTTTGAAGTAGCTCTTGATTTTGGGTATCTCAGATTTTGGGTACCCAACTTGAGATACCTTGAAGGGACCCAATGTTCAAAAACCCAACTGCTCAACATCGTCAGAAAATCAGGGCCATTAGGGTGTCTCAAGTTTGGCATGAATTGAGGTACCTAAAATTACTAGATTTTGAAAATCTCGTGCTTAGTTGTCACTAAGTCATTGACATTGGCCATGACATGCTTGTTTAATAAAAGACACTGCAGCCTGTACATCCAGTATTCTGGTTTTCTTTTTGGTTCCTTTTTTGCTTTGGATTTTAATTTTTTTGTGTCTGTATGTGATAGCTTTTAGAATGGATTCGTCGCACCATCCCTTGGCTGGAGGACAAGACACCTGAGAAAACAATGCAGGCCATGCAGAAGAAGCTAGAGGACTTCCGAGACTACCGCCGCAAGCACAAGCCTCCCAAAGTCCAGGAGAAATGTCAGCTGGAGATAAATTTCAACACCTTGCAGACAAAACTGAGGATCAGCAATAGACCAGCTTTCATGCCATCAGAGGGGAAAATGGTTTCAGTAAGTACAATGTGGGCCCGGTCTTTTTTTTCCTTTTCTCCCGTAATGCTCAGTAATATGTGAACTGATGGGATCCACTTACTATTCAAAACATCTTCACTAATTGCAACTTGCAACATCTAGTTTTCGAGTACAACAATACTTATTTTATTAAGTACTTCACTCTAGTATCATTTCTCCCTACTATGGTCCTGCCTCTTTTTAAGGCTGCCTCCACTTCAGTAATTCTTCAGCTACCAGAGACAGAGAGAGAAATCCCCTTTGTGAGCATGATCACTATGGCTTTGTTGAAGGAGTTAAATTGTGTGATGCCTGCATGAAGCAAAGCTACTATTGATTTCATTTGGAGTTTCCTTCAATTCAGGACCTCTGAATTTGGCCAGTAATTTACTGTACTTTTTTCAGCTTCATCTTGTAGTAGACTGTTTTTTATTGATTGGAGCCTTGCAATCTGTGAACACAATAGTTCCTCCAAATTTATTCTCAGCTCTTGATAAGAATTTTGAAGTCTTGAGTTTTGAGTGTTTCAGGTGTTGAATTTGGCCAACAAATGTCTGTACTGTACTGTAATCTTTTTTTTAAGCTGTTCAGGTTTTATAAACAGGTTGTACTGTTAGCTGAAAAGTCTAGCTGATTCACAAAAATCATAGAAACTGCCAGTGCTAGCTATAAATAGTGCCTTTGTGTCTGTCTTTGCTCAAAATATTCTGCAAAGACCACACAGCAGAAATCAACTTTTTTTATTTGTCAGTCTTGCAAGTAGGCCAGAAACCTTAGTGACTTTGTGTTCCCGTTAAAGTGCACATTGGATTCCTTTTGATATTCCTGTTTCATCACTGTCAGCTTCTAAGACCAAAGCATTTTAATTTTGTTAATGGATGCAGAAACCAGTATACTTTAATGATATTATAAATCACATTAACTGAAAATACAAGATATAAAATATACATGGAGGAAGTGGATAGATAACTGCACACACAGACAATTTTCATGGACAATAGTATTTCGTACATATTGCTTCCAGTTTTCATTCACTCACACTTATTTTGTTTGGTGTAATCTAAGTGCCTATGTCTGAAAAATGTGGACCTAAATTTCCATTTTTGAAGCAAGATTGTAAATTCTTGTAGCGTTCATAAGTTTGGGCAAAGTCATATGAGATACAAGGTAAAGATTTAAATATTTCCTTATTCATCCCCAATTTTCTCATAGGATATTGCTAGCGCTTGGCAGAGACTTGAACAAGCTGAGAAGGGCTATGAAGAATGGTTATTGAATGAAATACGAAGACTGGAACGTCTTGAACACCTGGCTGAGAAATTTAGACAGAAGGCTTCTACTCATGAAAACTGGGCATATGGTAAGCAGACCTTGCTTAAAGTGTTTCAGATAAATCTATCCATAATCAGTTCTGGGTATTTACTGACCAAAACTAGCTGTTGAACAATCTGGATAGTTGTATAAACCTAAAACTAACAACGACTCCAAATGCTTTTTAGCCTATTCCCCTATCATCACGTATCATCCTAACTCTTTGGACACATAGTTAATGAGATTTATCTTTCAACAACATGGGCTGACCATTCAATAGAGAAATAAGTTCAGATTTCTGTTACCAAATCCACAAAACAATGTCTCACTTCTGGTTTAATGTATCAGCTATCATTTTTGCAAAAATTGCATCATTTGCATATCCAGGACTTGTGACCATCCAGTCAGGGCTGCAATAAAACCAGAAAAGAATGTAGGTAAAAGGCATATATCAGCAGAGTGTGATTTATTGAGCAGCAGCAAAGACAGAAGCATCTTTTAACTTTAAGGATGATATATAAATACAACCAGGATACGTTTGAGTCAAATCCCCAAAGTAGAGTTATATTAAATTGTGGCTTTCTTTAGCCAATTTCAACAATCAGTGTCCTATAGTTTAGCTAACCTCCCCAGAATTTCAGGGAGATGGGAATGAAAAATCAGGCTTTCTTTGATGTTGATACAGCAGCAAAATGAGGACAGACACTTGCATGAAACTAACAACAGGCCACGGCTTTTATTCAGCTTCAGCAAAGGGGAAGAGTGCTATTGCTAGTCCAACCCCACTATCAGTTAGAACAGCTGAGCTCTTTGAGAACCTTACCCCGGTAGAGAATCTTCATAATACAGCTCTGCTGCTCCATGCTCCTACTTTGTCCCGACTGTGCCCCTCCCACTTCCACTACCGCCTCCGTGCTAGCTCTTTCAAAGAAAAGTCCAGCCCATGTGCTCTTATTAGAAGCACACAAAACAGTAAATGGTTGCCAAGTAAATGCCAAAAGTGAAACTGCAACAATTATGAAAGCTACTTTATTAGGCATATGCTACTCACAACCAAGTGTTCTAGCTCTGACGTAGGGGAAAGTTACACATAACAGATACAGGAAAATGTATAGCAAGTGAAATAATGGTCCCATAATATCTTAAAATCTAGAAAATAGTATACGGTGAACTGAGGCTAAAGTGGCTTTCTATGAATTCACAGTTGTCTATTCTAATGGCAAGAGTTCCTGATGAGTGAAAGGATGTGTCTGTTTTATCATATCTTTGTGTTTATAAAGTAAAATATTTAATGAAGGGCCAGATTTGAGAACTATATTATTCAGACAGGGAAGGAGTCACTCACCCAAGCAGTCCCACTGAAGTAAAGTTAGTAACTACTCAGTTAAGTAACTCTTCACCAGTGCAGTTAGGGATCTGACAGTCTGGCCCTATCTTGGAATGAGCCTGAATTACCTTGTTGCTTAGTCTACATTTCACAGAGATGTGTCTGTGTGAAACAGGCCACAATTCCCATGTGGAAAAATCCTTTAGAAATTACCAGAAAGTAATCTTTGTACAAGCTTCTGAACAGTTCCGTCAAACATAACAGGGAATCACGTCCCCATTACAGAATTCTATACGATCGTTTAAGTAACCTGCAGAAAAGATCTTATGATGTTCTACAGGTTTATACCATGGTTTATATTACTAGTTATTGTTTCATCCTTTTAAATTCTATAGGACCTTTGCAGTCAGTTGCTAATAAAGGCATTCCACTAAAGCTTAGCCCTAATGAAATAAATCAGTGGAAGTTTGTCATTGATTGCAGTGGGACTAGATTTCACACTGGGTGAGTGCTACTGATCAAAGCATCACAAAGCTGGTCCCCAGTTTAAATGACTGACTTGAGTATTGTAATTAACAAATCCAAAGTAATGAATTACTGATATTTTAATTAGTTAGTCCTGTTACAGACTAACTCAACTACCCTCTGAAGCTTTTGATATTTTAATGTTAATTTTCAGGCAAAGAGCAGATCTTACTCTTGAAGGATTATGAATCTGCTTCTCTGACCGAAGTCCGTGCCATGCTGAGGAAACATGAAGCTTTTGAGAGTGACTTGGCTGCTCACCAGGACAGGGTAGAACAGATCGCAGCCATTGCCCAGGAGCTGAAGTAAGTTCCATTTAGAGGCATGCAGCTGCTGACATTTAACTGATAAACTCTTTCCAATGAATTCAATAGTGTCATAGGTACAATGTAAGCATTCCACAGATAACTGCTAAGGGTATTATCTGAGCTGGTCACTGACACCTATTTTTCTTTCATTGAACTAAATATAGACTGAATACAATTGTTTGAGGCCAAACATTTTGAAAATGTTTTAACAGTAAGCTTTTGTTTTATGTGGGTCTGTTCGTGGGTAAATTGTGTATTTGGTTGGGATGGGGGGCAGGAGTTCGTCTGTCAGTTCATGTGTTCTGCTACAAGATGCTAAATGTGAAAGTTGTCTCATCCAAAATTATTTTTCATTTTACCTATGTACATATAATATAGATCAACTATTACAAGATGATATTAAAATAATTTATTACATTTGCATAGGTCTTCCCATCCTGTAGTGCTTTATATACTTACAACTAATTCCTATTCCCTCTCGGTATAGCATGGGTGTCTCAGTCTGAGGTATTTTTCTGACCCCCATTTTCATAGTGTCTGAGGACCTCACAGTCTTTAATGTATTTAGCCTCACAATCTGCCCTCTGAGGTGAGGAAGTGTTGTTGTGATCCTCATTTTACAGAGTGGTAATTGAAGGCACAGAGAGACTTGCCCAAGGCCATATAGGAAATCTGTGGCAGGGTATGGGACTTGAAACTAGGTTGACCAAGACCAATGCCTTAACCATGGACCCACACGCAGACACACACATACACACATGCATGTGCACACACATGCACACTCTGAGAGGATACAAATTAATTTAAGGGTCTAGTTCAGCAATACACATAAACACATGCTTAACATTGAATTTAATGTTGTACTGGAAATCAGTGGTACTACTTAGGGATGTAAGCATATACTTATCGGATAGTCAACTAGTGACTCGACTAGTTGCTTTCCCTACCTCCTTGCTTCTTCTATCAGAGAGAGGCAGCAAGGTGGAGGAGCGAGAGCCAGCTTAAAAGCCAGTTCCCCCCCCAGCACCATCTCCATGGCGGGGCAGGGAAGGCAGAGGCATAGCAGGGGACCAGATGCAAGCCAGAAGCAGCTGATTCCCAGCATGTGCCCGGACCCCTGCCCCACTGCGCTTCAGCTTTTTAAATGTATTAAGAGCCTTATAAAAAGCAGAGCTCTTAATACATTTAATAGGCAGAGCTGCACCAGGGTTAGCTCTCGGAGCCAAGAGCTAACCCCACTGTGGCTCTGCAGTTCCCCCTCTATATCAACTAATCAAGTAGTCAATGGAAATTCCGTTGACTAGTGGATTAGCTGATTAAATGCCATTTAACATCCCTAGTACTACTCCTATGCTTAATGTTAAGCATGTGCTTAAGTGTGTTGCTGAATTGCAGAATAAAAGTATGAAGCTAAAGGAAGACAGTGGTTAAAATAGATATTCTGACTCCCAGATAGACATTTAAGCAGTGTTCCCATCCCTGTCTCTCTGTGTCAGATCTTTAGGGTATGTCTGCACTGCAAATAGACACCGGCAACTGGTTCATTGCTGTTTAGACTTCTGAGCTCAGACTTCAGCCTGGGCTCTAAGACTCGCCCATTTCGCAAGGTTCCAGAACTTGGTCTCCAACCTAAGCCCAGAAATCTATACATCAGTGAAACAGCCCCTTAGCCTGAGCCCCACAAGCCTGAGTCAGATGACACGGGCCAGCTGCAAGTGTCTAGCCGCTGAATAGACATGCCCTTTATTACCTTTCTGTGTTTTAGTTTCTCTATTGCTTTAATGGGTTAAATACCTACTGCAAATGGATGTTGTGCTAAAAATAATCTCACTGTAATTTTGAAAAGGACCATAACTGAAAAACAACTGGGTCTAAATTCTCCACTAGCTCTAATTGTGTCTCTGTGACCCTGTTCTGCCTGGGCTCAGCACAGAGTATCTGGGGGCGTACTAACTTATGTCTCTGCAGAAAGGACTTTATAGCTTTTCCATGAGTCTTCCATTCTTGTGCTGTAACAGAGTGTGGCTGGCACAGGTGCCGGGTCTATCACCTCACCCCTTGGAAGTCTCCTATTTAAAGACAAATCCAGACACCCATCATCAAGTTAGAAATCACACCTTCTGAAAATGTTTTGCCTATTATTGTTAGCAGTAACACCTGATTACTCAAACTAGACAAGATTAGAGAAAAAGTCTATTTTCTCTATTTTTCCAGTTTATTTAAAAGAGAAGGTATATATTTAGAGGAAAACAGATGAAATAGAAAGTGCCAAAAGGATGCACGTTTCAGTGAATTCATCAGTTGATAAAACACTTGCCTTTCTTTTCATCCTGACCTGTATGGTAATAATAAACACTTGCCTTTCTGTTGTGTAACTATTTGTATAGAAGCTCTCAATGGCTCTGTCTGCAACAGGGAAAATTTCTAAAAATGTCTAATGCTGGTTCAGCTCCAGCAGTATTATCAGCATTGAGAGCAGAATGTGGACAACCTGGAAATTGCATAGTTGATTTAGTGGTGTAATCGACCTCTGGTCAGCTCAAGCTAATAACACAATGCCTAAAAAGACTCCAAACACAGTTAATATCAATGGAATTGAACTGGTGTTAATAACAAAGGGATATTTTTGAAAAAACACTCTTAGTGTAGGCAGGGTCAGTGTGGTTTTCCTAATTTGAAGGGGACATAGCCCGATGGCTAGAATGGGACTGGATGGGGGAGAAAACTGCACCTAGCTTGCTTTGTCATGTTGGACAAGTGAGTTGTGGCCTATGATTTAGAGGCAATGAATCATAGAATTGTAAGGACTGGCAGGGTCCCTGGAGTGTTTAAGATCGTAATTTTTCTCCCTATGAACACCCTGTTGATTTCACAGGTACTCTGCCTTAACCTCCATGCTTACCTGTAAAATGAGAAAATCTCTGTCTTGTTGCTTAAGGATGTTGTGAGGGACCTAATTAGTCTTAAAACCCTTGGATGACATTGAATGAAGGCCTCTCTATATAAACACCAAGTATTTTTATTACCTGCAGGGAAAATGGAAGCTTCCACTATATATTGATTTTAATAATTTTACCAACAGTTCCTCGCAAAATTATAAAAATTAAAGGTGAAAAATCCTAGTTCTTCTTGACAGTGATATTTCTTAGGATTATGTAAAAATGTTCATGCTAAGAAAGGTGCACTTGGAGCCTGATCTAAAGCTCATTGAAGTAAATTAGGGTCTTGTTTTTAACTTCTTTGGCCATTGTGTCAGGCTCTTAGGGTATGTCTAAACTACATCCCTCTGTCAAAAGAGGGGATGTAAATTAGGCAGATCGAAAGTGCAGATGAAGCGGGGATTTAAATATCCCATGCGTCATTTGCACAATCGCGTCACAGTGCTCTTTCAAAAAAGGGTATTTCAAAAGTGAAAGCGCCATCTAGATGTGGTTCTTTCAAAACCCCCCTTCTTTTGAAAAAAGGGTGTTTTTTTTTAAAGAACCGTGTCTAGATGGCACTTTCACTTTCAAAATACTCTTTTTCAAAAGAGTGTTGTGACGCAGTTATGCAAATGAAGCGTGGGATATTTAAATCCCCGCTCATTTGCACTTTCAATCTGGTAATTTACATCCCTCTTTTGACAGAGAGATGTAGTTTAGACATACCCTTAGAGAGAGCAGCTTTATCTGTGCTTCAAGTCAGCATGTCCCATATTTTTGGTAGTCATCTCTTGGCTGCCTGAAGCTGCTATTTTGAAGAACAATTGTGGTGTGACCTTGAACTGCACTGGTTACAGTTCAGTGTCAGCGCTGATATTTTCTGCTACAGCAGCTGAGCCAACTAAGAGCATAAAGGTTAAAGTTGTTGAGAGAGAGAGAGAGAGAGAGAGAGAGAGAGTATGATCATTCCAGTGTGGAATGGAAGCTGTTATGTTGCCATTGTATGCCAGATTGTGAGACGACATAAGCCTTGGATGGAGCATTATTTAAACCTGGAAAAAAAATCAGGGATTTTCCATTTAATAAATTGTAAATGCTAAAAAGAATTGGACCAAATTGCGCTCTAAAGTGCTATATTTATTTATGGTCCTATGCATTGATTCCAAGATTTTTACTGATCAAGATCAAAATTTCTGAATTTAATTTTAAAAATATTTGTCTCACCCTTTGTAAAAACCATATTTTCAGCCAGACGAACAGCTGTATTAATCTCTAACATAGATGAAGTAGAAAGACTTTTGCTTCCAGATATCTCAGTTCAAATTGTGTTTATGGGCACAGTAACAAAGAGACCAGCCTGATCCATGCTTAATGTCACTTCTGGGGAACTACTCATGCTTAAAATTAAGCACACGCTTAAATGCTTTGCTGGATCAAAACTACTGGCAGACTAAATTTGGCCTATTTTTGAGTCAAAATCCATGAAAGTAAGATTTCATGAAATCTAAGACCAATAGAAATACATTTATGACAGTTTCAAATTCCAAAGGTCATGGATTTTTTATTTTTTTTATTTTTTTTTTTTTAACATAAAACATTCATTTGTGGAATTTTCAGCCATGCGTTGCAGCACTTTGTATGTGCACAAAAAACTAAAAGTTAAATTGAATAGACACTCTCTTTTTAAAAGAAAAGTGAAAGCTAATCTATTTGTACTTATGATGCAGAGAGAATCACAAAAAAAGTAAACAGTGCAAGTAATGAAAGAGTAAAATTTACATTTCTTTTCTTTTTAATAGTGCTGTATAAAATGTGACATTTGTTAAGGAAATTTATTTTTTAGTAATTTATGTGGCCAACTCTTCTTTAAGTCATTGGAGTCATACCGAGATATACCAGCTGAGAATCTGGCCTTTTATTTTTAAACTGTAAATACCCCTTTACAATGACAATTGTTAATCTTGTTCTCACCTGTGTGTGATGTGGATCAATACAGAAAACACAAACTGTCAATCTACTTAATAAAAGCCCAGGAATAGGATAGCAGGGATATTGCAGATCATGACTGAGGTATGTTGGCAGAGCTGTTTGGAGATGTTAGTGCAGTACCTTCCAGCATTGACCGTAGCCAGTACAATTAGTTCCTCATTTTCACACGTGACATTTGCCCTTATCCTAAAAAAATGAGTGGCAACTGGAGATCAATGATCCATTGGACTCAAAATATAATTCACAATAGTTTCAGAGGTGCCACTTGGAAAAACTTGAAAAATACTTGGTATTTATTTAGATTTATTGTGCCAAAAAGATACTCTTAGTTGTTAAACTCACAATCCATATATGAACATTCTTTAGCCATAAGAATATAGCATACAAAAAATTAACTTGCAGTCAGTACAGCAAAATAATGTCCTATCCACTCCACCCACAACCTCCTACCCTCACACCTCCCCAAAAGTCTTATTAATGAAATAGATTTTACTGCATAGCCTGACGGTTAATAAATCTGGATTGGTTTGGACCCAAGAGGGGAGCAGGTTCCAGAACCAAAGGGCCCTTAAGGAGAATGCCTTGCTGGCCGCTGCCTTGCCTTTATATAAATAATGCTGTTTAGATGTCATATGGTTTCTCTCTAACTTTTTGATTGATTAGGGTACTTTCATGACAATGGCTCTTGGTTTCCAACAGTTCATTGGTTCTTGCTACCTAGCCACTACAGAGTCATTCTCTCTATGGTCCCATAACTGTAAGTGTTTATCTATTTTAGAACAGCCATTGGGCCACAGAGAGAGTGAGAATGACCCTGTGGTCCAGTGGTTAGGGCATCTAGCTGGGAGATAGGATACTCAATCTCCAATCACTTTTTCATTATTTAGCCACAGTGCCACATCTTCAATAAGACAGATTATGAGTACACCACATCTGAATATTCCATGGCAGGTGATTAGAGCACTCTCCTGAGATGTGGGAGGCCCCTGATCAAATCCTTTTCACCCTGCTGCACTAGTTAAGAGGTGGAGGTCAACCTGGATCATCTGCATCCCAAGCAAGTGCACTAACCATTAGGCTAAACATTACAAAGGGAGTGCATTTTGAATGGGGCCCTATCTTGTAGGAGGCCCCTGAACATGCCTCCCAATCAAGCCCCAGATGTGTCTTAGGCAGCTGAACACCTTCTTTCCTTTCGGTTGATGAATCGCTTTGGGGCTTCGGTGGGAAATAGCCATCCAGAAGTGTTGAAGAAGACTGCAGTGTGAATGCCAAGAAGCAGAAACATAGGTGTTGAGGGAATTTTTACACTGAAAATGTAAGCGCTGAGTGAATTTAGGTGCCTACAGGGTTCGGTGGAAACTTTATGTATTAGGGTGGAACTTAGACACCTAAATCTGGGGTGTATCCTGCCTTTACAGCCTGTGTACCACACATTATAATACCACTACACTATCTAATATTGCAACCTGACCTTTTTAGGAAGACAAGGAATAGTTACTGAGAGCCAGTGCAATACATACACAGGTGTGGAATGTACACTGTATTCTTGACTATTCATTCAGAAGCGATGCCTTTCTGTCTTCCTTCTTTCCTAGCGAACTGGACTATTACGATGCTGCAAGTGTCAATGACCGATGCCAGAAGATATGTGACCAATGGGACAAACTGGGAACACTTACTCAGAAAAGGAGAGAGGCACTGGAGGTAAAATTGATATCCAGCTCCATTTTAAAAAATCTTGAATCCCTTGGGATTTATAACAGATGTTGGTGAGTGTTAATTCTAGAATCCAGACTAACATATACCCTTTCTTCAGCTCTACATTTCAGTTTGCTAGGAGTTCATTTGTAGTATAAGCTAAATTGCTCGGTAACAGACTAGATGGTGCTGTGCTGTCCAAGCCAGTCATAAAGCAGCAGCAGAATGAATTTAGTCACCAAGAGGTGACTTTGGGACTCTGATGCATAACAGTGATGTAATTAGACAGCTGTCTTGTCACATTTACTACAGCAAAACTCAGTTTGAGCAGCAGGTAGTGGCCAGGGTCTCTGATGGAGGTTCCATAGCAGTGAAATCCAATTTAGTAAAAGCCCTGGATAAACCTTCATGGCTTTTCCCAGAGATCAGTCACCTACGTATATCTCCAGGCTCATATGTGGCATGTATATGATACTGCTCTGTTTCATACAAGAAAGAAATTACTATAGCAGGCCAATCATTTAAACTTAAATGTCACCAATTGGTTCATTTTATAGTCAAATTAACAGAAAACATTTAAAATACAATAAATAAATGGCAAAAAAAACAAAACAAAACAAAAAAAACCCCCACGTAGGCCCTCATTCTACAAAGTCTTATGCAAATATTTAACTTTACATGAGCTGAACAGAAAAGTAAGTTTAATGTGTGTAGTCTCATGGACTTCAGTGGCACTTTTAAAGCTCTCTCAGGTTGGACAGCTAGCAAATGAGGCACCCCAAATCATCAGTTACTTTTGAAAATGTATGCCCAAGGTAACTGGGACACTACAAGTATATGCCTAGAATTAGTCTTTACTCAATAACAATGAATTTGTTTGTGTGCATTTACTGACTGAACAGAGGACAGAGAAACTGCTGGAAACAATTGATCAGCTTCACCTGGAGTTTGCCAAGAGAGCTGCTCCATTTAACAACTGGATGGAAGGTGCAATGGAAGACCTACAAGACATGTTTATTGTTCACAGCATAGAGGAAATTCAGGTAAATCGGGGTATTCTTTTGGTTTGCAATCCTCAGGAAGTCAAGAAAGGAATCCTTCCATCCTACTGAATGGATACTGTCAACATATGAAAACCTAGTCTACCTTAAAGCTATGTCTATGTCCTTTCTCTCTTCCTCCCTCTATCTGTGAGCATCTCCCCTTGGAAGGAATCCTTAGCCAAAGGTAAGAAGGGAAGGAAAGCATTGTGGAGAGCAAAACTTGGGAACACAGGGTCTTTTTGCTTTTCTCATTATATGGCCTATGGTGGTTGTTTGGGGAGCTAAGGCACTAGTTAGGTGAGATTGGTGTCCTTGAGTAGTCACAGTATATGGGATTTAGCCTAGAACAGTCACATCTGACTACACAAATAATAACCTAATAATGAAGGCAATTTTGTGGAACCTGGTACTTTAACTTTGTCATGTTAAAAGAAAGGCTTAATTTAAATTTCCACCCACTTTAAGGCTGCTTTTTATTAAAGGGCTCAGTATAAATGAGATTCAGACTGTTCATTATGCGTAGTTGACTTGTGAAAGTAACTAAAGGCATTCATTTTATCGTTTGTTCAGTTGCACTTATTGGGAGTGGAACATTGGTGCAGCTGTATTTAAAGGGATACTCTTGAGAATTTAAGTCCAGATGCTGCATCATAAACCACTAGGGCAGACCTCTTTTGCTTACGTGGAATCACACTGATTTCACTGAGACTCCTTATGGACACAGGGTTCCATATGAGAGGATTCTAAAGAAGCATCAGGGCTTTAATTACTTTTTTCTTATAAAAAGGGCAAGACGAGGCTGAGAAGAAAATGAATAGAAAACTTGTCCTGTTTTTTAAAACTTGGTGAGGAATCAAAAAGGAGGGAATATTCACTTGCACTGTTGGAATCCCAAATAGCACAGTACTGAAAAAATCACAATTATCATGAAAAACAAAGTAAAATTTAGCTGTCCGCTTTTACTGTTCAAACTGAGTGAAGTGCAACAAAGTATGAATATTAAATTAGGGGTTTTTTTCATTTTCAGTTTTAATCTCACATGTTATTAGGAACATAGGTAAAGAAACAATTTTCAGAATTTTAGAAACAACAAAGTATGGTCTGATACCCCAAAGGATGCATTATTGCAAATTCTGTCTTCTTTGACCTGATCTTATGGGTGAAATTCTGTCTCCACTGCAATTTTATCATTGACTTCCACAGTGTCAGTGTTGCACTCCATGTACGCAATGTATTTCGGAAGGAAATACAATTATTTATATCAGGGGCTCAAGATCATAGAACTGACACTGCAACAAACATACTCATACTTTCCCACTTTGTTTCTGATTCCAGAGTTTAATCACTGCCCATGAACAGTTTAAAGCCACTTTGCCAGAGGCAGATGGTGAGAGACAGGCTATCCTGTCAATCCAGAATGAAGTTGAGAAGGTTATTCAGAGTTACAACATTCGAATAAGTGCAAGCAATCCTTATAGCACTGTCACCATGGAGGAAATCCGTGCCAAGTGGGATAAGGTACTGTAATCTAAAGTGGAAATGATGTTGCAGGAATAATATTTTGGATGTATTAATAATAAGAACTGAAATACCTACTAACTGTCCAGAAATTATCATGAATTACCAAAAGGAAAAAAAAAGTTGAATATCTGATCTGATCCAAGATCATTCACTTAGGCAGAAATCTCCCATGAATCAGTGGGTAAAAACAGGAATGGCCCTCTGATGAAAGCTCTTTCTTAAAAATCTTGGCTAGTCTGAACAGCAGAAAACTATGTGTGCATAAAATTAGGCAAATGTCTACAGGAAGTTTGGTGTCATTATGCTAATGTAGAAAAGAAGCCTACCTAGGCACTATGGAGAGACTAGTTCTGCTTCCATCGAAGTTAAGTGGAAATTGGATCAGGATCCAGATCTGCATTGTGGAACTCTGTTTTTAAAAACACACACATACATACACACAGAAGAGCACTGCACTCCCCACCTTGGGATGACCGAGGAAGGGCTGAGGTTTGAAAACCATCAATCTATGCTTTATCATTTTTACAGATCTGATCTATTCTTATCTATTCATATCAACCCTTATTTCTTTTGTGCATGGGAAGGTGAAACAACTTGTGCCTGTGAGGGATCAATCTTTGCAGGAAGAGCTGGCCCGCCAGCATGCTAATGAACGGCTGCGTCGCCAATTTGCTGCTCAGGCTAATGTTGTTGGGCCATGGATCCAGACCAAGATGGAGGTGGGTATCTCTGAGGCATCAAGAGGAGGCTGCCGACTACAGCATGTATTATTTTTCTCAGAATACTCCCTGCTGTACACACGCAGAACGTTAGTGGCCTTCGTTGCACAGAACCAGCACTCCAGCATTCATGTAATCAAGAATTTTAAAGAAGTGTTCTAAAGGAGCGCTTGTAAAAGCAAATAAAAACCCATCTGACAAACTGAAGTAATTTTGGAATAGATTTTTTAGAAGAAAATGGAGGCAGTAGAGGGGTGATTTTCAAGGGCACAAAGAACAGACACCTGACTCATAGTTACAATCCATGTGAGCAGAACCTTTGAAATCCTCTCCTAGATGATGATTTGTTTGGTTGTGCTCTTTCCGCAAAGACATGATTGTCCCAGTTTTATCCTGTGTGCAACAGACTAAATTCTCTCATTTGGAGGGAGTCTTGACACTGATTTTAATGAAAATTAGGGATACATTTTCCACATAAATGTGTGGCAAACTAATACACCTGAAGTTTCAATTTTTGTCTTTTTGTGTGACAGGAAATTGCCCGTAGTTCTATTGAATTGACAGGACCCTTGGAGGACCAGATGAATCAACTGAAGCAGCATGAACACAATATCATCAACTACAAAATCAATATTGACAAACTGGAAGGAGACCATCAGCTTATACAAGAAGCCCTGGTGTTTGATAACAAGCACACCAGTTATACTATGGAGGTAGCTATGAATTCAGTTCTGTGCTCTTTGTTTCTTGGGTCCATTTCCCTAGTCTGAGGGGGTTGTAACAGCAAAGAATTTGGCAGACTTCCTAATTTAATTGTAGCAGAAGATATACATTACATAAGGCTCAGTTTCTTGGCCATGACTTCTGTGACAAATCGATCACTTCTGTGGTGTTTTTTGTTTTTTTTTAATAAAACCTTATGGTCTTTGTCACTGTCTTGAGAGAGACCCCAGTCCAGGACGGAGCTGATTGGAAGATCAGAGCATAAGATTCCTTCATACATTTGACATTGAGGACTCTGTGTATGTTTGTGGAGGGTGGAACATGGATCGTTGTATGGGTTTGAACTGTTAAAATAATTCAGTGTTTTAACTGGGACATAAAGGACATTTATTTGACTTTCCTCTTAATTTCCCATGACAAAAATGCATTCTTTAAAGTATAATCTGCTATGAATTTTCCTTTTTTGTGAATATTGTGGCATTTTTTGTCATGATAAAGCCATGTCTCTTCCCGCATGTTTGCCATGACAGATTACCAACCAAGACCCCAATCCTGTTGACACATATATATGAGTCTCTTTACAC
>CM057847.1:66258367-66277452 GCA_030068395.1 Apalone spinifera | reverse complement strand
CACCCTGTAACCTGTCTGTTCCAGCCAGCCCATCTGCTTGCATCTTTCAGTGCTCACCTCGCCTGGGAGATGCTTTGCCGTTGTGGAGTGTGTTCCCTGTGGAGGCCATGTTCAAAGGATCCCACCCACGGGCTACGTATTGAGCCCCACATAAATCCAAACTGCACCGCGGGCCGCAAACAAATGGATTGCAGGCCACATGTGACCTGTAGGCCGTGTGTTGAGTAGCACTCTGGTAGTCCCACCAGCTCATGGTTGACGTTACAGCTCAACATAGATAATGGCATAGAAAGTACACACATAAAATTTGTGGATAATACTTACAAATACTTCAGAGGCTAAGATTAAAATTCAAAATGGTCTGGACAAATTGGAGAAATGGCCTGAAGTAAATAGGATGAAACGCAAAGTAGAAAATGGGAAATGGCTGCCCAGGAAGGAGTACTGTGTGAAAGAGATCTGGAAGTGACAGTGGATCAAAGTGAACATCACTTAGTAGGTTTTATGTCCCCTCTTGAGGTCTTTTATTTTACTTTTTTTATATATTGTGTTTTTAAAAATGTTATAAGCCACCTCGAATGTTTTAAATAAAGAGGCAGGGTAAAAATATTTTTAAATAAAAGAAATAAATATTCTTGGATTTGGAAAAACAAGCAGGATGTTCTAGCTTATTAATATTAGTTCTGTAAGATACAAAAACAAAAATCTGTTAAATAATCTGTTCCGTAGCTGAGTTTTTTAAAACATTTTTTTTCAGCCTTATATTCTTGCAGAAGAGCTGCGGCGAGAACTGCCTGCTGAACAAGCTCAGTATTGCATCAGAAAGATGCCTGCCTATTCTGGACCAGGTGCTGTTCCTGGAGCCCTGGATTATACCTCATTTTCATCAGCATTGTATGGAGAAAGTGACCTGTGATTTAATAACTGATGGTACTCATTATATGCCATTGTATTCAAATTGGAAAAAACAACAATCCTGGTCTCCCAGTTTGCTTCTTGAAAGCATTGACAAGACGATTTTAAAATGATTTTTACAAATATAGTAGATACATTCAGTGTCAAATATTAGGAATGCAAATAACTAGCATATATTTCAGTGTGCACCATTTGTAGGTTTCTGCATTAATGGCATTAGTTTATCTGGCATATATTATTAAACTGTATTTTAAATAAAAGTTGAATCATTAATTTGAAAAAAAAAGTATTAAATGTGAGACCCATTCAGAAAAAAGAAATTAAAGCTCATGAAAATAAAAATTATTCAAACTAACAAAATATTTTGCCATTTTCAAAAATACTTCATTTCGTCTGTTCTGCTTTTATTATGTTCATAGAGCTCTATGTTTGAAGTCATACTTTTTTCTTTCATATAAAAATATTGCTTTACAGATGTTATGGTTTATATGCTTCTCTGGGTAGAGTTTAATAAAATAAAAATACAACTTTTCAGAGAAGAAAAATACCAATCAAGTAAAATACATAACCACTAAAATAATCCCAAACTGCATTTTTTATGTTTTAAATATGGTATTTTATTAACACAAAGCTGTAATATCAAAAGCATCATCTTGCAAACTCATAATAAATTACAATTGTAATATCTTATAATAAATCTATAAGCAGTACTTTTAAGCCTTTTACTTTGCATTTGAGGGCACGTCTACACAGCAGGGCTAAAGCCGAAATAAGCTACACAACTTGAGCTACGTCAATTGCATATCTTAAGTCAAAATATCTTATTTCGGCTTTTGGCGCTGTCTACACAGCAGGAAGTCTGAAAGCACTCTTCCTCTGATTTCCCTTACTCCTCGTAAAATGAGAGTTACCGGAGTTAAAGTAAGAAGTCCTTCAGTTCGACATTATTTGGAAACTGTCAAAATAACTGCTTATAGTGTGGACGTGGACTATGTTATTTCCAAGTAACATCCGTTATTCTGAAATAATGCTGCTGTGTAGACATAGCCTGAGAGAGCACAACTTTTATCAACAGGAAATAGTATGGAAGCTAATTCATGTCAATTGTATTGTTTTGAAACCCTCAAGCATGTCTGTTTTGAATAGATTCTTTGTTTCCCATTTGTGAAAGCCAATTCTTTATTTTATTGTTGAGCAACCTGCATAATCCCATATGATGCAAAATGCTATCTGAGCTATTTGAGTATGGTTGTGTTGCAGTTTTAACTGTATGTCACATACAAAATTCAGATTATAGTTTGTTTTCACTTCCGTTGAATGACAATTCTGCTGCTGTATGCTAGTTTGTTTTACTGGAGTCATGTTTCCATCTTGACAAACTGTAGAGAAGTAAAATGATCACTTTTTACTTGAAACCTAACAGACACTGAAAAATGCACTGTAACCAAATAAAACATTCACAAATGGCGAAGTTGTGACTTGTACAACCCAATGCTACTAAAGCAATGATGTGCCTACTAAATAAACTCTACATTTCAAACTTTATGAAGGTTCAGTCATTGAGATTCATCTAGTGTTTCCTCTAAAGAACCAGAATTATTGCTACACATTAAAGGAGATTTATATTTCTCCATTTGCTTAAGAGTAAGTATTCCATGCATTATCCTATTTGGAAGGATGCACACTGCATTGTTAGCCATCTAAGTACTCCAAAAAAGTAGCTGGTGAGGGTCAGTTGTGGTCTAGTGGTTTAAGGCCAGGATTGAGCGTTAATAGATCTTGGTTCTGTTCCCTACTATCTGCCTTGGGCAAGTACCTTCTCCGCTCTGTGCCATTATTTTTTTCACTTGTAAAAAGTAGATGATCCTTACCTTGGTGAATTGCTTTGAAACCTATAGATGAGAAGTGCTATTTAAGTGCTAAGAATGATCACATCTTTATTTGATTTTAATACTTGGATTAATATGGAATTTTCCAGACTGCCAGGCAGACGAATGCTCAGGAGGCTGTACTGCTGAAAAAATCCATTAGAATATATCCCCTGTTGACTCTGGTATGCAAATGAACAGTGTGTCGGTAAACCAGTGAGTTTCCAAATAAGGCACGGGCCTGGAAACAAAATCTCTGCTTTACAGAAATGAAGAGTTACACAGTATGCAAAGGCTGTTCAATGTGTCTCTAACTGACACTTCCACAAGCCACAAAATTCTTTACATGCAGCTGAATATGGCTCAAAAACCATGAAATTCTACCCTGTCTTTGAAAGCACTGAAGCATTTGTTCCTTCATCTGAATGGTCCACTGATCAGGTTAAGTGAGAAACAAAACCATCAACATTAGTGGGAAATAGAATTTGTAAAATAATTTGAGTCATGGAACTGTCCAAAGAAGACATCAAACAGAATTAGCCTCAGAGCACCTGGTTACTTACACAAGAAGAGATTTAAGGCCTCATCCAAAAAGATTTTATCCTGTATTTGTTACCTTGCTGTGCCTTACACTTTAAAAATAATAAAAGTTTCTCTCCCTTTCATATGTTTATTTACAGACAGAGGTGAAAGTAAGCAGGTGCACCCTGGTGCGCAGCTCTTCAAGAGCTAGCTGAGCTGCAGCAAAAGCCAGCAGAGAGCTATTTAAAGAGCTGTCAGGGTTGCAATAGGACAGTACTTCTAAGAAATTTTAAGCTACTTTCACCGCTGTTTACAGAAACCAACTTTACTAACTGACTTCTGTATTTTGTTCTGAAGGGGGGAAATTCATGGCCTTTTTGATGTTTTCTGAGAGTTCCAGAGTGGTGGAACAGCCAGTGGTCAAGCTCTGTCCATTATGCTTACAAGCCTTCATCTTTGTGGCTGACAGTTGCAGTGTACCACCAAACCCCTTTGTTTACACTTGGGTCTGCTGGCTGAATTGGTGTTTGTTGACACTGCTGTTCTTATTAGATCCATCCTAGATGCCTAGGTGTAATGACCTGCTATCTTCAACAACTAGAGATCATGGAGCCGCATAGCCAAAGTCAGATTGAGCTTGTTAAATTTAAGAAAGGGATGAGATGACAGGGTTGGCCTGTACCAGCACGGGACTGGAGTCAAGGACCCTGGAGGTCTCTTCCAGTCCTATGTTCCTACATTAAAGTAGGATATGGGAGAGCAGAACCAATTTGCTAGTCAATAGTGGATGCTAGACATGTTCCAGCACCAGGAATTAGTGAGGAGTCAAGAGAGACTCCAAGGCTGTAGACTGTCTTTACAATTATAGGTCTGAGTTCCTCAATGGAGGTGAAGTTATGGATGTGACCAGTTATTTTGAGCACATATCTCTTCCCACAGAATAATCTTCATTTGTCTTGCTTCATTTTCTGCCCACTATTCTTCAGCCAGGACCTGACAGCCCGTAGGCACTGGGGTATCTAGGAAATGGTTGTAATGGGTCCACCCACTGGTGAGCATCCTACTGCAGCCAAGTGGCGCTGTGCAGGATCCTTGCTGGGTTGTCCGGTCACCCTTACAGTCCTGGAACCAGGGCATGACTAGCCCTGTCTACGGTGCTAGTGTGTCTCCGCTTGTGGCTGGTAGTTGGCCACTGGGTCTGGTTCTTACCCAGATCTAGGTTCAGTGCACATTGGGAGCTAGCCGTAGTGCTGATCTCCCTCCCAGTCAGTGTATAGACCTGGCTGGGTCCAGCTCCTGAAGGGAACTGCCAGGCCCCACCCCTCCAGCTTCTTTTATACCCCTCTGCTTGGTCCTGATTGGCTGCCACAGAGACAGCCACTCTATAGTGCCTGGAGGACCTCTTCTCCGTTTCTCCTGCTGGGATGAGGTGCGGCAAGGCCTCAAGCCTCCTGTAGGGGGCATTGGGGCCTAGTCCAGTCCATCACAATGGTAATACCAGCTTTTGATGTTAACAATATGCAGAGCTGATGTTTGTCTGCCTATTGCCTTTAATAGGGAAGCCAGAAGTTTTTGTTTTCTTATTCACTAGCCACAAAGCCTGTCTCTCTCACCAACAGACATTGATCCAATAAAAGACCTATTACTTCACCCACCTTGTCTCTTTACTGTCTTTGAAGAATGACTCACAGAAGCACAGATCTCTGTCCTGACTGCTAGGGTAATTTATTTAATTATTTTCTAACCAAAAAAGGAGAGATTCTGTTAATTCTTCCCTTCTCAGATCCCTTTTCTTTCAGCTCTGTTTGCCTCCACTATCTGTTGCCTCTTCACTCTCCTAATCACTTATCCTATCCAATTTCACATATGCCATGGGGCAGGCAGCTTTGCTCCAGAATATTTGGATGTAACAGGAGATAGTGGCCATTAAAGAGTAAAGAAAACCCTCCATGGAATCACAACAGCTGTTACCATGATCAAGAGCCATTTGCAAGAAGAGTTTAAAATAAGGCCTTGGTCTTTCAAGATGTTCCACCCAAGCTGAGGGGCGCTCTACCCATGCAGAACAGGTTATAGAGTCTAGCCCCAAAACCGGCCAGTCAAGGAAAATCATATTAAATGAGAAGGCAGTGAGGTCTGAGCACATGCCCGAGAGTGATGGGAAGCTATTCTATGCTGTGTGACCATGTGCAAGCCCCTGCAACTTGTGTGCCTCTGTTTTCCTTCTGCCTTGTCTATTCACACTGTAAGTTGTCCAGGGCAGGAACTATCACTCTCTTTGTATTTGTGTAGTGCCTAGTTCAAAGGGGCTCCAGACTCAGCTGGTCTCTAGATGCTACTGTAGCACAAATAATAAATGAATACCCAATGTCAGTGGTGCCAACTCTTGTGATATTTGCTGTGGTTTTTTTTTTAATCCAACTTATGGAATCATTAGAGAACTTCAGCTTTTATTTAAAAAAAACCCACACACAACCCTCTGCCCCTCAAACCTCCCAAACATAAGTTTCCAGCCTTCATGGCTGAGAGAAAAACAGCGGGTAAGTGTTAAACAATACAATAGTCTCCCCACCACCTATGAAAATAGTCTAACTATTGGGCTAAAAGTTAGAGGGTAGAAAGAGCTCCCCTTGGATTTGGGCTGGGATTTGATCTGGTGTGTGATCTCTAGGGGTACCGCTACGCAGTAGTATTATTTCAGAATACAAAGAGTGCGTCTACGCTACACACCTTTATTTCAAAATAATGTCGAGCTAGAGGACTTCTTACTCCGACTCATGGTAGCCCTCCTGCTGTGTAGACAGTGCCAAAAGCTGAAATAAGCTATTTCAACCTAAGCTATGCAAGTGAGGTAGCTGAAGTTGTGTAGCTTATTTCAACCTTAGTGCTGCTGTGTAGATGTGCCCTAAGGCTACCAACCAGAGTAGACGTTGCACGTGATTTAGGTGGATGAAGGCCAATTTTCCCCTGGTTTGTAAGTCTGGGACATGGGGAGATAGGTGTTCAGATGCCAACATTGAGGCCCTACAAATTTACACAAATTGTGAGTTTAGCTGCATAAAGTATGAGAAAGTTGTAAAGATATTGTCACAATAAACTATAATGACAAAAGTGGATGGGATATAAAGGGGGATCAATAGCTTCTTTGAAATAGTTCAAACAAAGAGGCCTACTGCTATCACTCAAGAACTGTATTAAGACCATGCTGGGTAAAGAAGAAAATGCGGGACTGGAAATTCAGGAACTAAAATTAGTGTCAGATATTAGGGAAAATTAGTGGACAAAATAAAGAGGAGATGGGCTATTCCACCCATCATGCCCTTTGTGGGTCCTTAAAGACAGAGATTTTGTGTGTTGGGAAAATTGGCTACTGGAGCAAGCTTCACTATCATGGCTTCCACTCCACCAGTTCCTGGGGGCCTGGACCTTCTTCATCCTAATCCTGTGCAGACCAGCCCGAAGAAAGAGAGTCAGATGACAGCACCACCTCCAGCATTTCCAGCTAAATCCTGAATTCTACTTGGAATATGAGACTTTGTCTTCTCTCTCGTGTCCTTTTTCTTGTTACCTTATTTCTTCTCTTTACTAACTCATATCCTGTCGGTAGAGCCTGGCTTAGCATATTGTGAAACACGGCTGAAAGCCTGTGAGCAGAAAGAGGCAACTAAATTCAATGTCCTAAACAATCCAATATTTATGAGTTTACCAGATTTTGGCATGGCTAATCAGATTGCATGTTGGGTCTGTGTTTCTCCTGTAGCGAGACTGCAATTGCAGATCAACACTAGAGACAGAAGTTGCATTTTCTCTTTTTGCTGCTCTTTCCTCTCCCCTCTCGTGTGTCTTGCTTTGTGTTTTTAGAAAATGGAATGGCACTTTAACAACAACAGCCGTAACAACAGCTCAATTCATTTCTATTTTCCCCAAAAAGGACAGTTTTATTGTCATCTTTGATACCATCTAAAAGACAGTCAAACATAGGTTTATTTTCTTCTAACCGCTCTCTCTGGCTGAAGGGAAAGGACACAGGGGATGCTGTTCAAAATAAATGGACAGCATGGTCTTACTTGATACCTTACATTTCATATGCTTTAACTGATTTTCCTTCTTTTCTGTATCTTTAACGAAAAGTTTAAAGGATTTTAATAGTGTCTTTGCCATGACACTAGGCAAGCAAAGGTCACTTTATACAAAACCCTGAACCTTGTTTAAAACTTTAATGTTGGACAATGACTGGATTATGATAATGCCTTTGGCTCACCTAAAGCCATACAACAAAAGGCAATGTGCAAGCTCAGAGGCAGAAAGTTAAGCATTTACAGGCTTCACTGGGAGTTTTGTAGATTACAGTGCTTAAATCTGAGGTTTAGGTGCTTAGGTACTTTGTGGATGGGGACCTGAGCAACTTCCCTGTAAAACTGAAAGCCATAGCAAAAGCAAAGTGCCTAGTGGACTGCCCTCATGGAGTCTTTGGCACTGCTCCATTACCTAGGTCAAATCCCTGTATAGGGTTGTATGTTCTTTTTTTTTTTTTTTTAACTTCCTACTGTTATGATTGTTAAAGCTGATTTCTCTCAGGCATTTTGTGCAGGGGTAAAAGTAATTTACATTTCTTGTAGGTACTGTCCTATTGTAATCCTCCTGAAGAGGAGGGCGCTCTGGGTACGAGATCGAGGGTTGTGGGAGGACAGTACCTGTAAGAAATATAAGTGTGGGGTGGAGTGTGGTGGGCTCAGGGCAGAAGGTGTGTGGGTGCAGGAGTCGGGAGGAGGGACACTCAAGGCTGGGGGGTGTGTGGAGGGATGCAGGAGGCAAGGTTAGGGGTTGTGAATTGGGGTTCAAAGCAGATGCTTGAGGGGTGTGGCTATGTTGGCTGAGGGTGTGGTGGGGTCATGGGGCAAGAGGGTGTTGACATGGTCTGTAGGGGTGAGGGTCAAAGGGTGAGAGGCACTGCGGAGCAAAGGGCTGGGTTGGGGCTCGGCAGAGGGTAACATTTTAGTTGCCTATTTGCATATTATATAATTCCATAATAAATAGGCAACTAACAATGTTACTGGTCCGCCACACGTGTGTGAATGGGTCGGCCGGTCCCCGGCATCAAAAAGGTTGGGAACCCGAGGGCTAGCCGGACCCTCGGTCTGACCTAGCGTGGCCCTTCCGAGGGGCTTGCCCCTGGCACCGCGCAGGCCTTTGGGGCGGGAGCCGTGGGGATAACAGCGGCATGAAGGAATTCCTCCGGCCGTGCAGCCTCCCGCCCGCTGCGCCGCCCCGGGCCGGGCCGTGTGACGTGGCGGGAGGCGTCTCCGGCACAGGCTGGGAGCACCGCCCCGGCAGCAGTCGCAGCAGCGGAGGAGGAGCCGGCGGCAGCGGCATGGGCCCGGCCGGCCACGAGTGCCCCCAGGGGCCGGGTAACTAACGGGCTGCAGCGGCGGGTCCCCAGGGCGGCGGCGTGGGGCTGCCTCGCCCTCGGGGAGACGCTGGGGGGGCTCTGGATGCGCCCTCTGCTGAGGGTGGGGGAGGCGCGGCTCCTGCATCCGCAGAGCCCGGCTGGGCCGCGTGTGCTGCCGGGGCTCCGATGAGCAGCGCGCGGCTGAAGTGTTTCCCGGGGGAGGCTCCTGCCTCCTTCCCCGCCTCGCAGAAAACAGAGCGCAGGTGGCGTGTCCCGTGTTACCTGCACGTGTGGCAGCGCGCCAGCTGATGGTCGCGTGTAAAAGTTTGTCAGGAGAGCACGACAGCTAGAAACCTGCCCGGGCTCATCGGCCCGCCTGTGTCTCCTGCCCCCGGCTTAAGCAAACTTTTACAGTGATGCAAGGCGTCCTTCTGATGAACTAGCACGCTAGTGAGCTGAAACTGGAAATGCCCAGTATTTTATGATCCTGTATTTGAGCTCTCCTGGCTGTTGCCGTTTACCAATGTAAATCTAATCCTTCGGTTAACAGCAAGAACTGCTGTCAACATCTTACACACTGCTCTTTTCTTGGAGTAGGAAAACAAACTTATTTTCTTTTTCTGACACTCATTCTCTAAAATGAATGATATGGTTAAATTCTAAATCTTTTGCAATAATTTGTTAATTCACATTTTTATAACGATGTCTGTATTTTATGGCTCAGGTTGACCTGACAGTATAATTTGAAGGGACAGCATCAACTTGAAAATCAGACTTTTTGTTGTTGTTGTTGTTTTGTTTTTTTGTTAAGGAGTGATTTCAGGAATATTTTTCACCAAGTCCCTCAACCAACTATTCTTGTTCTATATATTTTCCTATCTTTAAATGCTTCTCATCATTTGTTGTCCAGTAGGTCCATGCAAACAGATTGTACAGATTGCTTTCAGACACAAAAAGTGTACAAATTTAAGAAAAGAATTTAGGGACTTGTGAGGCTTCAGCTTACTTAGGCATCAGATTTGGACAGTGTTTCATTTTCCAGTTTGGTTGTGTTTAGCCTTTCAGCTAAATCATAAATTCCACCTTTTGGAGTAAAAAAAAATCCAAAAAAGAGAAAAACAAACAAACAAAATTAGCTAGGTTGCAGCCTCTTCAACAGGTCATAAGTGGGTGTTTCATTCCTTTATTTTAGGTAAGCATTTAGCCCAAGAAGTCCTTTAGTCTACTCCACATTGAGTCTTCCTGATAAGCTTCTTTCATAAATCCTTTTCCTTTGGCAAGAGCATATTGTGGGCCTTTCCTGGTCTTATACAAGCAGACTCACTTACATGTATGCTTAGGTTCCTACCAGACTTCCAGCCATGAAAAATCTATGCCAGACAATATACTCTGGTCTCCCCCGTTAAATCCGACCTTTTGTGTGCTTTTAACGTATACTATATAGAGTTCACATGATGACCAGCATTTCTCACAGGGGGGAGGGATGTTTTGTGACCCAACAAGGAGTTTTGGTCATGGAGATCATAAGTTTATTTTAGGGAGGTTCCAGTATTGCCATCTTCTGCACTGATTTCAGAGCTGAATGGCCAGAGAGCATCAGCTGTTGGCTGAACATCCAGTTAGGAAGGCAGTGCCCCACCAGCAGAAGCACAGAATTAAGAGTGACAATACCATACAGTGACAACACCATACAATGTCATCCTTACTGCTGTGCTGCAGCCTGCAAAACTGGATGGCTGGACAGTGGCAGCTGCTGACTGAGGGCCCAGCCCCTGGGGCTGGTGGGGCTGGAGTCCCTCTGATTGACCAGCTCCCCGCAGTGTTGGATACTCTGCCCAGCCCCTCCATGGCTATGGGGTGTCCCATGGCTCTGGATGCTCCAGCGGGTCCCCCACAGCCTTTGGGGGGTCCTGGTCTGGCTGCGGGGGTTTATTTGTAAGATCCAGTTAATGATAAACCTACTGGTTAATCATTTAACTGGTTAATCTATATCCCTTACAGTTACAATACCGAGACATTTCACATTCAAATAGCTAAGATAATGAAATTGACTAAAATTAATTTGATAAAGCCCTCATTATGATCTCAGGTCTTGATCTTGATGACACTTGGCAACTTGCTTGGATTTATTCATGGGACTGGTCCACTGAGTTCATATGAATAAAGTCAAGCACATGCATAATGGCTTGCAGAATCTAGCCACTAGCTATTACTAATAAAATAAATAAATAATAAAGGTTAAAATTAGAACAAGTGTGACTTTTTTTTATGCTGGTAGTACAAGTGTTTCATAATTAGTAGAGCAAATCATTCATGGACTCTCCTGCAGGAGGAGACTTTTAGCTGCTGTGGAGTTGTATTTCCAACCTGGGTTGCCAATTTTAGTTTGACTTACACCTGAAGGTTTCATCAGGTGGCATAATATTAAAAGATTAATTTCCAGAGACTCCAGGACAATCATGGTGGCTTGGGAACCTCCAGGGGGTGTTTCTCTAAGCATACTCCTAGTGTTGTGATGCTTTTTCACTTATAACTTTGTCATCAAAAACAGCAAGCTACATTGATAAAAGACAGTGCAGAAAAAGGAGGCTTATTAAATCAGTTAAAGATTGTAATTGCTAAGTAATTTTGACTAATAACCCACAGAGTTTTAAAGTCAAATAACTGCTTTTGAGAATTCTTATTTTTACGATTTTTTAATAGGATAGCGTGGGTAAAAGTCAAAGCAGTTGCTCAATTGCCAATATGACTTAGCTTGTCTTACTCATTTTTCTTATATCCAGTAAATGCGGGGTATGTGACATTATTTCATTACCCTTGGAACTAGTGCTATAATTTGTATCCACCATATTACTGATCCGCAGGACTCGTTGACACAAGTGATCATGTGCAAGAGCTTAGCACGATGTAAAAAAGGCTGAGGCATTTTGTGAATAAAGTGAATCATATTGATGTTTATATGTAAAGCAGTTACTGCTTCCTTGGTGTTAGAAAGAAACTTCCACAATCAACAGTTTAACCTGTAATTGTGCAGTGAGAGCTGCTTTTTCTGAATCATTTTGCTCTGGCCGTTGTCATAGACAAGATACTAAAATATTGATCAAGCATGGTAATTCCAAGGTTTCCTAGCTCTGTCATTAGTTTCCTCTCTGCCTTATCCACTTCAGTTGCTTCTGTTCAGCCAATCATCTTCCCCCATCTTCTCCCCTGTTGTAGGGCAGTCAATGCATGCTTTACCATGGTATCCCTGCACATTCTATCTATCTTTGCAGTTTATATCTAGATCACCTGAATCCCTCAAATACATCCTTTTCCTCCAGCTATTCACATGCACTCACTACATCTTTCTCTCCTCAGGCCCACTCTGACAGCTCCTCCTGTGCTGCAGCAGGACTGAAAGTAGGAGGGGGGGTGATCAGCATCTCTGGCCTCTGGGCTGTGAGGAGGGAGCATGCTGCCCTCCACCATGGCTTCAGAGCCAGAGGAGTGCTCTGCCTCCCTGCCATGACTCGCCCCACCTCACTATAACAAACCCCTGGCTATACCTGGATCCCAAGGGGTTAAATATAACCAAGGTGCACTTTATTTTGTGTGTGAATTTTGCATGCAGGTAAAGTGGAATTTTCAGCCTGAAATGGTCATTCAAAAATGCCAGGGAGCGTTAGATTACCACTAAAGTTTCAAAAACGATAAAGGAAACTGAAGAAGTACCTCTATTTTTGAAAAGTCTTATAAATTCTAAACTATCCATTATTTGGGGGAAGTTAGGAATGGTTAATGTAATATTTGAACTTTAGGTTTGGCAGTAGTAAGTGTATTTTTTCATCATGTTGGTGAATATGTGACTATCGTATCCATTGAAATAAAAATAGTACTACTACTAGTAGAATCAAGTCCCTCAATAGCACAGCGTTCCCATATAATTTGCTTGCTTTGGTTTTCTCTTTCAGCTTGGTTGCTGATAGCAAGAAGATTAGTTCCTGTTTATGTTTGAAGAAGCTTTTTACAAGTATCTGTCATAGTGTATTTTGCCTATTGTTCATTGACTATACAAAAGCAGGTGCTGCTAAATATATATATTTTTTGAAGGAGCAGATTGTTTTATTCATCAGTCTTCAAGGTCTGGTGCTGCAGTGACGTGCATGTGTGTGGACATATGTACAGCTCTGTGAAAGTTGTCATGGAAGCTTTCTTCCCTTAGATCACAGCAGGATGAGGGCTCAAATAGACTGTTGAGATTGATGAGATGGCTAGAGACTCCGTTAATAGAGCAGGTTGTTTTGTTTTAATTCTTCACTATTTACTGTTGGCTTATTTTTGCATTTTTCTCAGTGTAGACATTAGGGATGTTAAAAGGCATTTAATCAACTAATCGACTAGTCAATGGAATTTCCATCGACTAGTCAATTAGTTGATAAAGGGAGCTGCAGATCCGCAGCAGGGTTAGCTCCTGGCCCCAGGAGCGAACACCGATGTGCCTCTGTCTTTTAAATGTATTAAGAGCCTAGTGGCTCTTAATACATTTAAAAGGCTAAAGCACAGCTGAGGGGATCAGGCACGAGACGGGAATCAACTGATTCCCTGCTTGCACCCAGTACCTTGCTACACTTCTGCCTCCTCTGCTCCTCCCCTTCCCCCCCCCCCCATGGAGATGGTGCTGGGGAGAATTGGCTTTTAAGCTGGCTCCCCAGCACCAGCTCCTGCTCCCCCCACTTTGCTGCCTTTGTCTGATAGAGGCAGGGGAGGTGGGGAATGATTAGTTGAGTCACTAGTTGTCTCTCTGATAAGCATATGCTTATCGGATAGTCGACTAGTTGCTTACATCCCTAGCAGACATTGGAGCTGGAGGGGTTAGTTGTTTAATAAGCACACCTGGGTGGAGAAAGGTAATTCAGTTTTGTACAGGTCCTGGAGTCCTTAGCAGTTCATCAGGAGGGCAGGAAACCAACGGTCTTGGAGAAATGATTCAATTTAACGGAATCAGCAAATTCTGACTCAAATATATTTCATCAGAGTTTTTTTTCTGGCCAACTTTATTTACATTTGCATCATACTTGTGGTTTGCTTTCCAACACCACATGGCAGTTTGTGGTTTTCTAAAAAATATTGTTGATATTTATTTTAAAATGAGGGCACACTTCTATTTGTTTTAAGTTCTGAATCTCTTCCCCACCTTTTTTAAACAAAATCAAAATTTTGGACCTAAGGTCTTTATCCAAAGTACACTGAAATAAATGTGAATTTTTCTGTGATCTTCAGCAGTGAGCTTTGGATCAAACCTGAAATTGTTTGTGTCCTTTTATGCATGAATGTCCAATATCCAAGCATCAGTAACAGCTGTGTTGTTTGTGTGTTTGGCTAGTACGGGAATTCTTCAGTGCTGGCCCCCACCTTGCGCCCCCCAGACTGGTACTGGAGAATGCTGGCAGGTCTGGCCTGTGTCTCTTCTCCCTGCTCTGCCCCACCCTACCCTGGTCTGGCCCCCGGGGAGAAGCCAGCAGGGAGAGTGCACAGCACCCCCCAACTGCCCTGGGCTGGGCCTGGAGGGAAACCGGTAGGCAGGGTGCATAATCCACGCTGTCCTGTGGAGAAGCTGGCGGCCCTCACCTGTTCCCTCTCCTCCTAACCCCCTGCCCTGACTCCTGCACACCCACCCTTCCCTGAGCCCCTCCTCAGTCTCCCACCCTGACTCCTACACCCCCTCCCAACCTGGGTCTCCTGGCCTGATTCTCCCCCTCCGCCCCACACACACGTTTCCAAGACTCTGCCACCTCCCACACCACCAGGCCCCTGATCTAAAGGACCCGGGCAATACCATGTAAGTCAGTGGTCCCCAACTTTTTGGGGCTGCTGGGCACCTGGGGACGGCACCGCACATGCGCCCAGGACCCGGGGTGCAAGAATGTCTCAGGCCGGCCCTGGTCACTAAGCGGGCGCACATAAATGTCCCAGCAGGTGCCATGGCGCCCGCGGGCACTGTGTTGGGGACCACTGGTGTAAGTTATATAAGGAAGCTTTAAAAGGTGTGTACTGAGCCCTGAAAAGAAGCAGGCAGCCCTTTTCATTGCAGCACAGTGACTGTCAGGTCAAATAAATCTGTAACTGAAAATCAAGTTCAGTCATGAGGTGAGTGGGTTTGGTCCAGACTTTGTCCAAGGAAATTAAGTCAGTAAGGTGGTAGCTCACTCTGTAGTCTTTATTCAGATGAAACTCCGATTTAGTTCAATGTGAGTCTTGCTTGTATGGGATTTAGTTCAATGGGAGTAGGACTTGTATGAAGAGAGATACAAAATTTGCAGTGAATACTTGCTGATGTTGTGGGAGGGATAGGTCAATATCTATATGCCTAGTTGCTTATGAAAAAGGATTCTTATTAGGGTTGTGAACATTAGGGCTGTCAAGCAATTAAAAATTGTATTAGCGATTAATCGTGCAATTAAAAAATTTAATCACGATTAATCATGTGCAACTCCCATTTAAAACGCAGCTGATCCCGGGCTCCATGCAGTGCTTCCCCTTGGAAGTGCTGGGCTGACGTTTCCAAGGAGCAGTGTGATGCGGAGCCCGGAGTCAGCTGGAGTGCAGCCTGCGATTAACACGTTAATTTTTTTAACCCGTTAATCCTGTCCTGCATTAATCACAGGCGTTAATGCAGGTCAATTGACAGCCTAGTGAAAATGTAAAATGTACACACCGTTCACTGGCGAGCCTGGGCTCATCAATTAACCTTCACAATTACACGCAGGCTCCCAGTATGCGTGGGGAGTCGGCTTAAAAGCTGACTCCCAGCACACACTGGCTTCCAGCGAGCTTCTTGCCCACCTGCTCTGCTGCTTCTGATGTTGTATGTGTGTGTGGAGGGGGGACAGGCAGGAGCCGGTACCTGTGGGGAGCTGCCTACTACCCAGCATGTAATAGGTGAAATTTTCAGCAGTTACATGGTTACTTAATTACATGTGTTTTAACATCCCTAATACTTATATACTTAGGCCAGTGGTGGACAAAAGGGCCTCCGTGGGCCAGATCCAGCCTGCCAAGTGAGTTGATTCGGCCCATGGCCGCTCTGCTGCTCCCCCGTCCTCAGCCCAATCAAGACCTGGGGCCAGGGGAATGCGCAAAATCTACTTCTTGCACCAGGGGCATGTGGAGGCAGAGGGAACCCTGCCCCCCCCCCCCCCCCCCCCCCCCCCGGTGGGGTGGGGCGGGGAAGCCTGAGACTATGTCTGCTCCCCCGCCCCCAAACCGTTCCCAGCGGCTGGGAGGTGTGGCAGTAGGAGGGGAGGTGCCTCCCAAACTAAGGGGAAAGCCTCCCTTTGGCCCCCCTTCTGATCGTTCCTTCCCCCTCACACCTAATGGGTGTGGTTCACTATCCCATATAGTGGCACTTAGACCACTAACAGTGACAGATAAGAATGATTAAGCTCTACAGCCTAAGCTCAGAGCCAGTTGGCTTTATAGATCAAGCTGTAGAGGCTCCTACACTAAGGTCCCAGGTTCAAATCTGCCTGCAGGTGGAGCATGGGAAATCTCCTGACACTGTCAGGGGTGTGTGGCACCTAGAGGGAACCACCAGCTATTCAAAACACCCTGGCAGGGTGGGGGGGGGGCAAAGACTTCACATGCTCTCCCAGGCCAGTCAGGGTTTATGACTAGGGGAGCATACACCCAAGGTCCCATCCCTTCTGGGGTGGCCCGTAACCACTTCCAAAATTCACGAAGTGGCCCCCCCTTCAAAAATTATTGCCCACCCTTGACTTAAGACCCTGTGTCAAAGCTGTTCCCTACTCTGGCACGATGAATATAGAAGTGAGGGCCTGCAAGAACACTCCAAAACCTTGCCTCTACAGGCTCTGGTACAACCCGTCCTCCCGCCCCCCAAATCCTAATACCCAGATTTTGGGGAATCTTCTGCCACCAACCTAAGTAATTCCAAGAAAACCAGGGAAGAGATGACTTGGGAAATCTCTATCCTAAGGCAAAACTCTCCCCCTGAACCAACCTCTGTTTTACTTGGAGTTGGGAAAAACAGAGGGAATTCACAGACAACAGTGGACTCTGCCCTTATAACTAGGCACTGAGTACACAACAATCAAGCAATCCTGGTTAATTAGAAAAGAAAACAATGCTTTATTATCAAAACAAAACGACAGTTGCAAGCATAGTAAAGTGGCTAGATGGAAAGAGTCACCAATTGATATAGATAGTCAGGGAAACCCCGGGGCTAAAACTTAGTTACAAAGAAAAAATCCCACAATTAACTGCTCAGGCATTATTTCCAAATTCCCAAACAAGGAAAACAGTAAATCCTGCTGGACTAGCTAAACGTTTCCCTACTTAAACATTGTAAGAAGTCCATTCTTGGAGAGAGAAGTGTCTCCCATCTGACTCAGTACTTGGAAGAAACTGCTCTGCCTTTCAGACAAAGAGCAGTGAGATAAACCCCCTCTTTTCCAGTTTGAAATTCCAACCAGCATTGTTACTGGCTGACCACCGGATACCTTACTAGGTACAGAGTTAATCCCTTAGTCACCAGGTGCTGGTCAGCACTCCTGGCTATGACACTCTGCTTCTACAGCTGACTCCATACAGGTGAATCTACATTGACTCAAATAGGGCTTCTTAGGAATGCAGGGTTCTGCTCATACACATGCAGAAGCAGGGTCAGAGCCCTAGAATGTATTATTTGCTCATGTTAAAATATCACAACTTTAGGTGCAGTACCATCATTTATAAAGTAACTTTTGTTTGAAATTAACTTTGAAAATTCAAAGTACTTACATTAGAATTATGTATTTTGTTGTTAAGGAATTTTGAAGTTGCTTACTTCTGGGTTTTTTTTTATAGTAAATACTAAAAAGAACTTGAAAGATGAAATTGAATCTATTTTGCGGGAGAGGATTATGGTTTTGGATGGAGGCATGGGGACCATGATCCAGCAACATACATTATCAGAAGAGGACTTCCGAGGGCAAGAATTTAAAGATCATCCCAAATATCTGAAAGGAAACAATGACCTTTTGAGTATAACTCAACCTGATATAATCTACAAAATTCACAAGGTATTGTATTGCCTGACTTTTGAGAGTTCTATTAAAAATGATTTTTTTAATATGATTGATTTCTATGTACAACCTTAACTGTTAGCAGACTTTTTTTTCTGAATTTCTCTCATCTTCTGTTTTAATTTTTAAAATATTTTTAAAACATAAAAATAGATGTATTTGGTTAGACCAATGATCCATCTAACCCAGTGTCCTGTCTTATGACATTGGTCAATGCCAAATGCTTTCAGAGGGAAAGAACAGAACAGGGTAGTTGTTGTGTGATGCATCCCGCATCATCCAATCCCAGCATCTGACAGTCAAAGGTTTAGGGACATCCAGAGAATTGGATTGCATCTCTGGACATCTTGACTAATAGCCACGTGAAGGACCATGGCCTCTGTGAAGTTACCTAATTATTTTTTGAACCCAGCTATATTTTTTGGCCTTCACAGAATCCCCTGGCAACGAATTCCACAAGTTGACTGTGGTGTGTGAAGTACTTCCTTTTGTTTTATTTAAACCTGCTTCCTATTAATTTCATTGGGTGATACCTCATGTTGTGAGAAGGGATGAAGAACACTTCTTTATTCACACCATTCATGATTTTAAGGATCTCTGTCATGG
The DNA here is from genome assembly GCA_030068395.1 of Apalone spinifera. Classification (NCBI taxonomy): domain Eukaryota; kingdom Metazoa; phylum Chordata; order Testudines; family Trionychidae; genus Apalone; species Apalone spinifera. The sequence continues at coordinate 66,259,090 of CM057847.1, read as the reverse complement.
CTCTTTTCCAAACTGAACATTCCCAATCTTCTGAATCTTTCTTTATATGGAAACTGCTTCATATTCCTAATCATTTTTGTTGCCTGCACTTTTTCCATTTCTAATACCTTTCTTGAAATGGGGCAGACAGTATTGCCTGCAGTATTCCTGGTGTGGGTGTAGCAATGGATTAATACAGTAACACTATGATATTTACTGACTTATTATGTGTCCCTTTTCTAATTGTTTCTAATATTCTGGAAGCTTTTTTGACTGTTGCTCTGCATTGAGCAAGTGTTTTCAGGGAATTCTCTACAGTGACTCCAAGATCTCTTTCCTGGCTGGTAACAGCTAATTTAGACCCCATCATTTTACTTGTATAGTTCAGATTATGTTTTCTACTGTGCATTCACATCCCTACTCCACGTCGTACCTAATCAAGAATTGCCTAACCTCTTGTGGGTTCCAAAACTAGCTGGTGTAAGAAGCAATCATTAATGATGTCTAGACATTTTAACTCTGCATCCCATCTGGAGGTGATTTACACCCAGTCAATATAAGGGTAGTTGAAGAAATTATCCATTATTACTTTCCAGTTCCCCGTGGCTCCTGCTGCTGCAGGGTTTGTGAGGGGGCTTGACAACTGCTATCGCCCCATGTCAGGCCCCCTACGATAATCCCCAAAGCTTGTCCTTGGGGGGAGGGGGTGTACAACGTGGGGAGAGAGAGCAGGCAATAGTGGGA
>CM057847.1:66243857-66255917 GCA_030068395.1 Apalone spinifera | reverse complement strand
AAACTTCCTAACTGTCAGGTTGGTTAAACACTGGAATAAATTGCCTAGGGAGGTGGTGGAATCTCCATCTTCGAAGATTTTTAGGAGCAGGTTGGATAGACATCTGTCAGGGATGATCTAGATGGTACTTAGTCCTGCCATGAGTGCAGGGGACTGGATTCGATCACCTCTCGAGGTCCCTTCCAGTCCTGTGACTCTAATATAGTGATTGGAATATCTGTTACACTGCATTGTAATTTCTCTTTAGGGCGCTGTGCTGTGCATTTAAAATAGATAAATGAAACTTGCTATTTGATCATGCAACAAAGAGTAATTAAAAGAAAACTTGGACTGAATTGATGGCTTGCCGTGGCATTGTTTGTAAATACTATATTAACCCTTATTGGATACAATCAGAGCTACTCAACTGCCCAAAGCTAATTTAGATTCTCCTGTACCTCATGTAGTAGAGGCTTGTGTGTTTGGAACAGGAGGCTCTGAGTTAAATCTGCATTGTTGCCATGATGTCTTCAGAGATGGCTACAGTATTTTGACTATATGTGGCTAGAGTTGCTATGTGACATTTCTTCCATTGTTTAGAGAATAAGAGATTTGTTGCTGGTGCTATGGGTCCTACAAACAAGACTCTCTCTGTGTCTCCCTCGGTGGAAAGATCAGACTACAGGAGCATCAGTACGTATTTGTAATTCAGTTCTATTTAACTTTCACGATACCTTACAGGAAAGTGTCTCCAGCTAAAGATCTGAAATAAATCACTTAAATTAATTCTTACTTTGCAGCATTTGATGAGCTGGTTGAAGCATACAAAGAACAAGCCCGAGGACTTTTAGATGGAGGGGTTGATATCTTGTTAGTAGAAACCATATTTGATACAGCCAATGCCAAGGTGAGACTTTTGGGAAAACTTGAAAGTGATTTGAACCTTGTTGTTACATGCCTAAATAAAATATTTCAGTGTGGAGGCTATAGAGGAGATTTGTAGTTATTATTTATCAAACACAGAAAAGTTCTCTTTTGTCTGGTGTTATCTGTTTTACTACGTAGTTCAATGGTTATAGGTTTATCTGTTTATACTGTGTAGTTCAATAGTTATAGATTTTCAAGGCTTTTTATTAGAACTTGTGGACAAAGAGTGAGGAAAAATACAAAGTTTATTTTGAACCCTCCCCCCCTTTTTTTATTTTGTTAAAATTCACAACTTTCTGACCAGCACTAGTCTATATAATGACAGTGAAAGTTGACAATTAAAAAAGGTCAAACTTTACCCTGAGAGAGAGAGAGCGAGAGAGAGAGCGAGAGCGCATGTACCTTTTAGGGGGAAGGGATCGCTCAGTGGTTTGAGCTTTGGTCTGTTAAACCCAGGGGTGTGAGTTCAATGCTTGAGGGGGCCACTTAGGGATCTGGGGCAAATCTGTCAGGGATGGCACTTGGTCCTGCCATGAGTGCAGGGGATTGGGCTTGATAACCTCTCAAGGTCCCTTCCAGCTCTATGAGCTAGGTATATCTCCATATATTTTTTATTTTATATTCCTTAATATTCAGGGTCCCTTTGTGAATGTTTGAAGTTTCATATTGTAGAATATGAAAGATATGGATGTCATTCAGTGATAGTAATAATTTCATAGCATGACATTGTAGGGTGAGGTCCCTACTAGGGATGTAAGAGTGTATGGTTAAATGATTAACCGATAAATGAAAGCTTATTGGTTAATGCTACCGACTACACTCTTCCTCTCCTCCTCTCCCCCCTGTGGTTCTGCTAGTAAATGTTTTTAGCAGGCTGGCCAGCAACCTGCCTCTGTCCCAGCTCACATTGGGTCCTGAGAGCTACCTCCGCTGAGGATCTGCAGGGAAAGTAATTTAGTAGCCAGGGGACAGGCAGCCCGGCTCAGTCCTGGTTTGTGCCAGGTCCTGGGAGCTACCTCCCCCTGCAGCTCTGCAATAATATTTTGCTTGCAGAGCCACAGTGCGGATAGCTCCTGGGACCCAGCGTGAGCCAGGATTCTCTCCTAAAATACTCTGAGTGCAGAGACGTAGCCGGGATAGTTGCTGCCACAAGCCGGGATGGAGTGCTTGCAGTGCTAACCCTTACTGATTAATCATGCAGTTGACAAAATCATGTAGTTGACAAAATAGTTGTCAACTATACGATTAACAGATTATCTGCTACATACCTCCTACACCTTGTGCTCATGAAGGAAGGCATTTTCCCTACATATTATGTAGCCATCCCATGCTAAAATTCTGTGGAAACTACTGTGGACTAAGTGGACATAAATGTAGGGGTTATGAATTGAGAATAATTCTTGCGACTACATAAAACACATTAAATCCACACTATGGAAATGATTAGTAGATGTAACACAGACTTTAACTGTGTGGTTATCCTATGTGCTGTAGACATGAGTGATGAATAATGGTGTACAAATCTTAGCAAGTACATTTATATGATTTTTGTGTTTAAAAGAGTCTTGGGCTGCCAACTTGCCCTGATACATTTAACACCACCATAACATGTCTGAAAACTTAGAGGTTTCTGGGGGAGAATGAATGTTCTTGAGTATAGAAAAATTTTCCAGACTCTAGCAATATTGTATGGTAAGTTGTGTAAAAGGTTATTCATGCTTCATTAACTTGCAATCTTTATTATTAAACAGGCAGCTCTCTTTGCTCTCCAGAAACTGTTTGAGGAAGAGTATGATCCCAGACCAATATTTGTAAGTGCAAAATATTTCACTAATTTTAACTAAAATGATTTAATATTTCTGTGTGTGGTTCCCTATCATGTCTGAGATGGCAGCTCAGCAAGAATAACAGTGATGCAGTAAGAAAAAAAAAAACCCAGACAAAAACAAAACACACACAGTATAACACACAAATAATATGTTTTTGAAAATTGCCTTGTCTTGATGAACTTACCGTGATAGTCTTAGGACAGTGGGAAAACATTTTTCTCTCATATCATATGGAGCATTTTTGAGGCCAAAGTATTTTATTTTATAGCTCCATATTTGTTCGTTGCCCTTCACAGATGAATTTTTAAAAGAAAGTCAGGGACCTTCCCCAGAAAGTTGACAATCTAAGGCCTCCAATTCTGGTGTTTGTTGTGACTTACGGGAGTCACTGTGTGGGCAAAAGGATCTGCTGATGCACAGCACATCGCAGGATTGGTCTTAAATAATAACTGCCTGCTGTGGGCCCCATAGGGCTGGAACAGCCTCCTGCCCGGAGCGAGTGGAGAGCTGTTCCAGCCCCTACCAGTTAGCTGGATAACCCTTTACCTCCATAGTCGGAAGTTTATCTTTTTACTTGCCAGAACATTTGGGGAAGTTGCACAGAAAATCATTTCCTGCTTGGGTTGACTGTGATCATTTTGAACCAAGCGCTGTTCATCTTATTTTGGCTTTTGAGAGTGCAGTATTAGTAACAAAAGCTCTTCTCTTCTGTCCTCTCTCCTCCCCACTCTGTCTCCTCTGTACTTTAGGTTTCTGGAACTATTGTAGATAAGAGTGGACGCACTCTCTCTGGCCAGACAGGAGAGGCATTTGTCATTAGTGTATCCCACAGTGAGCCACTTTGGTAAGATAATGTGTTTTCTACAGTCTATTACTTACCATAATTACTGGTAAGTTTTGTAAGATCCTGTCAACATGCTAATCATGCTATCTGCAGCCATATTTAACCATGTTTGTCACTAGTGCATTGTAGTGTGGTTTCTTTGTCTGGTGTAGCAGAAATTATTTTCCCTGAGAACCAAGGTGTAATGTACCCCTCACTTATGTGTCCTTATTACTGTTGTGCAGCTTAACAAAGTTCCTGGCCGTATTAGCAAGGGAAATTATGCTAGAACAGGGGTGGGCAATAAAACAGTGGTGGTTCACCAGGGTTAGCCCCTGATGGGCCGCCAAAGCTAGATTTACCTGTGTCTCTGCAAGTACCAGCAAGCGCAACTCCCATTGGCTGTGGATAGCCATTCTCAGTCAATGGGATCAGTGGGAAGCAGCGTGGACAGGGACACCGCTTACCACAGCTCCCATTGGCCAGAAACAGCAATCCATGGCCAGTTAAAGCTGTGATTGCCTGTGCCTGCAGAGACGCTGGTACCTGCAGAGGCGCAGGTAAATATAGTGGTGAAGGCCTGCCAGGGCCTAAGCCTGGTGGACCAGAAGTGGCCTGCAAGCCTAGTATTTGCCCACCCTGTGCTAGAACCTTACATTTAACAACTAGCTATTAACACAGTAATATTCAAATGTTCGTGGTATAGTTATGAATCCAGTGTAGCCAAGACTTAAGTGAATCCCATTGTATCAGTCTTCAGAAGCAGGGCAGAAGGTGAAAGAATTGAATTCTCATGAAAGCTGCTTGTCCATTCTCTCTCAGATGAGAGTTACTCCTTTATCTTCCTTTCCCCAAAATGATGTGTGAACTGAGGCCTGATCCACATTGGACAGTGAACCATATTAGACAATGGAGCTCAAGCTGAATTTTAACATGGTTCTGCCTTCTGTGATTTCTGCTGTGTAACTGGCTGATATAGACATGATCAAACTGTTGTAAAACTAATTTCTGAAGCCATGTTTGAATCTGAAGCCTAGGCTTTCAAATTTACTTTGCAAAGACAGTTACTATCTGGAGTAGGGGGAGCTTAGATCTATTTTATGGGAGAAAAGAGATCCCCGTGTCAGATCATATGGCTAAATGATGAGATTCCATTGCAACATCCTTTCCCCTGATTTGTTACAGAATTCCAAATGTTCACTGAATTTTTCTCATAAAAGGATATTCTGAAAAATACTGTCACTTCTAGGTGATTATTTAACAAAAATATATTTTCTCCATGCTGACATAAATGTTAGAAATTTTTTCATTGAAAGCATAGATTCTGTAAAATTTGGCAGCTGCATAAGACAGAGACCCGCATATAACTGTATTTCCCTCTCTTTTTCCTCCTTTCCTTGTGATTTTTTTCTATATCCTTTTCTGCCTCGTTCTCTAGCTACATAAAGATTTACACAAAAAAGTAATTGCCTATGGTTTGCAAAGTTTTCCTGTGATTTTTAAATATTTTCATTTGCTATTGGACACGTACGTAGTGCATGTTGTGACAAACCACTCTTTGTTTTTACAACAAAATCCCAGTTCAAAACAGCAGTCTGTCATCCCAGCAAAGCAGACATGCAAGACTGTATTATCAAACAACGAACCCAGCTTTTCTGACACATCCCACTTCCCACCCCTTCTTCAAGGACCTACTTTCGCAGACCAGAAATTGAGAAAGATGAAACATATGGAATCTCTTGGAACTTGATTCACTCACTATCACAGCCTAGAGATCTATGCTTGGCATAGGTCTTGGCCTCAGATAAAGTGCTCATGACTCTCTAGTGTCTTTAGGGAGGATAGAAGGAGAACTAGAGCAGAAACTGAGACCATATTAAACTATAATACAAAATGTATGAATACTCTGTGCTTGATTGTGTTTGTAATCCCACTTTACACAGCTATAGCGAACAAAGCCTTAAAGTGAGAGTGAATTACATTTAACCCCACTTTAAGGTCCCATTGTGCTACCAAAGCGGTATATATGAGAGTCTGGCTATCTATGTCTAATGCCATTATACCTGTTCTCTGACATTCGCACATGCCTTCAGTTTTCTCCAGAGTACAATTTGAAGTAGTGAGTTGGAGATGTAAATCAGTGTTTTGGTTTGGGTCACGATTAAGGATTGTACACACATTCTCACTCAGTGCACTATCAGCATAGCTGATATTGGTTAGGGTACTGCTGCTAACAGTGGGCATACTTTCAAAATGATAACATTGAATGGTGCTGTCCTCATGTCAGCTTCTGCTGTGAGGATAAATCCTCCAGAAAGTCTCGAGAAATGGTTTTGGTACCTGATGTGTAATAAATCCACTGAGATTGTCTAAGTATTTTGACATTCATTGATTACACAGTTGTCTCTAAAATATCTTGCCACTGAGGTGAGGCAAAGAGAGAGCGACGATGAGTCTATGTTCCAAGAGACAGATGGAGCTGAGATAAGGCAGAGGGAAATGCAGTTGGCTAAGATGAAGAGAGAACCTGAAAAAAAGAAGTGAGCTACTCTGTCATCTTATAAATCAAACATGACATAACACTGTAGAGTCAATTGCATTTATCTACAGTTAGTGTGGATGACTTCATTAACTACCCTTATCTTTACTTCGCTTCAGCAATCCTGGCTTTGGAACCTTTTCTTATTTCATGAAAATAAATTATCTTTGCACCTTTGTAATGACATATGCCCTGCTCCGTAGTGCATGATATGTATGTCTGGAGGTCCATAAGTGACTTATCGGTGCTTAAACACAAAATTCAGTGGAGGAGTGGGGGTGGTAGGATTCCATTGAAAGCTATGGTATATTTAAATAGAATGATCCAAGGCAAACAGAGTTCAGAAATGCAGTAAAGTTGTAGACTAGGCTCTTAGATCACAACCTGTTAGCATAAGGGGAGTTGCACGTTGTTCAGTTATGGAAAAATAATTGTACAGTGTACAGATCCCCACTCCCTGATGACTATTAGAAGCTAACTGGAGTCCAGGGATTTGTATATTGTCTGTATGGTTACTTCTCAATAATTGTACAGTGAGCACGCAAACTCTTTTGCTCTGATTCAGTTACCGACACAATTCCCATCAGGTGCACATGTGAAACATCTCACCTATCCACCCCAGTCCTGAATTGAACTGCTCCAAATTGGGGGAAGTTCTATAGAAATGTGCACTTTACAGCCTTCTCTGTGGCAGACTACTTCAGCGGGCTACTGGGAGGTTGGGACAAGACTATGGTCCTGTATCCTTCCCATCACTTTGGAGTAGCTTGTGTCCTTTTTAAAGCAGCAGGAGTTATTGTTGGAATGCGTGGTTAGGAGAAGCTCCTCAGAAACAATTTATGAGAGCCAGTCTAGCACACACTTACTTTTTTCGGTGGGGAGGGGTGAATTGTAGTCCATTAGAAGCATGACATGGAGTGAACAGGAGATTGTATGTTAAAGGTCTTATTCGTATACCTGGAGCATGCAAAATTCTCTTTGACATCAGTGTAGGAATGTTGGCTTTGTATTCAGGAGTGGGCCCTGAGGGTAGCACTTTCCTATCTGATGTGGAAAGAAAATATATTTGTGCTTAATATGCTGGTGAAGTTGCTCAAGAAGCTTATACATGTGAAAGATCTCTGCTGTAATGTTGTCTAAGGGGGCATAAGGCCTTTGCAGAGAAACTAAATCAATTCTTTACATCAGTCTTCATGGCTGAGGATGTGAGGAAGATTCCTAAACCCAAGCTCGTTCTTTTTAGGTGATGAATCTGAGGAACTGTCACAGAGTGAGGTGCCGTCAGAGGAGGTTTTGGAACAAATTGATAATTTAAACAGTAACGAGTCACCGGGACCAGATGGTGTTTACCCAAGAGTTCTGAAGGAACTCAAATGTGAAATTGTCAAACTACTAACTATGGTTTGGTACCTATCATTTAAATGAGCTTCTGTTCCAAATGACTGGGGGATAGCTAATGTGACACCAATTTTTATATAGGGCTCCAGAGGTGATTTAACAATTGCAGGCCAGTAAACCTGACCTCGGTACTGGGCAAACTGGTTGAAACTGTAGTAAAGAACAGAATTGTCAGATACGTAGATAGATACACATACTTTTTGGAGAAGAGTCAACATGGTTTCTGCAAGGGAAATCAGGTATCACCAATCTATTAGAAATCTTCAAATGGGTCAACAAACATGTGGACAAGGGAGATCCACTGGATATAGTGTGCTTAAATTTTTCTGAAAGCCTTTGACAAGGTCCCTCACCAAAGGTTCTTATGCAAAGTAAGTTCCCTGGGATAAGAGGGAAGGTTCTCTTATGGGTCAGTACCTGGTTTAATGGTACGAATCAAAGGGTAGGAATCAATAGTTTTCAAAATAGAGAGAGTTAATAGTAGTGTCCCCCAGGGCTCTTGATTGGGACCAGTGCTATTGAAAATATTCATAAATGATCTGGAAAAAAGGTTGAGTGAGCTGGCAACATTTTCAAGTGCTACACAATTTTACTCAAGATCATTACGTCCAAAGCAGACTGAAGAACTATAAAGGGATTTCGCAAAACTGGGTGACTGGGCAACAAAAGGGCAGATGAATTCAGTAATGAAAAGTAATGCACATTGGAAAACAAGATTCCAATTATACATGTAAAATGATGGGGTCTAAATTAGCTGTTGCTCCACAAGAGAGAGATCTTAGAGTCATTGTGGAAAATTCTTTGTGAAAACATCCATTCAATGTGCAGCAGCAGTCAAAAAAGAGAACAGAATGTTGGGAATTACTAAACAAAGGCTAGCCAATAAGACAGAAGAGATCATATCTCCTCTCTAAATCATGGAGAATAGGCCTATCAATGGCTATTAGCCAGGATGGACAGGGCTTTTATTTGCCAGAAGCTGAGAATGGGCAATGGGGGATGGAACAATCGACAATTGTCTGTTCTCTTAATTCCTTTTGGGGCATCTGGCATTGGCCACTATTGGAATAGTGGGATACTATTGGAAGATGGGATACTCAGTTAGATGGGCCTTTGGTCTGTCTCATTATGGCCATTCTTATGTTCTAGTCACTGAAACATAGAATATATTTGCTGAATAAATTCAGGTATACAAGTTTAATGTTGCGTGTGGGCATCTTTACTGATACACTCATTTTCTTTTGAGTTTTAAAAATGCTTTAGCAAAGAAAAATGTATCTGAACTGGGTAGTTTGAAACAGTTCTTTGATCTTTCTACCGTCTCCATTTTTTCTTGTAGAAGAAGGCAGTGTCTTTTTCTAATGAAACCCTAGCATTTTGGATCTGATGGAACTTTCATACCTACAATGTAGAAAACAGAAGGAACAAATACTGCTAAGATAGATGGTCACTTTCCACTTGCACTTGTATTTCAAACCTTGTTTCATTATTCCCTCTGTTGCTGCAGGCTGGTGCCTCAGTATGCTTTATAAACATCAGGTTGTTTTTTTGTAGTAACAGTATTATAGAAGAGCACAATTTAAGCTGTTCCCATGGAATGTTGAGATCCTAATGAAGCTTTTACATCCTTTCATGGGGGAAGTGGGCAGTACTTAATTAGAGCAGGTTACTGGGTAGCATAAGGAAAGTAATGTATCATGAGTTCTGTGGGGATGACTCCAGTCTCTTATGAGTGGTGGAGCTGAGGTGGGCTAAACAGAAAATTGGTAAGAGGGCTGCACTATGCATATTGTGAGCAGACATTTATTTATTTTTTCAACAATATGCACTTAAACATGTGTTTTACCTGTGCTATCAAAATAAAAATAAATACCAGGCAGATGGGTTTTAAATTTCATCTATGGAATCTCACTGGTACAATATTTATTCTCTGAAAATCAACAGGAAAAAAAATCTAAGCCAATAAATAAACAAACTAATCCTAATAAAAGTAAAGAAATTGCAAACTTTTGGGGACAATGCTATTTAAATTATATGAATAGTTGATGACTTTAAATCTAAGAATGTAAAGTTAGTCATTTACACACACCAAAGTAGGGATATTTGGAAAATTTGGAGACTCAGTGCCATAATGAAACAGCTCACACTGTGGTCAGTCTGGAGCCTGGGACCTTCATGCTAGAGATGGTTAGTTGAGCACAAGTACGATAGGAGGCAAAACCCAAAGGTTTCAGGTAGTGTCCTCTATCCTGAGCAGCAGCTGGAGGAGGTAGTGGGTGGGAAAAGGGATGAATGCTGGGTCTGTGCAGCTCCTGAGCTCCAGCTAGCTTGCAAACCTAAGTGTGATCAGCCTGGACCATAGCATGTGTAGCTGCAGCAAACACATTGTAGGGAGCTGCCCTCTGGGGATGTGACCCAGGCAGCGGGGAAGCTGGGAAGCCATTTTAGATTTTGATAGGGGAAGGCAAGTTTAATCATGTTTCCAGGATCTATCTGAAAATTATAGTTTAACAGACAGTGATTTAATTAGCTTGCAGGAGCCACTGTATCTAATTCCTATATAAAGAAAAATATATACACACAAACCTATTAAACCGATGTTTTAAGTTTATATGTAAATTTAGAACAGATTTAGAAGAGATAATACAACAAGATATTCCCAGTTTCAAACCTTGAGATACCAATTTTGGAGTGTTAATATAGCCATCAGCAACACATTGGAAACTTTGTCCTCTGTCTTAAATAGAGATAAATAAAAAATAAATAAAATCTGCTATTTTTCTTTAACAGACATAACACTCAGTTACTTGTGGGAGAGTGCTATTGTTGCCGGTGTTTGCTTGTTTGTGTTTTGCTTTCAACCAGCAATATATGAAATTTGCAATTTTTATTTTTTCAGTATTGGCTTAAACTGTGCATTAGGAGCAGTTGAAATGAGGCCCTTCATAGAAGCAATTGGGAAGTGTACGACGGCCTACATCATCTGTTATCCCAATGCAGGTGTGTGTGTTATGTGTTTTTATGTGTGTGTACACAAAGTAAATTAGTTCAGCCTTTCTATACCACTAGAAGTAATACTCCAGGTAGATAACTGACAGGTCAAACACAGTGTACATATTGTATTAGCTCATCTTACTGCTATTTTTTATGTTCCACCATTCCCAAAAGTTAATTTTGGCCTTCCAGTTTGTATAGTGTAAATTATTTAATCGTTGTCACAGAAAAATGGATCTGGAAGTTTGACTGAGCATCAATACCTATCATATTCAGTCAGAATAGCTTCAGGTGCATGGTGGTAGGCTCAATCTTTCAACCCTTACTTTTCTGAGTAGTCCCAGTGAAGTAATTTAATCTACTTGTTTTGGTAGAGGCTACTTTTATGAATAAAATTTGAAGGCTCAGGTTCTTTTATTGCCCCATTGCGGCTTTTAAGCGAACATTTTCTGTGAAAGAAGTAGGGATGGGGACATAAAACTCGATTTCCTATTATGTCTTCAGTAAAATGTATGTAAACTGATTTTATTTTCTGGCAGCTCAAGTATCTGTTGTTCTAGTGGTTTGCTCCTAAACTATTTTCTATATTCTTTTAATATCCAAAATTTAATTTCCCCTTTAGGCTACGTCTAGACTGCAAGCCTGTTTCGAAAGAGCCTCTTTCGAAAAAGAGCATCTAGACTACAACCAGTACTTTTGAAAAAGTAAGCCGCTTTTTTGAAAGAGAGCACCCAGGCAGTCTGCATGCTCTCTTTCGAAAAAGCACAGTTTGCATTACATAGTGCCTTTTTTCGAAAGAGCACTTTCGAAAAAAGGTTTTATTCTTCGTAAAATGAGGTTTTCGACAGTCGAAAAAACTGCTGCCGTGTACTTTCGAAAGTAAATCAAAAGAACATGGCAGTCTAGACGCAGGGTAAGTTTTTTCGAAAAAAGGCTACTTTTTTCGAAAAATCCCTGTAGTCTAGACACACCCTTAGAGACAGGATATTTGAAGCTTGGAAAAAAATATTACTCTGACAGAATAGATCAGACTATTATTTGTAACTCTGTAATTAAGAAAAGACTACTTTTTAAAATTTATTAGTATTGTAGCAGCTACTCAGTTGAAAGCAAATGATGGCACTGTAACAGCATTCAGTAGCTGTAACAGCATAGCTGTCGGGTTAAACGTAAAACAAAAGACAGAACTATGTAGCACTTCAAAGACTAACAAGATGGTTTATAGGTGATGAGCTATCGTGGGCCAGACCCACTTCCTCAGATCAATATGTGGAAGAAAATTGGCACAACCATATATACCAATGTGATACAATCAAAAAAATGAACGCATGTGAAATTGACAAATCAAATTTTAGAACAGAGGGGGGTGAGGGGGGAAGGTTAGTTTCTGTGAGGAATGACATAGGGGTGATAATAGGGGAAGTTTGTGTGAGGTAATGACATTAGGGGTGATAATTGGGGAAGCTATCTTTGTAATGGGTGAGATAATTAGAGTCTTTGTTTCAACCCATACATAAAGTGTCAAATTTAAGCATGAAAGACAATTCTGAAGCTTCACGTTGAAGTCTGGA
>CM057847.1:66229209-66243757 GCA_030068395.1 Apalone spinifera | reverse complement strand
TCGATGACCTCTCGAGGTCTCTTCCAGTCCTAGTATTCTATGATTCTATGATAGTCGGATTTATTCATAATGAAGAAAACCATCTTGTTAGTCTTTAAAGTGCTACATAGTTCTGTCTTTTGTTTCAGCTACAACAGACTAACACGGCTGCATCTCTATCACTAGGTTAAAGGTAATAGTTCTTTTAAAAACAAGCTCCAAAGCTTTCTTCCTACCTTGCTGCATTTAACTTTACAATTATTTAAGAAAGAAATGTCATTACTACTAAGAGTTAGAAAGTAAGAATTCAATGACTTGAGTTTTTAAAAAATTTTTTAGCTGTAATTGAGGAATCTAGAACATTTTCAGGAGCAACTAATAACTCATTGAAAGATTATCACAAGTGCAATGAGGCATTTTAGTCCAACATGTGCAGCTGCTTTAAATGTAGCATTAAACACAATGTAATACTCTAAAAAATATGTCTCAAGGTCTCCCCAATGCCTTTGGAGGTTATGACGAAACCCCTGAAGTGACTGCCAAGCATATAAAGGTATGTGATATTTCTCATGAATGGGTTTTATTTGCCACAGTAATAGCAACATGGTTGTCTCTGCATTTACTTTATGCAGACTTACTGTATCACTATTGTTAATTGCTTCTTAGGAAATTACCATATTGGTGTTTAGGTGGGGTCTATTGTGTATGTTACAAACACCACTTTTCCCCAGCAATTTATAACTGTTTATTGAATGATGGCACTTGCTGACTGAGATCAAGAGAAACTTCTGTTTAATAAATGTTGAAACCCTAAGTCATTTTAGCCTTTTTTCTCCCATTACGTTTCAGGAAAATTGCTTAGCTTGTGAGATCTGTTGATCAGATGCTACAGATCACAAGCATTTGTGCTGTTTTTACTCCCTCCCTCTCTTTGGAAAAAAAATCATCACAAAAGGACCTAGTGCCTTCCCTTATTGACTAATTGTGTAGTCCGTGCAAATTGTATTGACTAGAAGATTAGCCAGTTATCTGCCTCTTAACATCCTTACCTGACACTATCAGGAAGTTCTCACTTAAAATATCAGCAGGAGGGCAGCATCCCAAGCACTTTGGCCTTGTTTGTTTATTCTCGAATGCAGGTGCCTAACTTTATGCATGTAAATCAACACTTAGCTTGAGACACTCACATTTGCAAACTTACTGCACAGCTTTTTGGCCAGAGAAATGAGGGATGCCGTTACTGGTATTTGGGAGTGAATAAAGTGGAAGGAACCATCAATGGTACGGGGAAGTAATAGTATTGAAATGGAAAGGGGTAAAATTCAGTGGACTTCTCTGAGTTGTGTTTAATTCAGTAGCATTGCTCCATTTCTTTTTTCTTCAGCAAGCTTTAGCTTGCTTGATATTTGGAGAATATAGATTTTCTTATCTTAGTTTTTGTGAATTGCCCGTTGCTGGATGTAGTTACCAACTTGACACTAACTAGTCTTTTCCCTGCATACAGAATTTTGCTTTGGATGGTTTGGTCAACATAGTTGGAGGTTGCTGTGGTACCACTCCAGCACATATCAGGTAATTTCCCAGATCACGATAATCTGTTCACATGAACAGGAAAGGAAAATGTCCCTGTTCTCCAAATTGGAGTTCCATGCCTTGTTTTAAGACCCTGTCACCAAAAAGAACAGACAACTCACTTGAATTCAAACTGCTGTGGGTCAGACAGTGCTGTACTCCGTCATTAGTGACCTGTTGTTGTGGGGGCAGGAAAGTGGTAAAAGCAAGCGTAATAAATTTGGTCACTTGCCTTGACTAAAACAGTTCCAGAATAAAACCCTGTCTTTTCCTTTCCCCTTCTCTTCATTCTCCTCTTGTATGATAATGTTGTAAAGCTGCTTTGAAAGGAAAAAGAACAAAGGGACAGACAAAGCCAAGGCAAGGATCTGGGAGGATTAAAGTGACAGTTCTGTCCAGCTGGGAGAAATGTTTCATTACAGTCCAACTAGAAATAGTAATTTGGAATGCTTCCTTCCTCTCTTTATTCTTTTGGTGTCCACAAGAGGCAGACCCCCCCCCCCCTCTTGAAGGATTAGGAAAAAGATAACCCTTCTGATGATCTGTGTGGGGTGGTGGGTGTGAGTGCAGGAGGCATAGCCCATTATCCTCCGCTGATTGTGAAGCCAAGAGAGGAAATATGGCTATGCTGTCATAATAGTTGTGTTTATCCTGGGACACTTCAAGAGCCATTAGGAGAAGCGCCCCAGCTCAGAGTTAGTGAAAACGGTCCCTTGCTGCTACAGTCCATCTTCAAGAAGTCCCATGTTTTGAATGGAAACTTATGGGACTGAGCATTAGTGCAGCAGATCTGTCTGCCCACTCATAAGTGAATGAGTCATCTAGTGGGGATGGTGATTTACCCTTCTGTATTAGATAAAAGTCTTTAGCTCCATACACTTGCTACAATTTGGATATAACTTATGTTTCTGAAGAGCATTTATTTTTGCCTTTGGCTGCACAAAATAGAACATCTTTTTATCCTTGTTTGGCAGGGCTGAATTGCAAGGGGGAAGCAGTGTCTCTTTGTAGTATATTTGAATATTATACAGAGGTTTTTTATTTTAATTAAATATGTATATTCTTAACTCTGGAGCTTTTGCCTTCCTTTTTCTGTTATCCAGGGAGATTGCTGAAGCAGTGAAGACATGTAAACCTCGCAGTCCCCCCTCATCCATTTCGGAAGGGTATATGCTGTTGTCAGGTAAGAGACAACACAACAGATTGAGACTTTTGTCTTCTGACATGTACTTAGTTATTGCTCTCTGGAGACCAGAAAGGATGGGTGAGATCCCAACTTCATAGCCATAAACTCCAGCTTTTGAAAGTTTTTTTTTTTTTACACAATTTGAAACTTTGCCGTTTGGGCCCATCACTAGTTATAGCTAAAGAATTATTGAAACTATTAACTTTATAATCAGCAGAAATGTTTCTCAGACCTCAAGTGCACTGGCATCAGTCTTGTTTAGTAATGATCCATATAGTTTTCATTGGTGGATCTCAAAGCACTTCACACACCAGGATAAGTATTTTTATCCCCCCCCTTTTTTTTCAAATAGAGGAATTTAGTCCTAGAGAGGTAAGTTGACGTGTTGCAGGTCATGTGACAGGTGAGTAGCATAGCGAGAAATAGAAACCAGGTCTCCTGATCCTAGGAAAATGCTCTGTTAGTGTATCAGTTTGCTGGTTTGGATTTATAACACATTTTGACTGGTGGGGATGGAATTAAATCATGGTAAATCTGAATCTAGAATTTGATTTTTGAATACAGTTTGGCTTTATACATACCAGCTAGTAAGTTCTAAGGCCCAATCATGCAGGCATTCTACATGCAAATCCCAATAGGTGTTGATGAGAGATACGTGCCCAGAAAAATTACAAGATCAGGATGCTAGAGAGACCTATATGTAGATGTGGCTATGGTTATGTATAGTTCCTTTCTTGTAGAAGTTGTCTCCCTACATTATACTGGTGTGATGCCCAGTTTACACCAGTCATTTTGGCCATATGTCCAAATTGCAAAGGAGCTACAGCTGCTAGAGCCTGCAATTAAGAATTTTGGTGTTGAGAGACATTTTGTCTATTGCCATGACAATTTAGCACACAGTTAGGCAGCCTGGGGCTCTCTGTGTGGCCTGTGAGGCATTTGATTTACCATTGCCTACATTTCATTGTCAATGTAGCAAACAGAAACCCATGGCTGGCTTGTGCCAGCTGACTCAGGTCACAGGGCTTGCCACATTCTGCTGGTTTCCGTTCATAGTTTTTTTTCTTACCGGCATTACCAAAGTAACATGCATGTAAACCAAAGGCACATGAAGGGAGGTGTGTGCTGATTGCACAAAACATTGACTGAGAGACCCATGCACTCCTGCATCCATCCAGAGTGCTGCTATGGTTCAATGAGCACACCCTGTAAATTCTTGGTACATAAGCACAGTTAGGAAAGCTACCCTATCTCGGGAAACCATTTTGGTTACAACAATCTTGCGGTCCACAGGGACGAGGGAGGGCCATTCATGTAGCCCACTCAATAGCCTAGGTTACCCATTGCTGATTTAGCTGGCGGTATGATGTATGTCCAATTCCAGCTTGATATATTGCTGGATCCACATTCCTACAGATAAAAGCTGGCTTCATTTCTTGGACTGGAAATAAGTTGCTTTTTCTCTACAATCTTTCCCCCCCCCCCCCTCCTACCTTTTTACAAATGTTTTTTAAACTGTCTCTTTAGGACTTGAGCCCTTCAGAATTGGCCCTTACACCAACTTTGTTAATATTGGTGAACGTTGCAATGTGGCAGGATCAAAGAAGTTTGCTAAACTCATCATGGCAGGCAACTATGAAGTGAGCATTCCATTTAATTTACACTTTTAACTCTATTTTTTCTAAACAGTGTGTCAGTTACATGGTTAGAGTATTTTCCATTGCATTACTTTACTGGTTACTTATTAAGCATACATGTAGGCCTTCTCCCACAACAGCTATAGGAAGGTAAATTCTCCTCTTTAGTTTTCTTGTTTTTTCTCTGTGGTCTTCCTTAGTTAGGTTCCTGGCTAAGCAAAATAGCTCCTAATCAATCCACATGTATGCAAATGAAGCACGAGAAAATGCAAATCCATGCTTCATTTGCATAGGCTTTTGCGGCAAATCTTGTAGTGTAAAAGTAGCCATAGGATATGTCAATGTAGCAAACAGAAACCCAGGGCTGGCTTGTGCCAGCTGACTCAGGTCACAGGGCTCGGGCTTCAGAGCTGTTTCACTGTTGTATAGATTTCTGGGCTCAGGCTGGAGTCCAGATTCTGGGACTCTCCCACCCCACAATATTCTAGTACCCAGGCTTTTCCCATCTTAGAGGCCAAGAATATATTTAGTCAGTGACCACATTTTTGCATAGAGAGTGACATCAGCTCTGCATTACTAATTATTTCTGGGTTGGCATATTCATAGCTTCCCAGGCCAGAAGGGACCATTGTGATCATCTAGGGCAGCAGTTCCCAACCTTTACCAGATGGGGACCCATTTTGATAATTCAGGAAGACTTGGTGACCCAAGGCAATTCAAAAACGGGGAGGAGGAAGGACAGAGCCACCCGGGGAGACACTTGGCGACCCTTTTGAAATGTAATGGTGACCTATATTTGTTCCCCCAAGACGCCACTTTATATACAGGTGCAAACACGTTACACATCGCTCCTGATGTGTCAGATTGCCACCCTCTGACGCTGTCAGGTTACCACCATCTGATGCTACTACAAGAATGATTAAAGGTGTAGAGAACATGAGCTATGAGGAAAGACTGAAAGAATTGGGCTTGTTTAGTTTAGTAAGGAGAAGGCTGAGAGGGGACATGATAGCGGTTTTCAAGTATCTAAAAGGGTGTCACAAGGAGGAAGAAGAAAAATTGTTCTCCTTAGCCTTTGAGGATAGGACAAGAAGCAGTGGGCTTAAGCTGCAGCAAAGGAGGTTTAGGTTGGACATTAGGAAAAACTTCCTAACTCTCAGGGTGGTTAAACACTGGAATAAATTGCCCAGGGAGGTTGTGGAATCTCCATCTCTGGAGATATTTAAGAGCAGGTTAGCTAGACATCTATCAGGGATGGTCTAGACAAGTGGTCCCCAACCTTTTGGCGCTGCCGGGTGTCCGAGGCTGGGGCCGGCCATGCGCCTGGGGGCCAGCGCCGCACATGCACCACGCTCCCGGGGCAGGGCCAGCCCAGATCATACGGCAGGCGCACATAAATGCCCCAGCGGGCGCCGCGTTGGGGACCACTAGTCTAGACAGTACTTGGTCCTGCCGTGAGGGGCTCGATGACTTTTCAAGGTCCCTTCTCATTCTAGTGTTCTAGGAGTCTCTGATTCTGTGATTGTTTAACTGGTTAACCAATTAAGGGGTGCAAGCAAGAGGGCTGCTCCAGCCTGGCTGGAGTACTCTCCACCACCTGCTGCTAAGCTGGAATGTGCTTTCCCCTCCCTCTGCCACAGTCGGGCTGCTCCAGCCCGGCCAGACCAGCCCTTGCTTGGAACCCCCCCCCCACCACAAGGTACCTGGGCCTGCTGCAGACAGGGGCTATGCTGGAACAACTCCTGTCACCCCGGCCACCCGCTTCAGCTCCCTGCCTGCTCCAGCCCCACCAGTTAACTTTAACCAGTAAGTCTCACCCATAAAGTGAAAAGCTTACCAGTTAAATGTTCACAACCCTATTACCAAGTCAAATGCCTTAATGAAGTCTTAAGTATGTTATTTCAACACTAGTACCTCCATCAGCCTAACTTGTAATCTAACAAAGTAAAAAATCACGTTAGTTTGTCAGGATCCATTTTCTATAAACTCACATTGTTTTTCATTAATCACATAATCTCTTAATATAGACTCCTAATATATGTTTTTTTCTTCTTCGTGTCTTGGACTCATCTGGCCATACAGTTTTCATTGTGTCCCATGGCTTCACATATCAATTTTCTGCAGTTTCTAACTACTAATTTATATTCATTACTATGAAATTCCACTTTATTCCATTTGTTCTGTACTATCTTTTTCCTTTTTATGTATGCCTTTAGTTCCCATCTGCACTCTATTGTTTTTTAACCACTATAGCTCCTCCTTTGATTGTGGGAATGTGGCTCTGGGGCATCTCGTAAGATGGTCTTAAGTTATTCCCAATGATCATTGAAATTTTTTCTGATTAAATTCTTCCTCCCACCTCATTTGCTTAGAATTGTTTTCAGTTTTGTGAAATTGGCACTATTAAAGGACCAAGTCTATATATTACTGGTCTGGACTTTATCCTATTTGCACATTATCAAGTGACCACGACTTGGTCACATTTTTACCTTCAGTGTTTAGTTCTGTGATCAGTTCCGCTTTATCTGTTAGGACAAGGCCTAATGTAAAATTTACCCTGTGTTGGCTGAAAAAAAAAATTATGAAATTGACTTCCATAATGTTTGGCAATTCCCAGGATGTTTTCGTTCTGGCAGCATGGGAAACCGCCAGTATATGTCACTCTAATTATGTCCAAGATCTTAAACATTTTTTCCCCCTACACATTATAGGTAAGGAGCTGGTTATGCTATCCCCTGGTGTGATTTAGTGGTCTATACCAGATACCAACTAGTACCTCACCCTATGCTTTATGTATTAGGATATTGATCCATAAGTCTTCAAGATAATTTTCTTCTGAGTTATGAGTGATTTGGAAGCAGCTAATGCCATTTTTGACAGAATGCCACTCACCCTTCCCTTCTGTCCACTAGTTCGTTCTTAAGTAGGCTTTAACTATTGATTTTTTCAACCTTCCTATCGTGTGAATCATGCTACCGGGTTTCAGTAATACCAATTAGATCATATTGATGCTCATAATGAGCAATTCCGGTTCCTTTTGTTTGTTACCCAGGCTCCTAGCATCGGTGTATAGGCAATTCAGGAATTTTTTCTCGTCACATCCTTTCATTCCCTGATTAATGTTGTTCTCAACATCTTGATTTTTGTGTTGAGTGATCATATCTTTCCTTTTATTACCCTCACCCTTTGGCTTTTAGTTTTATGCCCTCCTGACTTCTCTAGCCAGTATGTCCGTGAGGATATCGGCTCTCCTTCTAGTGGGGCCATCTAAACTGTGTAATCCCCTCTCTCCAAATGAAGCAAACCAATGTTCTACAAAACTGAAACCCTTCATCCTATGCCACTATGTAAATAGTGGTTCACTTCCAGAAACTTACACCTTTTGCTTAAGTTGGATCTCCGACAAGATCATTTAGACATTCTTCTTGCATTGTGTGCTTCTGAGTTGCCTGCAGTCATCTGTTATCCACAGGATATCCTGTGATGCAGTGTCATTAGTGCAGATATGAACCATCCATCACCAATGGAGCATAGCATGCAGAAGCCTATCCAATCTTAGACTGACATCTCATACACCTCTCTGTTCCCATAGACCTGCTGGATATTGAGAGGGATCTTCCACAATTTCCCCATTGAGGACTTGGTATCCATTTGAAACTTTAGATTGTGTGGAATTTCTTCTCCTCCTCCTCTTTCTGGTGGCCACAGCCTGCGTCTACTCATCTATCTATAGCAGTGTGGAATGCCACTGTGAGCTCTTGTCTCTGGTGGTTATAAACTTCCAATCCTCCTCACTGATTTTTTTTTCTCTTTCTCTCCAATTCCTTGGTGGCCATTTCCATTCTTCTTTGATCCTGGGGTAATGATGTTTCCCAAATCTGGCTGTCTAGGAATTGCGCAGTTCTCTGATTCTCAGCAGCGTTTCAACTTGCCAGGCCAAACCACAAATCTTGTCTTTTAGCACAGTGACCAATTGCACTCCATGCACAGAAAATATTTTCTGGCTTTATGCAGGAAAGAGAATGTGTCACATTCAGTGCAGGTATCCACCACTATTTCCTCTCTGGCTACCTTAATATTAGATGTAGAGCTGGAAGGAAAGCCTTTCTTGCTGCTACTCTTAGCTCCCTCTGAAATGTTTGGGTTTGTGGTGCTCAAGTTTGCCTAGCAAGTGAATTTTTATATCAAGTCTCACTGTGTAGCTCAGTTCAGTTTCACCCCTCACCATGCAGGAGTGATAACCACTCCAGAGAGCTGGCCTTCTCAAAGATCTAAGAGTTAGAGACCAGTGGCCTTTAGCAACAAACTGATCAAAGCTCCGGGGATATGGAGAGGACACTTACTTATTTTACATCAGTGAAGGCACCTTTATAAAACTAACTAGAAAAGGAGAGTCTCTTATCTTGATAACTTACAACATAGGGTGAATTCAGGGAGGTTTTGTTTGGGATAGTGAAACAATATCTCTACCATGACTAACACATTTGTTCTGCTTATTCATTTTAAATCCCTTTCTTTAGGAAGCTCTGAGTGTAGCCAAGGCCCAAGTTGAGATGGGAGCCCAGATTTTGGATATCAATATGGATGATGGAATGCTGGATGGGCCGAGCGCAATGGCCAGATTTTGTAACTTCATTGGTTCGGAACCTGACATTGCTAAGGTTATACTTGATGTATCCCGCAGCACGTTCAGGATGATTTTGTTGTTGTTGTTGTTGTTGATTATGTGAATCATGTTTCGGTAAAATGTTGATACAGTGATCATGTTTAGTAGACAGAAAGTGGGTCCATTTAGGTATCCTCCACTAGTTTTGTGATGGGAAAGCCATAGGCATCAGACTTTGGGTTCTTTCCTTCCCTGTAGAATAGTGTCCCACGTGCTAAGTGGCATGCAGCAGAATGGTCTTTGTGGCGGGTTTATGGGCGTGATCTCCCACTCTCCTGCTGGAGGGCGGGGCCCAGCGAGTCCACTGTCTTAAAAACTGGGGGACGGGGAATCCCTGGGGTCTCTCGGCCCCTAATTCCTGCCCCTTCTTGAGGGGCAATAATGATAGTATCTGCCCTCGAGGTCAATTGGCTGACAGTATTCCGTGCACGATTAGAGTGCAGTATGGAGGAGGAGGGGATTTAGGGGGACCCGGGCCCTCCCTCTCCACCGGGTCCCAGCCTCGGGCCCTAAGGGTTCAGGGTGTTTGACCCCTACCCGGCTAATGGGGTTCCACCCCGAAGCGCGTCAGCCCACAGGCGCCAAAAGCACTCTGCTCCGGGCTGCTTCCTATAGCCCTCCTGAGTACCTCCTCCCCTGGGTTCGTCCAAGGGGCTTACCGGTCCGGCGCCTTCTCCGGCACTTTTGTCTCCACTCCGAGCTTCTGGGGGATACAGGACGCTTCTCCACTAGGATGGAAGACGTCACTCCCAGAGGGGTGACTGGCATCACCAGCTCTGCGCGCTGTCCCACTGCCCTCTCCTCTGGCCCTTTTCAGGAGGCCCGCTGATGGCTGCTGCCGGACATTGCTCTGCCCCCTCCGCATCCCGCTGTTCTGGGGCGGCGCGTGTTTGTATCGGGGCCCCGCCCCCGCACGCCATGGCCCTCTGCCAGCAGCACGGCTCCGGCAGTTGCCAGCCGCTGCTTCCCGGTGCCGCGTGGCCCTGCTCCCTTGCGGATGAGGCGGGCGGCGTCCCACCGGTCCTAATGTGGGCCTCATCAGGCCCGTCACGGTCTTCCATTGGCAAACAGTTTTCAAGCATACTCCTTCTGAGCTGCATTGTCTTTTATTGCCAGCTCCAAGGCTTGCTACATTTTCCCTTTTGTTGACAGAGCAGAATGTCGAGTCCTTTTTAAAACTACTATTCACAATATAAACTGGCAGCAGAGTGCTGTGCTGAGCCACCTAAATCTCATCTGACTGCAGAACAAGGGTCCAGAGTTCGCTGTATGTATAGGAAAATTCTCCCCCATGATAGCAAAACCTGATGATACCAAGCAATTTGGCTGGCTAAAAGCAAATGCTTGCATGCTGAAAGATGGGAGTGGGGAAGAGAGGGTCTAGAGGGGGGAGAGTTCTCTGGATAATCCATAGCAACTTTGTATTTCAAGTCACATTAAGAATAGCTCTGAAAACAAGGATTCTGGGTGCTCTTTTGTTTGTAGATTTCTCTTTTTTTATTCAGGACTGAGAACCTAATGAATATTGTGTTAGCTTGTCTAGCCTTCTGTTTAAGTTGGTGGGTGGCAATCAGGGAAAATTTGCAGCTAATTTACACGTCTCCTCTTTGTTTATATTTCTGCTGGATACAGGTGCCTTTATGCATCGATTCTTCAAATTTCTCTGTAATTGAAGCTGGCTTGAAGTGTTGCCAAGGGAAATGCATTGTGAACAGCATCAGCCTGAAGGAAGGAGAAAATGACTTCTTGGAAAAAGCAAGAAGGATTAAGTTATATGGAGCAGCTGTGGTGGTCATGGCTTTTGATGAAGTGGGTCAAGTAAGTATCATTTTCTTATGTGATAGATTTCACTTTTTGAGATTAAAAGGCTCCCCATTGCCATAGGAGGAGGAAGAGCAAGAGTGAGAATGACAGAATCAGACCTGAACCACTTATAGGGCAGCAGTTTTGGTGAGCCACAAGGCTGTGCCACTTGTACTAGATGATGATCGTGGCAGGTAAGCAGGAATGTAATAGCAGGGCTATACATTTTCTATTAAATTCCATAGTACTTTTCCACTTCAGGTTTCTAGTTAAGAATTTGATTGGATCAGACAGAAAACTAAGCTCAGATCTATTTGTGAATTCGTTTTATTCTTCCCAGAGCTGTCAGGTTTTAGTGGGATGCTGGAAATAGGACCCACACTGGGATTTTAGAGTCTCTCTCTCTCTCTCACCTACTTCCTCTCTATAATGGAGTGAACCAAGACCCCTCAGATCTGAACACGCCTAAACTTGGACTTACGAATGCAAAATCTGATCTTTTCCAAGTTCCTGGTGTTCAGATTGGTAGCTCTGATTCTTGAGAGACCTGTGAACTTGGCTCTGGAACTTTGGTTCCATCCTGTCTCTGTGTTACACAAGCAGAAATGCTTTCTTTTCATACCCCTTTTTTAATTTTTGCAGGCCACAGAAACAGAAACAAAAATTGCAGTGTGCACCAGAGCTTACCACCTCCTTGTGAAGAAAGTGGGCTTCAATCCAAATGATATAATCTTTGACCCCAATATTCTGACCATAGGGACTGGAATGGAAGAACATAACCTGTATGCAATTAACTTCATCAATGCAGCTAAAACCATCAAAGTGAGGTTTTCTTGGCTATTGTTTTTTTTTCTTTTTTTATTCTTGCAGAGCTACTTAAAAATTCCCAGTGCTACACCATAATTGACTCCCTGAATTCATAACAGTGGACTTCTGTGAATTGCAATTGTTTTTCAACACTGCTGTGCTTCCAATAGAAAACATTACATGTTACGTAATGCTCTAAATTTAGCTCAGTCCATAAGCTGTATCATAGATATATTGATATTAATAAAATGAGGCAACATACATAAAATGTCAGCACTCTGGCCAAAAGGCCCCTCTCAGGACATGAAAAAGCTGATTTGTTTAATTGAGTTCAATTATTGTGATTGGATTAGATTTGTGTGGGCAATAATGTAAGACTCTCTTGACTTTTTATTTAGTCACAGTATACCCGTAGAAACGCCCTGAAATGAAGGACATCACTTGTTTAAAAACATATCACCCATTCTGCCTTTTATGTTTGAGGGGGCAGTGTGGTAGGTTCCATTTGTAGCCAGCCCTTCCAAACCTACTCTATTTGAACTATTCTCAGGGAGATAGGACAGGATGCTGCTCCCTGCCCATCTCTGTGCTGGATCTGTTAAACCCAGAAAGGCTCCTCCATCTCCAGATGAGATTTGGAATCCCACACTGATCCAATGTACTCCTGTGGCCTGTCTCCAGCTTTGCGTGTTGAAGTACTGAGAATGGAGGAGTTCTTCCTGGGTCTGGTTGTGATGGGATGTGGAGGTGGGTTAATTGTCCACCTTCCAGAAAAGGCCTGTCAGCCACTTCCTAACAAACGCATTTCAAGGTGTGTGTGTGTGTGTGTGTGTGTGTGTGTGTGTGTGTGTGTGTGTGTGTGTGTGTGTGTGAGAGAGAGAGAGCGCGAAGGCAGCTAGTTGCTGGGTATGTGAGTATCAGGGCAGTGAATGGCTTCCTTTGGGAAGACAATGATTAAGGGTCCATTGTTATTTCTAGACTTCCATGTTCTGAGCAGCTCAATTTCACAGTTGCCCAAAACCTGACTGAGATATTTAAAAAAACACAAAATAGTTCCAAAACCAGGGATAACCTTGAAAGTGTTGACAGTCAACAAGTGTGCATGTTTGGGGGAGGGGAGAGGATGGGTGCCTTACAGGTTTAAACTAGAAAAAATGGTGGATTCTGTGTAATTTGAAGTCTTTAAATTATGATTTGAGGTTTTCAGTACCTCAGCCAGAGGTTACGGGTCTATTACAGGAAGGGGTGGATCAGGTTCTGTGGCTTGCAGTGTGCAGGAAGTCAGATTAGATGATAGTGATGGACCCTTCTGGCCTTAGTCTGTGAGTTTACTGTGACTGCTCTGTCAGTTTTGAGTAAAAAATGCTTTGACAAATCTGCAGCCCTACTTATTAATTTAAAAAACAACCCTTACAGACAGCATCTAGTTAATATTTTGACAGACAATTAATTGTTTAATTTTTGTTCTGAGAAGATAATTTGTGAGTTGTTATAGTGTTGGATCCCTTTTCTTCTGATTTCTTTGCTAAGTTTAAGGAAAAGTGAACATGTTAGGGTTTTAGAAAATGGTTGTCAGACTTCCATAGTGTGGACCACATCTTGAGGGAGTAGCTCCCCTCCCTTTTACTATTAGGTGGAACACACTACCTACTCAAGATTCAGTTGATAATAGCCCATCATTCCTTGGGGATCACACAAGTTGCTTATGTGTAGCTAGGTTGATTCTTTTTGTTTCCAGCTTCTTCTACAGATATTCAAGTTCTTCCCTTCAAGGAAGAGCCTGAATAATTGTAGAAGCAGCCAGAACCAAGGGGAAGGAGGCTCTGTCATTATGTGACTTGTCACCACTGAACACACCTTTAACCAGTTCTTTGTGGGTAACTGCCCCTCCAGTGCTGGTTTGACTACCGCATTTATAAAGTTTGAACTTGCTGCTATTTTGATCCTGTTGCTAGGAAACACTGCCAGGAGCTAAAATAAGTGGAGGCCTTTCCAATCTGTCCTTCTCCTTCCGGGGGATGGATGCCATTCGGGAAGCAATGCATGGAGTTTTCCTGTACCATGCAATTAAGGTATGATGTGCTTTCCGACTACATTACTGAATGCTCCACAGACATGTTGTGTGAAGTTTTATGGGTATTGCTGATTATTTTTTCTGTACTCTCAGTATGGCATGGACATGGGAATTGTGAATGCAGGGAATCTTCCAGTGTATGATGATATTCACAAGGAACTTCTACAACTGTGTGAGAATCTGATCTGGAATAAAGACCCAGATGCAACAGAGAAGCTTTTACATTATGCCCAGGTAATTTTCAGTGGTATGTCTTTTTATTAATCTTTTGTACATGATCTTGACTGTTGCATCTAAGTACTGACACACCAAGTAAGACTAAAACATAAATTCATGTAGCTTCTGACAGTGAGCAGTAGAAGCTGCCACAGTTGTCCGTATAAGCAGCTTAGTCATTAAAAGGAAATAGAAAAAATTGAACCAGATTGAATATGCTTTCCATCATGCCCTGAAGGTGGCTACCAATTCAGAGTTGTTCTGAATCTCTAAGTAGAGCTTGTGGCAAAGGTAACTTCTGATGAGACTGTTTTGCCTCTGGAGCAGAATTTTATATTGCATTAGGGCAGGGGTGGGCAAGAGGCTGCCAGCGGGCTGGATCCGGCTTGTCAAGCCACCAGATCGAGCCCACGGCCCCCTTGCTGGAGCCCTTAGGCAGAGATCAGTTCACGTCTTAGAAAGCCAGCTGTTTGCCACTCCAGAGGGCTGGGGAGGGAGGAGGGAGACTTCTAATGCTGTTCCCGCCACCCAGCAAAATCTCTTGGCTCCCATTAGCCAATCTCTCAGTTTCCAGCCAATAGGAGCCAAGAATTTTTGCTGGGAGCAGG
>CM057847.1:66194184-66222313 GCA_030068395.1 Apalone spinifera | reverse complement strand
CGATATTCCAACGCTGAGCCTCATTTGCATAACTCTGGCGCAAAAGCGCGCCAGCCTAGACATAGCCTTGGAGAATGGTTTTGTAGACTTTTCTTCCCTTCGCTTCCACTTCTCTCTGTTTGTAACCAACTCTTAAGTTGAACATATTAGGATTTCCCTTTAGGGTGGCTGCCTGTCTGCATCTTGTATCTGATCTAGTGCCAATGAAAAACTGGTGACTTCAGTGGGTATTGGGGTTGGGCCCCATGTGAATTTTCAGGTGTCTGTGGCATTTGGTGCACATTCTGTCTCCGAAAAGGAGGGCTAACAGAGTTTCAGGGATTTTAAAACAAGCAGAGCTGGTTCTACATAGATTGCTGCTCTGATGGGAAGGTGGGAAAAGAATGAGCAAGGCCCAGCAGTACTTTGTGGAGCTTCTCTGGATGAGGGCCGTAGAACCTTCCCTTAGATTGCTCTTGATCAGGAGGAGAATGGCTGGCAGATGACTTCTGAAAGCATCTTGACACATGCTGACTAGACTTTCACCATCGAGCACGATTACCTCCAGGACGGTTTGTCACAGAACTGCAGGAGTCATGAAGCACTACCGATAGCATTTGAGGGCAAAAGATCTGCAGCTACAGCCAATTGCAGAATAAAAAGGGCAGTTTGGTTTGTGTCCATTACTAGAGCGCTCTACCTCATTTACAACAGTTGAAATGGCCACGATTAAATAGAATCAATCTAAAATAAAGTACTTGTCTACTATAGATGTTATTTTTTCCTTTCCTCTTAATGCCATTATTTCCTTAGGGTTTTCATCACTGGTTAAGTCTATAGTCCTTGCTAGATCATCGCACGTTTGTATAGTTCTTCTCTCAAGTTGATTAAATGGATTTTTAAAATTTATCGTTGTCTATCCAACAGTACATGTGCTGTAAAATTCATCACCGTGGTCCCTCTAAGATGTTGCCTAGTTGAATCATCATTAGGCGTGATGTCCTCTCATGCCCTCTCTCCTAAAAAACAGAAGCGCTGTTCAGTATTATATTTATGTACACAGACATTTATGGAGATGCATAATAGAATGTGTTCTAACAAGCCCAGAAAAGTCACTATGGCTCCCCAGGGAGGAGATCTGTTGTCTGTTCCTAGATCTGTGCAAGGGTAAAATACTCAAAATGTACATTTTTGTTGTATTTTAATATGCAATATTCTCCCCTTTTCCTGGACTCTGCAAGAAAAGGGAATCCATCCTGGAGCCTATGGTTGCTCCTGCTTCCTGCACTAGCCCAGACACTGCATTTTAGCAGCCTAGGGGCTGCCATAGGATATGCCCCTGACATAAAGTTCTGAAGGGAGAATCACTGGAGGATCAGTGTAAGGGAGCTCTGGTTTTGCCATACTGCCAGCAGTGCCCTTAGTGCCAAGGTGAGGAGTATACTGGTGCAGAAGCTTCCTTGTTCAGATTTATGCCTTCGGTAGGTTCTGCTCTTCAAGGGGAATTCTCTGCTGGCCATGGATGTCCTGAATCTGGGTCATTTGTTGCACCTTGACCCAGTGGTATAAAATAGCTAATTTGGACTAGAGAGTCTGGCATGTTATTGCTGATTTGTACAAGATTCTGACTCTCTTGCTGTGTGTGACACTTCAGTCTTTGTTCTCTTCCGATTCTTAATTCTCTTCTCTTTGAATACAAAATCAAAATAGATCAAAATTATCCTAAAGACGTATATGTGCACTTGGTTCTGAGCATCAGGAGCCGTTCTAAATATTTTTTTCTAATTAAGCTATTGAGTGCAATAGTTTTGTTTTTTTTTTTTTTTTAAGAGGCAAGGTACTACACAAATTAGTCTGTTTAACACTGAATTAAGTAGGGTTTTGCTCTAAAACAGTTTACCAGTTAAATCAGTCTCAGCCCATGTGTTTGAATTAGAACAATATACCCACTCAGAGTAATTCTTCTATGCATATTTGCCTTTAAACAGTTTGATGTAAAAATCAGTTACTTTTCAGGTAATAAGTCTCATTAATATTGATTTGTATTGCAGTAGCACCTAGGAACTCCACTCATGGACTAGGACCCCATTCTACTAGGAGTTGAACAAACAAATTGTGCCTTCCTTCCCCACAGTTATAAATACTGAGATGTGTGTTCATCTTGCAGGACCCTTACCATGGCACAATAGTGCTAGCTACTGTAAAAGGAGACGTACATGATATTGGCAAGAACATTGTGGGAGTGGTACTGGGCTGCAACAATTTCAGGTAACGAGCTAGCCATTTTTATCCCTGTTTTCTGCACAGTATAATATTATCTGCTAACTTACAGTTAAATGCTTTCTAGTACAATTTAAAAATTGTAAATTTTTAAAAGCCTTTGTTTGCCACATTACTATTTGAACAGAAAAATGAAGTTAAGTACTATCAGCATTTTAGTATAAAACATATTTATTAGCCGCTAATTTTTTATATCAAGACAGTGCTGCTTTCTATACTATTAAGGTTTTTTAAAATTCACATTTGTTTCTCCTCCATCCCTACTTTAATACGGTAAAAAAACCATGATTTTTTCAAAAAAGTTACATGTTAAGTTACTCTGTCCCCCTTCAGCTCCTTCTGTGATACTTTATCATCTGAAATCCCTTCAGAAGCTAAAACTCCTTCACAGTCATGGATATTTCCAAGAATAATACATCTGTAAAAAGGAATCCATCCCTTTGTCTTCACAGTGAGGTTTCTGTGGTGTTCCTCTACAACAGAATGCTGCAGTACTGGACCAGTGTTTATAATGAAGTGCTTTGACCTTCATTCAAAATGGTCTGTTTTTTTGTGAACTTTAAATGTCATGTTCATTTCTTTTCAGAGTTATCGATTTAGGAGTCATGACTCCGTGTGATAAAATACTGAGAGCTGCTATTGAAAACAAAGCAGGTACAAAGATTTCATTTCTACTTTTCAACTGTTTAATTTTAAACACCTTTGAATTGTATTATTAATTAATTATACTTTGAAAGTTTGAGAAACTTTTGAACAGTATGGGAATGCAAAGACTTCACCATAGATAAGTCAGAATTTAAGTATTTACCTTATTTATTATTACTACTTGTGTTTAGTTATTTACATGGCAACTTTTATCCATGGATTTCAAAACACTAGACAAATATTAACCTTGTGAAAGGGTAAATCCTATTATACCTATTTCACAGATGAATAAACTGAGGTGAGGAGAGTAGGGATGTGAAGAACTGGTCAACAAGCTTGTCAGCTAGTCACTTCCCTCCCCCCCTTTGCTGCCTCTATCAGAAAGAGGCAGCAAGGAGGGGGAAGAAGGGAGTACTTCAAAGCGGCAGTGCTGCATGGAGCCTGTGGCCAGACCCCGGTCTCGATACGGCGCTGCCGCTTTGAAATGCTGACCAGCTTAAAAGCCAGTTCCCCCCCCCGCACTGTTTCTGCAGTGTGAAGGGGAGGCAGAGGCATAGTAGAGGACCCGGTATGACCCAGGACTCAGCTGTCCCGGCTCATGCCCAGTCCCAGACCACTGCGGCTCTGCCTTTTAAATGTATTAAGAGCCCAGAAATTCCATCGACTGCTCGATTAGCTTACTCACTGCTATTTAACATCCCTACTCATAACCACTCTAGGTCCAGAAAGTAACTGCAGAGTTCCTTCTCCTCCTCCCTGTAACCCCTTTCTGCGCCAGACCGTCTGCTTTTAAACTAATCTCTTAGCTGGAACTCATCTTTAATAGAGCCTGATCCACACTCCAGGTGCAGCCAGATAGGACGTGCAGATGTGCATCACCATTAACAACATATGCTGCTGGCTGTGGGTGCTCTGCTGATCCGCTGGGCAACATTAGAATTGTTCCCGAGCGGTTGCACAAGTGCACAGCTTACAGGGAACACTGCTCCCAATCCCAGTTGGGGTTGATGGGAGCTGCAGATGCTCAATACTCTGAGAATTAGGCTGAAGGTATCTCCAGTTGAGCACCCAAAATTATTTGCCACTTGTGAAAATGTTGTCTCTTCCAGCTGGGTCAAAACTACCATCCTAGACTTGTGAAATACTATCTTTTATTAACAGCTGCTGTGTTTTTACACTGCACTTTCTCTCTTTGGTGTCCGAAGTACAAAGCTGATTTTAAAAAGTTTAACTCATCATCATCAACCATCATCAATAATCGTGTTCCCATTACGCCTCTGGCGCTTCGGGCAGTGACAAAGCTCCTCCACTCCTGTCTGTTTCTAGCAAGTCTTTCAGTGAGGCCCTAGCTCTGGTCCACTTTCTTCAGCTCAACTTCCAGACCCCTTCACCATGTTATTCTCAGGCAGCCTTATTTTCTCTTGTCTTCAGGTGCCCATCTTATTGCTACTCTGGTGGTGGAATAGGTTTGCATCTAAAGCACATGGACAATCTATCTGTAGTGCTTCCTGGCAATGCTCATATCCTCTTGGCTGAACTGTCAGCCTTCTCTTGATGTACTCCTGTTTTGACTTCAAAACTGAGCTCACTGTTATCAACAGTGCATGTAAATTTGAAATAGAAGCTTTTGATAATGTTGATTATACAGGGATGGATTCCATATGCTGTCCAGGCTTTTCCCCCACTCTGGCATGATTAATGCAGAAGTGGGGGCCCACAAAAATACCCCAAAACTGTATCTTTCCAGGCTTTGGTATAAAACTCCCTCCCCCCAATCTTAAAAACCTAGATTTTGGGGTAAAAATATGCTGCCACCACCCAAGCAATGATAGGAAACCAGGGAAGAGATTACTTGGGAAATCTCATCCCTAAAGTAAAAACCAGGACACAAAAAACTTAACCAATACCAGGTTAATAAAAAAGAAAGAGAACTTTTATCATCACAATACTCCTGTTATAAGCATAATGACTAGATGGAAAAGTCACCAATTAATATACTCATGGGGGGGACCTCCCATGGGCCAAGAGCTTAGTTACAAAGGAGAGGAAAACCCATTTTTAAATGCACAGACATCGGATTCCCATTCCCAAACCATAAAACAATAAAACCTAACAGATTTATCTAGACTTTGCCCTACTTACAGATAGTGAAGAGTCTTTTCTTGGAGCGAGACATTTTGTCTGTCCCCCTCAATAGCTGGAGAGAAACTGCCCAGGGACAAAGGAGGGAAAACGCAAAAATTCCTTTGTCCCAGGTTGAAATTCCTACCTGCATTTCTATTGGCTGATCAGATACCTGGCTAGGTACAGTTAACCCTTAGTCCCCAGGCTGCTGTCCATCTCTCATGTTCATGACATATGCCCACAGAATTCACCTTAGGTTTGTCTTATGAATCCTATCAAAAGGCTTATCACAGAGTCTATGAAGTTTACATAGAGTTACCGTTGCTGTTCTAAGCATTGTTCTATTATGTTTCATAGAACTGGATATATGGTCTGTGAATCCATGCCTTTTCCAAAAACCGGCTTGTTCTCTCCTGAGAACACTATCAACTGCCTCTGATACAAGCTGGACTATGATCTCTCGCAGTACTTTGCTTGGCACAGAAAAAAGCATGATACCACACTAGTTAGTACAGTCACTCAGTGCTCCTTTCTTTGGTATCTTCACTGTTATGCCATTGGTCCACTCCCTTCTGGCACTTTTTTCCCTTTCTCAGACTGATGTAAATAGACCAGCCAAGATAGATGCTGCTAACTCAGAGTATGTTGAACAACACTGAATTCAAGTTATCCTTGCCAGGAGCTTTTCCAGTTTTTTAAAGAATTGGAGGCTCGAATGATCTCTTCCTTAGTAGGATTTGTCTGTGTTGATATCAAAATCATCTCCTGCCTCATGGATGC
Organism: Apalone spinifera; assembly: GCA_030068395.1. Lineage (NCBI taxonomy): Eukaryota > Metazoa > Chordata > Testudines > Trionychidae > Apalone > Apalone spinifera. The sequence continues at coordinate 66,216,505 of CM057847.1, read as the reverse complement.
TTGCTTCTTCTTTAGGTGACTCCCCGTTGAGCAATTCTTTGAAATGCTGTGTCAGCACATTTCTTTTTTTCTTCTGTTATTAGTAGGTGGCCTTATTTGTCCCTAATGAGTGTGTGTGTTTGGTGTCTGCCATCTACCAGTGATAAGCCAAATCATTTTGTAGATGGTTCCTTGTTCACCATGAGCAGCTGCATCCTCTGCTCGTGTTGCTAGATTATAAATATAATATTGTTTATCCACTCTCATGAAGTGTTTGACCTCCTGGTTTGCATTATTTATACTGATCTTGGTTCTTGACCTTTAGCTTCTGGGATTTTGTGTCTCAAACTTTTTTATTCTGGGCTCATCTGATTTCTATGACATTCCATGTGCTGGGTGTAATTCACTCATTCCTTCTCTTTGACCTGTAGCCTAGACAGGCCTCACTGTTCTTCTTTATTTTTTTTTAATATAAATTGTTATTATCTTATCCTACTTTTTGACCTTGTCATCTGCACTACCCTTCTCTTCATCAAGGTCTTCAAGTACCTGAAACTAGTTATTTAACTGCTTACCAAAGGGTTTCTGTATTTCAGGGGACTTTAGCTTGTGAGTGTCATAATGTCTATGTCCTTTGTGTGGTGTACTCACACGACTCAGCATTAGCTTGATGAAGGCTGCCTCTAGGTGGTGGTTGCTGCCAACTTCTGCAGCTCTTTTCACTTTCACATCTGTCAGTGAGCATCACCATTTGCCACTGATCACACAGGAAATCTGGTTCTTCTCTCTGCCATTTGGAGAATACCATGTCAATTTGTGAATTTCACGATGTTGAAATAGGGTTCCGCAAATGACTAGGTCATTCATATAGCAGAAATCAACAAACCTCTCTGTTTAAAGTTTAACTATGGGTAAAAAAGTTTGTAATATTTTTATCCTTTCCCAGGTAAGATTTGTTTTAACCCATTTTTCTTTGATCTATCATAGACATAATTGGCCTGTCTGGTCTTATCACACCTTCTTTGGATGAAATGATTTTTGTTGCCAAGGAAATGGAGAGGTTAGCGATAAAGATTCCTTTGCTGATTGGAGGAGCAACTACTTCTAAGTAAGTAAGATACTTTGAGGGAGGGGAGCAAACGTATTTTTAAAATACCATTAAAGGTAAAATAAACTTTAAAAAATCCTTATAATACATACGGTGATTCTTCTCCCCTGCCATGTTCTGTTATAATTTTCATCTGAGGGGTCCTAAAACACTTGTAACACCATGGACCAGATCCCTACCCTCACTCATGCCCTCCATGCATGGTGCTGAGCAGTCTGGCTGGGCTCTAGCGAAGCACTTCTGAGAGTACTTAACTTTAATTGTATGTTGATGATGTCATCATCATCATGACAGATCTCCAGGGTGCTGTGTCTGTTTGCAGATTGTTGACCATGGAGACTCACCTTGAGCTGGACTTGAAGCATATGATGGTTTCATTGATCTGACTGGGCCTTTTGACATGCTTAAAGTCCATGCTTTGCTGCATCAGCACCTTGAGGATTGAACCCAAGGCCCTGTTGAAGCAGGCTGAGGGGGACAGATGCTGGCTACTTGCCTACATGCAGCTATATACAGAGTTTTGGAGTCTCAGTTTTGGGACTGTGGTCACATTGCCTCACATACCTTAAAATTAAATTGTGTCACCGTTATGATTTTCTGAAGAACAATATTGACAGCTGTCTTTACATCTAATATTAACCTCAGTGTATTTAAGCAGGTGACAGTTTTGGAGGTTGCAGAGGTCAGTTCTTGACTTTATCAAAGCTGTTAGTACTGCTTCTTTCTGTACCAAGCGTCTTGTGCGTATTCTGATTGGTGTTCTGTGTTTTCCTGAATCCTGGACCAGCTGGCCTTGTCACAATGGTCCAATAGCACATTGCAGGGACTGAATAGATTAAGAAGACCTCTACTGTCACAACAGTCCACCCTGCATTATAATGTAAACTTAAAAATAACCTACAAGCCTAGGGATGTTAAATTAACTAATTGAATAGTCAATGGGACTATTGACTATTCATCAGCTATTCCATTAGTCGATAAGGGCACCTCCGCTTTTGAACTGTAGGAATATCTTAGAAGAGTGTGGCCCTTAACCACTTATCAAACTCTTGGAGTGCCTCCCATCAAAAATTATTGTTCTCCCCAATATAATTTTTTATTCTTTCTTATATGGCCCCAATTACTATAGTATCTGAAAACCTCTCTGTCTTTATCCTCAGAATACCTCTGTGATCTAGGGAATGGGTGTTATCGCCATTTTACAGATGGGCAGCTGAGGTACAGAGAAAGGAGTGACTTGCCCAGGGTTACACAAGAATTCAGTGGCATAGCAAGGGCTTGAACCCAGAGCCATCTGTCAAAACCAAGTAGCCGCGTGTGCAATTCAGCGGTGCTGGAAGCAGGTGCTTACGGGTGGCGGAAGCCCTGGAAAAGATGGTCATTGCAGAGAATGTTTTAGCATCTATAATTTATTAATTGTGGCTAAAATGTGACTCTGGCACACGTGGGTGCAACTCCCTTGGAAATTCTGCAGTGGCATAAATCCTGGTGTAAAGTTATATGGTGGGCAGAAGTTGAGCAGGAAAGTGCTCTTTTGGCATTTGTTGATTTGGAAAGTGGTGTTCTGTTTTCTCATTTCAGAACACATACAGCTGTGAAAATTGCCCCTCGGTACAGCGCACCAGTCATTCATGTCCTGGATGCATCCAAGAGTGTGGTGGTTGTAAGTTCTGGATCAGGTTCTCCCCCTCACAGAGACATACCCTGCCCCCTTCCTTTAGTGCTGTACGTTTTATAAGGATTGTTCTGATGCTGTAAGTTAACTGTGGGTAAAATTCTCCCTGTGCAGGGGGTTTGATTGAGGCCTGTGCATCAGTGAAATTGCACTGAAGCGTATTTTGAGAGCTTCAGTGAGAAGGAAAGGTACATAAGTCTTGAGCCGACCCTTAGCAAAGGTTATATATGCACAACACCCGTGCGGGCACCTTAACTTTTCACTTGAAGAATTTCCCAATAAGCGTCTTTTTGCTAGCTGGTCTTTTTAAAAACTAACTCCTACAGACAAGGCCTACGTAGTAGTAGTACTGATTATGATACTGTCACCCGGAGGAGGTAAACCGGTGGTGAGGGATCCCACCTGGCTTCTAGGCTGGGATGAGTTCATTACCGGCTTGGGAAGTGCTCAGTGTCAGAGAGCAAAGTAGTGCTTGAGTTTTTTGTCTTGGCAATATCTTTTGCTGGCCAGTACATGAGCCGAACATGAGGCATCTTACCTTTTGAAGTAACAGTCCACATTATCAGGCAATAACCAAGATATGAATGAAATGGAGGATTAAAAAATTATTCCACAGAAACTTTCTGGTTTATCAGTTAGAGCCATCTCACACTTTGAGAGCTGGCTCCATAGTGATATGAAGCAAAATGAGTTCCTTAGATCCACCACTTCAGCTCACTGTTGAAGCAGGTCAACTTTGGCAGTTGTTCAAAGGATCTAATCATCCCCTCCAGCAATAAAGGATATGAAAACCTTTACTTTCCCTAAAGGATGGGAAAAAGGAGTGTTGCCTTCACTACATCATCATTTCTCTTCCCTGTCCTCCCAGCCTCAGGGAAGATGCTCTACAGGCCTATACTTGGGAAGGGAGTCATCCTGTGGAACTCCTTGCCAGAGGATGTTGTGAAGACCGGGACTTTAACGGGGTTCAAAAAAGAACTAGATAAATTCATGGAGGTTAGGTCCATCGATGGCTATTAGCCAGGATGGGTAGGAATGGTGTCCCTAGCCTCACCATTGGAAGCTGGGAATGGGTAACAGTTGGAAGCTGGGAATGGGTAACAGTGGTGAGATCATTTGATGATTACTTGTTTCTGTTCATTTCCTCTGGGGCATCTGGAATTGGCCACTGTTAGCAGACAGGATACTGGGCTAGATGGATCTTTGGTCTGACCCAGTATGGCCGTTCTTAGGTTCTTAAGGGGGTCTGCTCAGTGCCTGCAGAGGTAGAGGACAGCTGTGCTCTGTGGTGTTATTTCTCCTAACCCTTACCTCTAGGCCCAAGAAGACTTTTCCTCTAGAGTTAACACTAACACTAATGGGGGGTCTGCATTATCTTATTGGATTCCCTCTTCTGAATTACCCTCTGATGGGACATTCCCAGGGGAAGCAGCTGCTGGCATGAAAGATGAGCCATGTGCCTCTGTGCTGCCTTTACATGGATCTCCCTGGAGTAAAGCAGCTTCAATGAGACAGGATTTCTGTGCATTAGCACCCTCCCAGTTCTGTGGGAGGAAAACTTCAGCTCCCTCTCCCCTCACCCCAAAACCGGATGAGCCAAACTTAAGGAGTTAAAGACTCAAGGGATGAAATCCAGGCACCAGTGAAGTCAATGGCAGGACCTGAGTGGAGCAAGGATTTTATCCATGGGATGTGAAGACTCTTGTACAAGATAGGTGGTATGATTATGATTATTGTGTGCATTATTCAGAAATACTTGCTCCAGACAAAAACTAAGCAGCGTTCTGGGAAAAAAAAAAAGTTTCTTTAATTCCACATTATCTTGCCTGAGTTTGGGGTTGTAGCAGAGAACTGAAAAAGGATGCTAACACAGACCCCATCTCCTAATTGCAGTTTTCTCACTTGAGATATTCTTAGGATTTCCTGATTGTCTCTAGCTGACTTGCTTCTCAGTTACTATCATTGGCTAGCCTGTTAGGTTTAAATACCAGTTCCACAACTACAGTGACAGACCTTGATGATAATTCAGGGTAATTTGCAATGCCAAGCTATTTGGGAGTGTGTGTGTGTGTGGGAGGGGCTAGTTACTAATTCATTGTCTTCCGATCTGTAACTGTGTTACAGAAGTATAGGGCTAAAGCGGATGTGGGTACATTCGAACTGCCCAGCAAGTAAGTTAAGGAGTATGTGGTGTTGCTCAGTAGAGCAGAGTAATCTGAATAGGAAAATTAGCTCATAGAAAAGACTGTAATTCTCTGGCTCAGCCTTGGCCTGGTTCCTGGGCCTGCTGAGAGTCTCAGTTAATGGTCTTCTCCTCAGCACTTCCCTGTCCAGGCTGAATTCTCATGGTATCACACAAGGAACGTAAAACATTTGCCTGAGTAAAACACAGAGCCTTTTTGGTAACCTGGATAAAAAGAAACCTATGTCCTAATCATGTCAAAGACTCAAGAAGCCACATCCTAACTCCACTAGATACGCCGTCAAAACATGCTTTATAACACACACTTCTTTCTTTCCCACCAACCTTCAGCAAAGTGACACTGTGTGAGGCAAGGTTTTTTCATTGTTGGGATGTTCCCGTGAAGTTGCAACTAGGGGATCAGCTCTTGTCTGTTCTGTTGACCACTTGCATTTGTCACTCTGTCATGCTGGTGGTCTCTCCTCCCATACTTTGCAGCATTCCCGCACATGACTCAACCCTCGGTCTAGGCCGCTGTGTAGTCTTCCTCTTCTGGGATGTTAGACTTTCCCCAGACCAGCTGTCTGTGCTACCTCTCCAGAGGGTCAGAAAGGGAAGCTGGACCCCCAAGTTGCAACCCATGGGATCCTGTCAGCAGCAGTCAAGGTCTATGCAATCTCAGCAGTGACTGCTCTTTCCTTCTATTTCTTCCTTCTCTGCCTTCCACAGGTTTTCTTCCCCCATAACTCCTGTAGGAAAATCTCTTCCTTCAGGGACAGGTTCCCAGGGCTTTTGCTCCTCCTGGGTTTCCTGTTACTCACCTCTTTGCGCCCAGAGAGTGACTGCAGACCCTCTCCTTTGAAGCCCTTTTCTGCTCTCAACTCCCTGCCTAGGTAGGGTTCATCCTCAATTAATGTTGCTAATTAAAGCCTGACTCTCCCCCAGCAGCAGCCTATAAGGTTCATCAGACCCTTCTAAAGCACTTTAACTGCTTCAGGGTTGGTGGGGGAGGAACACATTATCACACAGTGCCTCTGCCTCTCTACACATTCATGCTGTGCCTTTTCTCCCTGTACCCTCCCCAGTAGACTTACTCTGCATATCCTCTGATTTCTCTGTAAGCGCCTTTCCTCAATGGGGAGAGAGGACGGTGTCTTTGCAGCTCCTTTTCTTCTCTTCTGAGCAGAGCTATGTGGCTGTAGTTGGGTGCCAGATGCTGCTCTTTTTATCTGGCAGTGAAAACAGAATGAGTGACTGCACCCCTTGCCATCTCCCCATAGTCACAGGGTGGGTAGGTGTGGTTTAATTTATTCTTTTCTCTGTGTATGAAGTATTGGCCATTTTCAGTGGGTTCTTTTCCCTCACACTAGCCATTAACAAAATGACTAACATATATCTGGCTCCTAGGTAGGGATGTGAATGTGTAGTCCACTACACGATTAACTGATAAGCCTGGGCTTATTGGTTAATCTTGTCAATTACACATACTTCCTTCTCCCTTCCCCCACCTCATTGCTGTATCAGAGGAAGGAGCGTTGCGGGGAGCGGGAGCCGGTGCCTATGAGGAGCTGGCTTTAAGCAGGTTCCCCACAAGCACCAAATCTGCCCGGCCCCTGGCACTGTTGCCTCTGATATAGAGGCAGCAGCACAAAGGGCGAGGGGGACAGGCTGGAGCTGATACACACGGGGAACCAGCTTTCAAGCAGATGCAGCAGGGAGGGAGGGGCAGGCAAGAGCTGGTGCCCCTCCGTCCCCACATGGTGCTACAGAGGCAGCAGCACCGGGAGGAATGGGCAAGGGAGGCTGCTGCGAAGCACCTCTGTCTGCAGTGGCCTAGGCTTGCCGCAGACAGATACTGGTCTGAAGCAGCAGTTCCTGTCCATGGGGGGTTCGAGCTCCCCATGGACAGAAGCTGCTCTGCCCAGCGCAGGGAGCCAGGAGGCTCCCTGGCTGGGAATTCTGCCAGCCCCGCCCCTGCGGACTATCGAATAGTCATGTAACCACTAAGATTTCATGTGGCTACATGACTAGTTGCACGATATCTAACATCTCTGCTCCTAGGACGACATTTTCTGGGGACCAACTAATGTCCTAGGCTTTATTTTGACTTTACAGTGAGGGATGGGGTGGCTGTTGGCAGGTGGAAACACCTGTAGAGTCATGTCTACGGGGAGTAATCTCCTCCTTCCGTATTCAGATGGTTTTCAACAGCTCTCTTGGACAAGGAACAAGAGTGGGTGCAAGTAATGGGGAAGCAAACCACAAGTAGGATTGGTCCCATCTGAAGGAGTCTTGACAGCAAGGGAGAGGGAGTCAGGGTGCATCTGACTCTCTGTGCCTTTCTGGGGTTTGTTTCTCAGCACTCCCAGAAAGGTTTGAGCGCTGACCATGGAAGACTGGTCTAGAAGGGATAGCCTGGCTGCACCAGTCGGTTTCAGTTTGAAGTATAGCTTTAAAATATTTGACTTAGTCTCTTATCTACAATATGACGATTTACTAGCTCACTGATAGTTTAGTGATGGGATTGGGCTCCTCATTCTCACTCTGAGCTAGATAAGAAATTTTCCAGTTCAGGGTGTCTGCACCTGGATTCCCCCTCTGAACTCCACCAAAGTCCCAATCTCTGGGCTCCTGGCTCCTTAGACATCACTTCTCTTGATCACGCACCTGAGTCTCTGTTCCCTCCTGACTGTGATTGCCAGCAGTCACAAGTTACTACACAGCTCTTAGGCAAACATTTATTTGTAAAGTGAATCCATTACAGAGAAAACGTATTAAAACAACAAGAACATCTACACAAATACTAATAAGTTTACCAGAGATCACCCCCACTCCAGTAAGGGCTTTGGCAGGGAGTCAGGCCTTCCAAAGAAGGGAGTTTCTCTTGTTGCAAGTTCAAAACACCCAGCACAGTCAGTCCTTCCTTAATAGAGCTGGAGCCGTTGATCTTGAGACACCAAGAACTGGTAGACAGCAGACAGTGGTGCCCTTGTCAGAGTATAGCTTCCAGCAACTGAGTTTTTGCATGAATGAAGGTGGGTAATTTGTATTTACCTCTCCGTAGAGACTTCCCAGGCAGACCACTTGTCACCATCACAAAAGTCGATTCTTGTCTGGCACATCATTGAGTATAATCCCTTGAAGTTCATAACGTTTCCTAGGCTAGCCTGTCTCCTCCCAGAGTAGAGGCTACGTATAACCCTGGCCCACAATTATACATAAACCTTTCAAGCAATATGCTGGACCCCAAATATATACTAGATCTTAATTCAGTAAGGCTTTCCAAGGATATTTCAGGAAATTGCTATGTCGGTCAGAAGACCCTTAGAAGTTGGAGTATGAAAGGCCGATGACTCATTTGGAAGTTCAGACTTGTCCATGCAGCCTTCCTACTACTAAAATGCCCTTTTACTTTCTCAGTGCTCTCAGCTTCTAGATGAAAACCTGAGAGACGATTTCTTTGAAGAAATAATAGAGGAGTATGAAGACATCAGACAGGACCACTATGAGTCTCTCAAGGTAAATAAAACTACATTGTGTATGGATTTAAATTCTTTTCCTTCTAAAATGATTGATCCTTATATCATTATTGTTCATAAAACAAATTCCATATGTTGATTTTCTTTGGGCATATTTACATCAATAGATAGTACAAAGTCATCAATTTTTAAAGATGGCATGAAATAGAATTGTACCAGGCCACAAAGGAAACTCTACCCAAGTCTCAGGACTCGCTTAGGAAAGGCCTGATTGTCATGGTTGAATATTTACACTGTAGTAGAATCCAAGATTAGGGACCTACAGAGGAGTGGAGGTGAGAGTTTAGAGAAGAGTTTTGGCTGTCTTTTCCAGACAGCTAAGGTTGCTTTTTCGGACTGTTGGGAAGGAGAAAGAATTGACTTGGAGACAAACTGAATACGAGGGATGTAGGTACCAAATGTGCTGAAGATGACACCTAGGTTTTCCTTGTGTCAAGACAAAGAAGCATGCCCAAAGGTCATCCATCTCTGATGTGGTCTCTGTGCAAGGGACGTTGATTCCAAAGCTTAGGGCCCTCTGCTGGGAACACATTGCTTAAAGTTTCTCATAACTGCACTAGGGATGTGACAGTGTGCACATTTAAATGGTTAACCAGTGAGCCTGGGCTCATTGGTTAACCCTCATGGCTCCACATACAGCCCCCTTCCACATGCTGCTGCCTCTGTATCAGAGGCAGTATCATGCATGGAGAACAGGAAGGGGCAGGAAGCTCCATGGGAGCCGATAATGCGTGGGGAGCTCGCTTAAAAGCCAGCTCCCTACACCAGCTCCTGTGGAGCTGCCATCCCTTATTCCCTCACATGTAATTGTGTAACCATTGAAATTTTCAATGGTTACATGTTTATAAAAAAAAACACACCATTTTAAAATCCCTAAACTGCACCATAACTGATACAGCATCTCTGAGAATCGTAATGTAAACAAGGAGTGAATTCCTGAGCTGACTGAAGTCAATGGCAAACTTTTTATTGACTTCACTGGGCCAAGATTTCATCCTATGTACTGGCAACCACTGGTGTTTTTTATGAAAGTCATCTAGGCTTGCTCTGAGTAAGATTAGTTAACAGAGATAAAATGCAGCACTTTCCTATGTAGTTGCACTCGCTTAGTTCAACTAACAAAGGAACTTAAACTTGTGTGGCGAGATTAATGCTTGATTTTCTTTAGAGGATAGATCAACTGGAAATGTCTGTCACTTAATAACAGTACAGTAAATTGACTAATTCATTGCAAAGTACATTTTATATTAGTCTTACCGTGGTACTTGCTAGTTGATTAAATTAAAGCTGTCAAACATATCAGCAACATTATTTCAGACTGTAACAAGGCCACTGAAATTACTTTGTTCAAAGCAGAGAGGTTATGTAAATGTACCGTTTATTTCCATACAGGAAAGAAGGTATTTGTCATTAGAGCAAGCCAGGAGAAAAGGTTTCCATAATGACTGGCTGTCAGACTGTAAACCAGGTCAGTTTGCATTTTTAATTGGATACCGAGTACTGTATTGCATAACCACACTGGATCTCCTCTCAGAGGGAGGATCATGACTTGCAAATAAATTGGTATCTGTTGAATTTGAGGAGTGGTTGCACAAATGGGAGATCAGTCACCTAAAATTAAATGTTCTTTTCCCCTAGTTTGGCCCCATTATATTTATTTTTGTTTCTTCTGATTTCCAGTTTCAGAAAAACATGGCTATTTAAATATTTTAAACGTTGCCAGAAAGTGAGTGTTGTACTTGATTTTAAAATAGATCCATGATAATACATGTAATCAAATCAGAGAAATGTAGGACTGGAAGTAACCTCTGTTCACTAGTCCAGTCCTGTACACTCAAGACAAGACTAAGTAATAACTAGACCATTCCTGACAAGGATTCCACAACCTCCTTTGGTGTGCATGTAATAGTGCCCACTTTCCCAAGGCTGAAATGCAGCACTCAGTTTCCAGTAACTTAATCATTATGAAGGTCTCTACTGGGTAGCAAATAAGGTGGGAGGGAAGCAAGTGCTGGACTAGTAGTTGTATCATAACAAGGATCCCCTATTGCGGATGCACATGGATGTGTGGTAAAGCTCTTCTAGCTTTCAGACTAACTTTTATGTGGAATTTTATAGCACACAGCTCTAGTGAATTGGGCTATGTCTGTGTAGAAAAGTTGGATCTAAAAGCATCAATATAGAAGGCATTTAGTGGAGGGTAGTCTATGCATCTACCCAGTTCTGACCTATTCTAAGTCTCTGATAAACAAGGTAACTTCAAGAGTCTAGCACAATTAAATACCAATCAGTATTGAGTTGGATGAACTGATAAAGGAATTTTAAATTTCGTGTCAAAACTAATGCAAAACTAGTTTATCAGATAATAGTGATACAGTACGTAATTTACTGTTACGTAATTGTAACAGTCTTTTATAAAGGATGATAACTTTTAAATACTTGGTTGTGGTGTGCAGATGATAAGGTTCAAAAACATAGTGAAGGAGAAAACAAGGTCATAAATGGTGGTGATGAATTGTGTTTACTTGCTATGGAGTATATATAAAAGATTCAGCAATACGTAGTATTTCCCTAATGACAGACTTCTTTAAATTCCTACAGTTAAACCTAAATTCTTTGGCACTCAAGTCTTTGAAAATTATGATCTGGAGAGGTTGATGGAATACATTGACTGGAAGCCTTTTTTTGATGTCTGGCAATTGCGAGGCAAATATCCCAACAGAGGGTTTCCTAAAATTTTTAATGATAAAGCAGTGGGTGAGTATTGAATTAGAATTCCTTGCATGAAGGTGATGAAGGCAGTTCAGTTATTTAAAATTATATATTCTGATTGTACACAAGTTCAGGTTGGCGGCTTTGATTGAATCAGAAAATATTGTAATGAGATATTAGCACAAAAGATCAATAATTAACAGTAGATGAGAAATGTTTAGGTCCCAACTATAAAGAATTCACCGGTATGTCAAAAGAATAGAAAACATTTTGATAATAGGAATTAAATATCTAGTATTTATTGTTGAACAACATTCTAGAAAACCTCAACTTCCATTTGTATAATCTGTAAAGTACTTTTAAAATATAATTGAAACAAATGCAATAAAGCTGCAAGCATATCCAAACTACTAAAAATTAGTGTTCTTTCTTCTGTGCTGTATTTAGAACCCTTTAAATCTGTGGATACTGGCTCTTTTGTCTGTGGATGCGGTTATCGGTGGACCAAGTTTGAAGATTGGAAGCAGATACAAATTTTGTATCCACACAGGACTCCAACTATATGGGGAAGCTAGATAATTTGGCATGTGACATAATACATGACGTTTTTAATATACAGTACCAGAGTTTGTAAATGTGTCCAGTGAAATTGGGAACTAAAAGTAGATACTATCAAAATAAGGATTTTTATGTGGTCTTGTGTTTTTGGATAAACAAGCTACTTGGTTCACTCTTCCAAAGCAGCCTACTTAATGGCATGGTTACTAGCAGGGCTTGCCGAACCGCGGCGAGCCCCGCTCGACAGCCATGCTGTCCGGCGATCTGCGCATGCACAGATCGCCCGAACCCGGCTCTTCCGGGTTACAATCTACTCGCCACGGGCGAGTAGATTGTATAATTTGTCGAGCCCTGGTTACTAGTAAAGGTTTACAGCACAAATTTTGTCATGCATTTGAGAGTAAGAGGATCCAAACCACAATATTTCTGGCGTATTTAGGTACATTCACGTATAGTTTGTCCATATCACTTATTTTGCTTCACCTTGTTTCAGCCAGCAGAATTCTAATACAGTAACTCTGTTAGCAACAATAAAAAAAATCTACTGTGGTAACCAATCAGGCCACGTCTACACTGAGAGATGAGGTTGAAATTATTAAGGGCTATTTTTAGCACCCGTTTTTGTAAAGTCGAAGGTGCTTGTCCCCACCGTCCGCAAGAATTCGAGGTAGTTGGCTGGCTACTGTTGTCTTTGAGAGTGATGCACTGTGGCTGGACAGTGCCTACACCCCTTTGTATTGGGTTATGCTCCCAATGCATGCTGGGACCAAAACTCTGCAGTGGATAGTTCTGGGTACATGACATCAAGTGGCCCATATTGCACTCATTTCCACCCTCCCCTCCTGCTTCAGACCAATGGCAAACAGTCTTTTCATGCCCTTTTTTCTCTTGTTGGTTATCTGCGCAGACGCCATAGGAGCATGAGCATGGAACCAATCCTGGATCCCGTTATTATGATGATGATATTAACCTTAGTGCATCTAATGCTGGAGTATGTCCAGAGTGTCTCCAAAGTCTGCCGGAATATGAGAGAATCTCAGGAGCCATGAACACACACTCTTCTGCAAAGTACTTGAGCTGAGCGAATTTCAAGTGTCACTGGCATTCGATCCTCTGGCCACAGTGGAACACCGGTTCTGGTGCTGTCAGACAAGCACAGACTGGTGGGACCGCATTGTGATGGGACAGTCCGCAGTGGCTGCAAAACTTTCGCAAGAGTAAGGCCACTTTCATGGAAGTTTGCGAATTGCTTTCCCCCAACATGAAGCGCAAGAATAAAAGAGTAAGACATGCTCCAGCAGTGGAGACGTGTGTGTCAATTGCCCTGTCCAAGAAGGAGTTCTGGAAAGCCGCCATGCGGTCCATCACATCCACCATGGACGACAACACTTTCTCCTGGTGCCTCACTTCCCGTTCCCTGCACGCTTCCCTCGCATCTCCTCCAGCAGTACATTCCTCCACTCACTTTCATGCTCCCTCTCCAAGTTGGCGAATTGCATTTGCTCCTTGATTATCTCTTCCCTAGTCCATTTTCACCTGTGGATTTGTGTCATTTGGACAGTTAGCAGGGCTGGGGGAGACGACATAGGAGGATGGGATTGTTTCCAAAGTTATAAAAAGGTCCTGGCTGTCAGTGACATCCGATGCCCCACTTACCTGCTAATCATGCTCTTCCTCCTCTTCCCCTTCATCCATGCTGCTGCCCAAGATTGCCAGAGGACTGTCTTGGGTGGAATCCGTGGGCTGGCTCGGAAAGCTAGTAGGGTCATCCCCTGCTTGCTTCCCCCACCCTCCCGTCCCCAGGATGGCATGCAGCTGCCCATAGAAGTGGTATGTTTACAATGATGCTCCAAACCATCCATTTGCTTCCTTTGTCTTTTGGTATGACTGCTTCAGCTCCTTTACTTTCACTCAGCACAGCTGGGTGTCCCTGGCATATCCTTTCTCTTTCATGCTCTTTGCAATCTTGGCATAGATATCAGTTTTTCTTTTGTTGGTTCGTAGTTCTATGAAAAGAAATTCCTCTTCCCCACACAGCAATGAGGTCCAGGTTTTTCTCCAAGCTGGTGCTTGTCTGCGACCCTGGGAACTCATGGAGCTCATGGAACTTGAACTCATGGAATTCATAGTCAAGTGTGCTGGTCAGGTGTGCTGCCTGCTCTGAGGACTGCTCACCATACTAGCTACATAGGAATGAAATTCAAATTTTTCCAGGGTTGTTTTTGTTCACCTGGAGGGCAGTAGAGTTCAAAGTTGTGGCCAGAGTGGTCACTGTGGGACACTGCCTGGAGGTCAAGAATGTCGACTTTACAGCAACATGCATCTGCACTATCGGAAAGTCAACCATGCAAGATCGAATTTAGGGATTACTCCTAGTGAAAGCAAGAGTACAGAAATTTACTTTAACGGCCCTTTAAATCAACAGAATGGGCTTGGTAGTGTGGACTCATTGTTTAGAAAATAGACCTAATTGGGCTGAGCTCAACCTAAATTCCCAGTGTAGACCAGACCTAAGAAAGATGACTGAGGAAATAGGAGGATTATCCAGAAAATCTTGTTTATTTTGTAAAAAAAGTAGGAGGGGAGGGCTGGAAAGTTGATTAAAGTTATCTTTTTTTTTTAATAGGAGAAGAAGCCAAAAGAGTTTATAATGATGCTCAAAACCTACTAAAAACTTTGATTAGGCAAAAGAAATTGCAAGCCAGGGGCCTGGTTGGGTTCTGGCCAGCGCAGAGTGTTCAAGATGATATTCATTTATACACAACAGAAGAGGCATTGCAGTCTGCAGAACCAATAGCTACATTTTATGGCTTAAGGCAACAGGTAGGAAGATGGATCTAGTATTAAGTTATTTGTAATATAAAGTTCATACTGAAAATGAAGATAGCTATAATCTGAGAGAGCAATCTACAAAGGAACAGTCATCTCATGATCCCCTGTCTGATGCTAGGCCTTAGTGTAAACTTCACTTGGAAAAGTCTCACTGTCACCCTTCATGATGAATGTGACTTCCTATATTCAGTTCTCTTCTTTCTACTCTGATTTCTCTCTTGGCTTTTTGAGAAGCTGTTTCCTTTCCCCATAACACCTGTGTTCACTTTTCATTCTTTCAGTTGTGAGGGGTACATGGTGTATGTCGTTGGGGAAATCTCGCTCCCCTGGGGTACAGAGTCCCCAGAAGGGTCCGAGGCTGGAGGTCAAAGCAGTGAGGCAGGAGAGAAATCTAGAAGGAAAACTTTTATGCATGCATGCAGGCTGACAGCTACCAGAGTGAGAGCAGCAGCAGCCCTGAGAGACAGGTTCAGGGATCCTTTATACAGTATGCTCAGACAGTTTTAGTTGTTGATTGTTTCTTTAACATATCGAAGTCTCAGCAGAAGTACTCTGAGACCTTTCTGTTCACACCAGAAGTGCTAGAAGTAAGTTTTACAGTACAAAGGCACATGAGAACCTGAGTGAGGAGTCTACATGGCAAACTGTGACAAAGATAAGAGTTTACATGACTATTTGTGATACAGTAGGAGTCTCCATGAACTTGAGATAGGAGGCATTGTAAGGGTCTTGATTAGAGTTAAGATGATTTCTCTGTTACAGAGAGAGAGGGGCCTGGAAAACTTTTAACCCTTGCAGCAGTTTTCTTTTAGAGAGTTTTGATTTCCTGCACGGTCCCCCTTAGACACAATTGGAGTTATTTGATTTTTCTCCCACAGTGTGCAACTTTTCAAATGGTGTTCAATAATCCAACTGGATTGGTACACAAAATGAATTGTTTGAAGTAACCAGGCCCAGAACCCTCTGAAACATTGAGCACCTGGGAAGTCCCATTTAGAATGATAGTAGGTCATGGCCCTTTGAAGCTTACAGGATCAGGTCCCAACAGCTCTTATTGTGGCAACAAATGTGAAATCTTCTGTCTTAAAGATGGAAAAGGCCTCTCAACTTACCTGCTTCATCTCCTAATGACCGGTGTTATATTGGTTTTTATTTTCCAATGCTTTGACCACTGAACAAATGATTAATAATTTGTTGCAAAATCAAGATCAATTTTTTGCTCAGATCTGCCCGACATTTCTTTTTTCCGGGATCCTGTTCTTGCTTCATATGCACAACCCTCAGAGAAGGTGGAAAATACCAGTATTTGATTTGTAGAACCGCTGTACAGAACTGAAAGGAGAGGTTTTTTCCCCTCTGATTGATAGATGGGAAGGCCTGGCATATAATACTTGCTTCCTTGATCTTGACAGAAATATCTTGTATCTAGAAGTCCTTGTGGTTTAAAAATAACGGGTTCTCTCCTGTCGAGGTAGTCCCATTTCTAGGTCTGCCTGAGTCATGAGTTTGTTTCTTTTTTTTAAATTAGAGTTTTCTTGTTTGATGCAACTTTTTCTTTGTTTTGTTTTTATTTTAGGCCGAAAAGGACTCTACCTGCACAGACCCATATCACTGCCTCTCAGACTTCATAGCCCCCTTAGACTCCGGTGTTTGTGACTATTTAGGCCTGTTTGCTGTGGCCTGCTTTGGGGTAGACAAGCTGTGCAAGCAATATGAGAAACAGTGTGATGACTATAATAGCATAATGGTGAAAGCACTGGGAGACCGGATAGCAGAGGTAACACATTTTATTGATTGCATGGCTGCTTGTACCTTGCTCTGACTCTCTGTTGGGCTCATGTGAAAGTCGCTTCTTTATCTTCTTAGATAAAAGCAGGTGGTGTATTTCACAGTGCATGCTGCTCATGAAATCTGAAATTAAATTATTTGCCACTGAATGTGTGTGAAGAGAATTTCACCCAGTATGTCTAAGATCTTCTCTTTAGTGTGTATTTGTCCTGATTTCAGTCATGTGCCAGATTCTGGTGCAAAATTTCTAGTGTAAACAAGGAAGGCTGGAATTTGCAGCAGTTGAATTCTTCCAGTTTCAAACAGAGCTAAGCTCATCTGACACAAGTAGCAGCTTTGTGTGTCTGAACTGGAAGTTTGTGATGGTGCTGGCTTATCTGTCGTGGCTGGAACCAGGGCAAATGCCTAGTGTAGGCAAGGTCTAACCATCTTCCACACAGCTTGGCACTGTAGATCGTGTCTCTACTTCTAGCTAACAAAATGTATTGTCATCCTATTACCAGCCACTTCACCACTTCCGGTACACCGGCTTGTCAAGCGTCAGCAAAAAAATAGAATTGGTGGAAGAAATGCTTTGTGTTTGTGTTTTAGTAGAATCGGTTTGCTTGTATGATGCTTATTTACCCATGGTGAGAGTCCCTAAAAGAAATAAATGAAATCTGACAGTGTCATTTTTGGCCTGGACTAAATTACTTTAATTGTCAATCTCTACAAATTAAAAGAATATTTACACTTGTTCCCAGGCATTTGCAGAGGAGCTCCATGAAAGGGTCCGAAAAGAATTCTGGGCTTATTGCAACAATGAACAACTGGATATTTCAGACTTGCGCAGGATTAGATATGATGGAATTCGTCCAGCACCTGGGTACCCAAGCCAGCCAGACCACACTGAAAAACTCACTATGTGGAAACTTGCTAACATTGAAGAGGCAACAGGTACCTGCAATCTTTTTTATATCCCCTTTGACCTGAATAAGGAATTAAAAATCTTGTGACAAAGTAGCCCATGCAGAGCTGCATAAAAGCAAAAATCAAAACCATTGTTGTTGGTCTTCCCCAGCCCTTTAGGCAAGGAGGGTGGGTTTTTGTTTTTTGTTTTTTTTTGTTTTTTTTTTTAATAAACAT
The DNA here is from genome assembly GCA_030068395.1 of Apalone spinifera. Classification (NCBI taxonomy): domain Eukaryota; kingdom Metazoa; phylum Chordata; order Testudines; family Trionychidae; genus Apalone; species Apalone spinifera. The sequence continues at coordinate 66,199,007 of CM057847.1, read as the reverse complement.
GATCAGTTGGATGTGCTCCTGTGTATTAGTAAATTTTGTAGCAGAATCTAGTTTGCATTTTAAAAAACACATTTCTAATATCCTAATGGTTGCAAACAAACTTTCAAAAGGTGAACAGTGTATATGAATGCAGTGATGTGTATGTCAGTCTGTATAGAGCCTCAAACTGGACCTCTTAGAAAGTGTGAACTGCCCTTGTCCTCTTCTGTTGGTGTTTCAAATGTCAGTTATCTCACTGCTAATGTCACAATCCCAAACTACCTTGTTAGGTTCCAAAAACCCCTAATACTCCCTTCCCAAATGCCAAAAATTTCTAGTTTGTTCCTAACAACTTCTACATTGTAGACCTGCATTGCTGATACAAAAATCAAGAGCATATTGAAAATGTAGTGCCAGAGGAAAATAAATTTGTTTAAATAAAAATAATAGTAGGAATATTGAACTACTATTAATTTCCCTGTTTAGTTAATTAAAAATCTGCATTTTTGAATTTGCCAAATGCTGTCACAGAATTTTCAGTTGCCAAACAAGATGTCTTCAGAACTTAGGCCTGTTACTATATTTTTTTTCTTTAACCAAAACTATTTTTTTTTTCTTACAGGTATTCAGTTAACTGAATCTCTAGCAATGACACCTGCCTCTGCAGTTTCAGGTCTCTACTTCTCTAACCCCAAATCCAAATACTTTGCTGTTGGTAAAATATGTAAGGATCAGGTAATTTCAATTCCATGATATAGTTGAGCTACAAATAAACTGATTGAATAGTTGAAATAGGTGTTTCTGAATATTTCAGAAACATTGAATCATGAAGACTTGCTAATCAGTATATTACAATCTTTCTTGCAGGTTGAAGATTATGCACAGAGAAAAAATATGCCAGTGGTTGAGGTTGAGAAATGGCTGGGGCCTATTCTGGCATATGATTTGGAATAAGTGTTTGTGGGATGCTAGGAACAAGCATCAGCCTTGCTCTTTCCAGTTTCTTCTCCAGAAAACAGAACAGAGCTGGACTTAGAATCTTGTACTTTGCGTCAGTTGCATCAATCAGCTCTCAGGGGGTGTTGGAAACTATTCACTTTGTAGTATCACCCACTGACAAAAACAAAAAACCTCACCACATTTTTGTCTGATTGTTTGTTAATTTTTGGCAAAATAGTTTTGTATATAAATATGCCTTTTGTTATGGGAATTGTGTTGAAATCCTCTACAGATCTCAACTATAATTGTGCATTTCTGTACCCAGATACTATAACTGGGCTAGATATAAAGTTAGATGTACGGTTTTCTTTTCAGTGGTGGAGCTTTTTGATAACTGGCTCACACCTTAATAATCTTGGAACAAATATTTGCACTGAAGCATCCCATTGACTGGATAAAATAGTGCAGAATTTGGTTTCAGGTCTTTAAATGGCATGTATATCAGCAAGTCTAAAGACATATGGAAATAGCATAAAAGAATGTCTCATAAGTAAAGGAGTTCACTTACTAGGTAAGGAACAGCTCGGGAAACCAGGCCCCATGCTCATGTAGCTGTGCTGCTGTAACAAAAAGAAAGTTGTAATACTAATACTATTTTAATTATTTTTTTGCTGTATCTACTAAAGTAATGTGGTTTTCAGAAACAATCCCAGTAATATTATATTATCCTAAAGAATTGAATAGTTTGAGCACAGAACTGGAAGTCTCGAATACTCCCAGCTCTGACAGGTCTTCTTTGTCTTTGGGCTAAACATGTAATCTGTCCGACTTATCTGTAGCTGTAAAATGGGAATAATCTATCCTACCTCACAGGTGTGTATTATGAAACTTACTTGTTGTTTGTACACCACTTTTGCAGATGAAAATAGCTATTTACTTTAATATGTGTTACCTACAGGCAAATCTTTGGGTGCCTGATTTTTAAAGCTGTGGTTGCAATATGTTTGCTTACTCATCCTGAAGAAAAGGTCTCTGGGAAATAGCTGCTATGTTTTTTCACCCAGTTGCTGCTTTTTAAGCAAAAACATCATGTTGGAAAATCTGTTACCTGATAGAATTTTGCATCAAATTACTGTGGTTGGTCATCAGATCTGAATGTAAACAAGAGGTAATGCTGCAAGATTAGTCTAAATAAATATTTTATTTTGAGTAAATTCACTGTTTATAAATGTTTTTAATAATCTCTGAGGTAGGCCTAATATTATAGCTCAGAACTGTGTGTGTGTGTAATTATTGACTTAAATGAAACATTGAGGAGAATGTTCTGCTTTCTAAGTCTTGTATCTGTCAAAATAGTATTGTAAAGAGAACCCCTTCTAAATATATTGTTTGTAATCAGTTGCTATTTAAATATTGCCTTACAACAGTGACCTTAATCTGACTTTTGAAAGGTATTGGAAAAAAACTATATATGGCTCCTTAAACAATAAATAGTAATTTATTTGTGGCGCTATCCTTGTCAAGCCTCAACTTAAAATACATTAACATAAAATATGCAATAAAATCTGACCTACTTTTTGTAGTTAATATACACTTTGACCTATGATTCTGTATTTAAGTCTTTGGATGGGATTTTAAAAAGTACCTAAGGATGCAGCTACCCAGCAGCGTTATTTCGGAATAATAGCTGTTATTCTGAAATAACAATGCGAGCGTCTACACAGCAATTCCGTTATTTCAAAATAAATTCGAAATAATGGATGGCTTATCCTGACATCTGTAAACCTCATTCTACGAGGAATAATGCCTCTTCCGAAATTGCTATTTTGAAATAGCTGTAGTGTGGATGCTCCACTGTTGCTATTTTGAAATAGCTCCTCTCTGGGGCCATTCGAATAATTACTTACTCGTGCTTTCTGGGGCTCTAAATCGAGGTATCATGTCTACATTAGGGGAACCTACCTCAGACTAATTTTAAGGCTTCCCTGTAGTGTAGACATGTTATTTCAAAATACGCTATTTTGGAGTATTTCTTCCGGAATAGCTTATTCTGAAATAAGTGTACAATGTAGACATACCCTAAATGAGTTCAGAGCAAACTTACTTAAGTGCTTGGGAAAATCCCTCACTTAGGGCATGACAAGGTGAGCATCCACATTACCAAGCCTGCTATTTCAGAATAATGTACTTGTTATTTCAAATTAATAACTTCTGCTTGTGAAGAGGAATAAGCTTATTTTGAAATAAACTTATTTTGAAATAACTTGGTAGAGTAGACATAACCTTTGAGGTTATTTATTTAAATAGAAACTAAATTAAGTAAGAAACAGAAAGGTTTGATTGTCATTCACACCAGATTTTTAAAAACATTTCAGAAGATTTTTTTTACATAGCAGTGCTCTTAAAAAGAGTTGAACCATTTTAGCTGAAACCAGAGGTGTAGCGACCGTGGTATGCGCCCAGGGGCAAAGGCAACATTTGCACACACGCACGCCCCCTGCCGCTGCTGCATGGCGGGGCCCCAAACTTGGTGCACAGCTGAGCCCGACACTGGGAGGCAGGGCAGAGTTTGTACCACATCTTCCCCCACCCCCGCCAGGTTGGGGCCGGGCCCCTGCATACACTAACCAGCTGGCGGAGATGGAGGAGGGTCGGTCTGGGGGCGGAGAGAAGTGGAGGAGGCTCCAGCCAGCGGCGGCAGACAGAGGAGGAGCAGACAAGTCAAAGCATGACCGGGGGAGTGGAGGGTGACTAAATTGACACCCCCTAATATGGCACCCTCCCCATCCTCCTTTGCTACACTACTGGCTGAAACTTTGCAAAATAACTCTGTTTATTAGTTTGGCAAAGTTATAACCTATTGAAAACAGGATCTTATAATGGGAAGAGGCAGACAATCTTAATAGGCAATACTACTAATTCTATCAATAATGGTGTTGCTCTTGTGAGCTTATCTGACCTTTTACCATGATTTTTATATTTGATTTTCTAAACTATTTTGTATAGTTTGGGTTGATACAAGGTGTTATGACACCAACTACTAATAATTGTAATTGTGTTCCGTATAAATGCTTATTACACAGTAATAAAATGGAGCAACCATTTTAATAAGTGATTATAGTTCATGTACAATTTAGTAACATGGAGTTTAATTACACAATCATTTTAAATAGGTTAATTTAATAAAATGCAGTCTCACTACTTAAGGATGCTGAACGCCAGAGTAAAATCCATCATTTAACCTGCGGCTGTTTGTGCAAAGTAAGGAGTGTTACGAAACCACTTTCAGCCGTTTCCGAAGATGATTGTTTTTAGAATTAGCCATGAAGATCTCAGTTCATTTTAGTGTAATTGTCAAGGCTGATAGACACAAAATTGAACCTGCTTCCTTACTCATCCATTTGCTAAGTCAGTGCAGCATTTTGTGAGTACTTTTGTAAACAAATGCCTCAGACCTTTATGCAGCAAAACACTTAATGTGTTTAATGCCTATGGAATTGAGTTGGATTTAAGCACTCTTTAATCTCATGCATAAATGCTTTGTTGCTTTGTATCTTCGATTGGTTGTTCCTTTTAACAAGAAAGGATCACATGGAATTGAATATTGCTTAGGTGTAAGCAGGTGTTTCACTTCAGACCCATGAGTAGTTAGATATAATTCTGATGACAGCACCTCTATTCTCTATAAGGGATGGATTGTACCATGGCCAGTCCTCCTCAGATTTCTGAAAATGAAACTAGTCAGAGGGCTTCCTAAATAACTAAATAAAATAAGCCCCACAGCTTCAGCATGTCAGTTTGCACAAGCTCAGAGCACTGGATCAGGAGGAGAGATTTAGAACTGTATCTTTCATAGAATCAAAGAATCATAGAATACTAGGACTGGAAGGGACCTCGAGAGGTCA
>CM057847.1:66163289-66178721 GCA_030068395.1 Apalone spinifera | reverse complement strand
GCGGGGTCCATGGAGCTGGGAAGGACAGAAATGTTGGGGTCGGGGTGGGTGGGTGGCTGGCTGCTCCTGGCACGGTGCCTGCGTGGAAGTGCAAAGCCAAGGAGCAGCAATGGCTCTCGGTTGTGCGTTAGCAATGCAGTGACAATTAAAAGTAATGTGTGCGGCGCCTTTGGGTCGGCTGGGGTTACTCCACCATTGACCCGGGGGCAGGGGAATCTATTGCGAGGCGGACAGTCGGAGAATGAGCGGTACCAGGCAAGGCAGCATCACATGCTCGACAGTCACACTTACAAGGAAAAAAACGGGTCTTTCGACGATCCCCTTCCACCCTCTGATTTGGTCTGTACACTGCAGATACTAACCCAGCAGCAATGCTCAGCCTCAAAGCTGCAATTGTAGTGCCTATTGCAAAAACAAAATGAAAACCTAATAAAACAAGAATATCTCCTGCTCTTCCCCTCCCCCCCAGAACCTCACAACTGTAGGCATTATGGCTGAAAATGAATTAGTACTTACATCCTTTTACAAACATATTTTTTTAATTTCCTCTGCTTTTTCAATGCAGAACATTTTGAAATGCCAAAGCTTTTCTCCTCTGTTTGGTTCTGTATTAGGAGTGCCAATTATGCTCATTTTGAACTATTTCTAGTCAGCTACTGCCTTTATTTGCTTGATGCAAGTGTTATTTATACACACAGTTCTAGCAAGTTTTGCAAAACGGTATTTTTGAATATTGCTATATACACAAATAGGTAGTTTTGAGAGCAATGTAGACTTTGGAGATGTGTAGACATTGAAATTGTATGGGGTAGCTTTAACTTCATTCTTCATTTTATTTAGAACAACCATATTTTGAAAACATTTTTATTTGTGACAAGTAATGAGAAAAAGATGCGTAAAAAGGAGAAACGCGTCATCTAGCTGGTATAAGGCAGAGCACATTTGTACTATTTTGCAGCATTGTGTAAGATGGGTTAGATAATTCTTTTATTGCATTGTTTGCTTTAAACTGGATTGCTAAAACAAATAATCTACTTTCAATATTTTTGAATCTATCAAAAGATCCAGTCCTGTTGAGAGTACAATCGTTAAGCAATGTTGAAAAAGGGAATATAAACTGTCAAATTTTTTCTTGTTAGTATTATGGCACATGTACTGCGGTCCTGGCAAATAGATTTTTATTGTGCATTTCTGCAGTCTCAGAAAGAAGATGTGGCTTCACAATTTGTCTGTTGTTTCCTAGTACTAAAATTAGTGCAAATATTTTGGTTGAGTTGTGCACTTACAGGTTTACTGCAGGTTTAAATGTTAAGTTTAGCTCATGGAGATGGTGTTATCTGAAATGCTTAAAGGGGAAACTGAAGCAATGTGCATGTAATGTCATTCCATGTACATATAGGGTAATGTTAAAAACTACAGACTCTGACAGCAGCAGCTCATTATGTAAAAGACCACTTCTGATAAGGTGTGTCCTGCTGGTAATCAAGATCTCGCAATCCCAGCCTGGGATTATCCTTTAAAAATCCTTAGAATGTTGGTCTGTAATAAAATGACCTTGAAGAAGGTGGCAAATTGGAGTAGTGGGAAGTTTTTGTTGAAGGGATTTAGACATATAGAAAAAAGGGCTGTAGACACTTTATTTCTTTGTGAAATTTTGAATTTCCAGTCTAAAATTGTTTCTATATGGTGACTTGTCTTGATCCTCAATCTACCCTTCCTCTCCCTTATAAACCTGTGCTGGGAACATTACTCTGAGAAGAGATGGAAAATTTGTTTTCCAAACATTAAACAACTTTCACACGAATGTTGTTTTAGTTAATTGTTTGAAATTTAGGACTCATCTCCCCAAGTTCAATATGTCACATGTAATACTTTCTACATGGCATCGATAAAATATTTAGTTTGTAAACTGATAATGAATGCAATTTCTGTATCTTTATTTTTAATCAATTAGTAATTGGTTGTAGAAGGTGCATTGGTGGTTTGGTAGATAAAATGTATCATGAAGGACCTAATATGTGATGATGAGTAAGATACTTCCTATGTTCAGGTAAATTCTTAGTGCATAATAATCTATAAACCCCACTACATTTCAATTTGCATTCTTGCACACTCTGCTGAATAGAGGCCCTGCTACACTTTTAAAAGTCAGTTTTTTTAGATTAAATTGGAAAGGTTCTGCAGCATAAATTAAATTTTGCATTGGAATGTCAGCATCATATGTTAGACATTTTGCATTAAAGGAGAGAAAACTGGAGTTTTATTCTTTAGAAGTATATTTTTTCCATTAAAAATTTGTTTATGTCCCCTATATTGATCTTTATTTTGGTTTTTCCTTTCCAGACGCTTCTACTTAGTGTAATTTCCCTGTTTTTCCTTGTTTGTTTGCTACCTCTTTGGACAAGATGGCTGCATGCATGGCTCCCTGCAAAATTGCTGCTGTTATGGATTCTTGATTCCTTTTAAAACAAATCTGATACATCCCCTTAAAAGAGGAGGGTGTAACATTTTATTTCCTTATGATGCTGGAAGAACAATGCTAACATTGCTTTAGGAATCCTTGAGACTTGGACTGGAATACTGCTCTTTTATCATTAGGTTAGTCCTCAGGGAAATGTTTAGCCCTAAGAATTTCACCCCTTGGAATAGACAGTGTTCAGACTCATGATTTTGTTTAACATTCAATTTGGTGGTAATCTTATATTATATAAATAATTTTCTGCCAGACCCAAGGTCCCTTTTTCTGGCTGCCTTCATTAAAATGCATGCACGTGTGTGTTCAAGACTTGGGGGGGGAGCATGTTTACTTCCTGAATTTAATAGGGGGAAAGCCCCACCTCCATTAATTCTTTTTCTTTTTAAGAAACAAAGGAGCATGCATAGTACAAAATAAATATTCACATGTCAATCTTTATATTCAAAGAATTGTCTATTCTACATCTGATAACATATAGATTAAATTCTGGTAAAGAATTTCATATTTAATTTATCTGAAATTAACTCAGTTCAGACTTCAAGGGAAAAAGAACAGGAAATCTTTTCATCAAACAATCCGACTCCTTCCATAATACAGACATGAAAAAGCTGATCCTGTTGGTAGAAACCTGAACTAGACTTGTCAGTTTTGGTTGGACTTACTTCCTGGAGACTTTATCACATGGTATAAACTTTAATAAAAGATTAATCTTTAATTCCTGGAGACTTCAGGACAATCCTGGAGGGTTGACAAACTTAGCCTGGATTCTTTAAAAACTGTCATAGTTATAGTTCTCTTCTATGGGTCTTCCCTATCTATGGAACTAATCTAATCTTAACCTTTCAAGAAGGTGGTAGGTAACAATATCCTTCGTATGGGATAAAAATGCTTTCGGTCTTTCCAGCACCATCACCTCCTGAATTGGATTTAACCTGTGATGTAAACTAAGTTGGGGGGCAATCATATGTCTAAAGTATGCGGTAATTATGTTGTGTTTTAAATGTTTCCAAGGACCCCTCGCAAAAGCGGTAGGGATGACTTGGCTGGGTTGTCAATTTCTATAGCTTTTTTTTCTTTTTTTTAAGTTTGAGCGCAATGGTTCTTTCAGAAGTTTGTACACGGGACATAGTTATAACATATGGAAATGAAACCAACAGTGCTGTAATCCCTCACAACAGGCGCAAGGCAGCTAAGGTCAAGATGCTTGTAATGAGTATGATACCTAAAAGAAAAAGTTAACAACCTAAGTAACTCTCCTATCTCCAGATCTAATGGAGTCATCTCTCTGGAGAATGGAATCTGTGCTTTCCACTTGGTATTCCACTCTTTACTTAGCCTTTCTTTGTTTTATTGCAAGGGTAATTAGCAATTTGTTGCTTTAAAAACATCTGTTCCTACTCATTTCCCACCTGAATTTATAGTTCTTCAGATTAGCTCTCAATCTGCCAGTGTCAGAATGTAAGAAAGGTCTTCAAAATATGTGAGACTGATGCAAAATTGGGGAGACAGTTTAAAAAGAACTTCAGCAGGAAGTGTGAATTTATGCAGGACTTGTGACCTTTTTAAGCATGAATGAAGTTTATTATCTCTCTGGTCAAAATTTAATAACTTGTTGACATAGTGACAGTGAGAGACCACTGTGGAAAGCATTCAAGTTTGAGTCTAAAAGAGTGACATGCTTAATGACATTTGAGGGAGACAACACTTTGTATTTTAAAATCACATTGGCCTCTATTCTGGAAGCATTCTTTTCCAGGACAACACTTAAACACGTGCTTCACTTTAAATCTCATTTAAGTTATGTGCTGAAATGCTGTCCTGAACTGAGGTACTCCACTATAACCACAGTGGAAATGCATGGAAAATAAACAAAATGAATAGGTGGGATCTTCTCGTCTTCATCTAAATTATTCCAGATAACAAAAAGAAAAATAAACGTAAGTTGAACTTCTACCTAGTGTGGAAAGCAATAGTGCTGAATTATTTTTCTATAGTGCTTTTTATCAGGTAACTTCAAGTGGCTTATGATAATGAATTAGATTTTGGCAGTTGCAGTGACCATGTATAAAATCACACTCATGAAGATACACTCAGCAAATCTTTAAAAAACATCCTTGTGTGTTTGAAGCAGTTTTACTGAGAGTACATTGACCAGAACACTCTTGTCAATTTTTAAAAGTACCATTTATGGCTCTCAGCATGTGATTTCTAGATATTCACTTGAGACTGATGCAAAGGACCACAGGTCAACATCTCATGAAAGGGACGGCATGGTTAGCATTGCAATGTATCCATCTTCCTCCTTCCAATACTGCACTATTGGGTCAGTACTGAATATGGGCTCAAATTCTGATTATGAATAGAGCTGAATAGACTACTGTATATGTAGTGAACAACTTATGCAACAAATTTATCCCTCTTTTGTTTGTGAACTATATGTACAAATACTTTAATTTTTTAAATAAATTGGTTCAAGTATTTGAATACTTGATATGAACATTAGAATTTTCTTACTGGATCCATCTAGTCTGCTGCCCTATTTGTCAGAGTTTCCTTTATCAGCCGCTTCAAAAAGCGGTTCAAGAAAGTTGCTTTCCAACCTTCATCAGTTGGTTAACTAATGTCCTGAGGCAGGAGGACTTCTATTCCTTTTAATATATAAATACATTTTAAGATTGGCCATGTATGGCGTTAATTGTTAGATGAAGATGAGGATGCTCATAGGAGTTAAAGCTGCAGGATTTAAAAGAACTATAATTTGTAAATTTAGTTTAATGCAGTTTCAGTGCTACATCTAGTTCTGAGTTTCCCTACGAAACTGTGTGCTTTTACACAGTCATATCACTTTTTAAAAAGTTGGTTTTCTCACCCTCCATCACGGTACGAAAGGTACACACCAAGGTCCTGATACAGAAGACTACTTTCAGTGCTTTTTTTGCATAAGGATAGACATAAGTGTATGCTTAAGTGCTTTTCTGAATCAGGGCCAAAAAGGAGAAACTGACAATATGGGGAAACATTGAAAATGACTGTATCCTGTCATAAGCTTCAGAGCAGTAGCCGAGTTAGTCTGTAACTGGAAAAACTTAAAAAACAGCAAATAGTCTAGCAGCACCTTAAAGAAACAGTCATGTTAAACATACCAGTTAAATAAACTACAGATTTTTTTTCTGTAATTTTTCAGTTTTTAGGTGTTAGTTTAACCTGCTATTGTAACAAGTATGTCAGGCAAGAAAAGTAAGTTTGTGGTGTCCTTTTTTAACTGCATCTAAAATACAGCTTGACTTTCCTGAATTGACTGTGTCACTTGGATTTGGTTTTGTGAGAGATGAATGAGAGTTTTAGGGGGTAGCATCTTTGCAGTCACTTAAAACTGAACCTTGTTATAATCTACTGTATCTTTGAGAGAGTCTGTCTTGGTCTGTGAGTCTGTTCAAGAACTCTTCCCAAATCAGTGGTGCACAACCTTTTTTGAACCATGACCCCTACGTTGCATGGCCACCAACTGCCGGGCCCAGCCCATGGCTGGCCGGATCCAAGCGCCGCAACCCCCCAGGAAGTTGCACACCACTGTCCTAAATGGTAAGAACCAAGACCACCAAATTTAGTATGCAGCTTTCTCTTATAACTTGCTCTAGGATCGTGCCAGGATAATGGGATGTGCCTAGATGCAATTATTTCTCATGAAATGGAAAGGGAGGGGTCTACTAGCAGAAATAGTTATTCTGTATAATGACCATGGGGAGAAGCAAGGGGGCAGAGACTGCCCTATCGGGGCAGCGAGGAACAGGGGTGGAGAAAGAAACAACTGTTCGCTATATATTTGAGAGCGCTTGTCTGTCTGTCCCCCAGACAGGGTCTTGCACCCTTCCCCCAGCTATGCCTGGACAGGCTCTTCTCACCTGGGCCCAAGCTGCTGCGATGACAGATGGCCGGGGTTGTCCTCAGCCCTAGGGACAGTCTGCATATTGAACTGCTTGTTTCCAGCCCCACCCTAGAGTGACGATTTAAATTAAGAAAAACAAAAATTATTTCAGTTAAAGATCTGAGCAATGCTGGGTAAATCCTCTAGTTTCTAATAAAAATTGAGTGGCTGAAATTGGATTTTTTTTTGGTCATTTGTGTTAACGGTTGAACAGTTTTTACTAAGCTTTACTAATGAAATTTCTAATGAAATGTATGGGAGGATTTCAGATTTGTCTTGATGTGACTTAGTCTCAGTTTGGCTGTCTGGTGATGAAACAGGTCTGTAGTGCTCTTCCTGCCCTATGTGCAGTTATACAAGTCTAAATTTTAGTTTCCATATTTGCATATACAACCAGATGTGTGTCTCCACTTCACTCAGCAAATATTTAATAACAGATGCTGTAAGGAGGTCTCATTGTGAAGATCCATTCACTTTCACAAAAATACATCACAGTATATTTATTAGTCTATTATGAGGTTTTGACATAAATCATTAACACTAACCTACTCTTGTCAAATGAACAAAATACATGTGATATCATGTTTGTTTTGTTTACAAATTTGCAGACTACATTAATTTGCAAAGGGCCTCATAGTCAGCAAGGTTTAGACGTTCTATTATATGTATCAAGGGTAAAATCCTAGCAAAATTGTCAGGTTGAAATGCTGTCTCTACTGAAGTCTAAGACTCTTGTTTGCATGCAGAATGTTTAGAAATGAAATCACAGTACTTATTATTCTGTAAATATAATCTCAATTCTGGCAAATAAAAGAAAAGTATTAAGGAAAGACTCCAAATCTGCTAATTTGTATTGAGATTTTGTTTCTGGCATATCTGATGAATCCCTTAGTATAGAAGTTCTGGGAAAACTAAGCTGTGTATGTTTGCTGAGAGAGATTTCCCTTTCCTTAGTAAAGTGGAAGTGAAATCGGTGCCATTTTATTTGTTTTTTGAACAAGTTAAAGAGTTGTTCCTATACTATCCATGGCAATGGGAATTTTGCTTTTGACTTCAATGAAAGCAGGATTAGACCCTTACATCTTATCCAAAACAACATTTTGGGGTGAAACTTTTCCACATTTGGTTTCTGGATAGAGAAAATGGTTTTAAGTATGGGGGGAGGAAAGGTTTGGTGCTACTTTTCAGAATGAGCAGAATGGAAATAAAAAAGGCAGCACAAATGTTAGAGGTTCAGCTATGAATTGGTTGCCTTGTACATCCAAACAAAGTAAAGATTAATCCATTTAGGCTGTGTCTACACTAGAGTCTTCTCCTTGTACCAATGCCATTGTGCCATTGTAAGATCTTTTGTATAGCTGCTCTCTGTCAGTGTGAGAGGGCTCCCTTAGCAGTGTAACCAAACCACCCCCAATGAGCAGCGGTAGATACATTGACAGGAGAAGCTCTCCTGCCTACATAGTGTGGTGCACACTTTCACTTATGCTGACACAACTTATGTCACTCGGTGTATTTTTTCATACCCTGAGCAACATACGTTTTTCTAATGTAAGTAGTAGCATGGATGAGACCTTGGTGTTTACTTTTTGAGGAACAAACTAGGGTAGAAAGAAAAGGGGCATTGATGCTACTAATTTTCTTAATTTTGGGGGGAGTAGGGTTGGGGGTAAGAGTAGCTGTATAAGGAAATTAGTTCATAGCTGATCTTTTAATAGTACTCATCAGGGCAAGGGCCTTTCTACATTACAATGTTGTTGATGTGAGGCCCATTCTGTTGACCTAATTACAGAGGCATACATGCTACAATGCTCCTGCTGCTGTTGTAACTTGCCTGTTACACAAACCTAATAAAACCACCTGGACAAGAGGCATAGTGCGTGGAATGATATGGTTAGAGCCACATAGTGTCATTGTAGACATTGTGTTGCTTGCATCAACATAAGTGGCCTCCAGAAGGTGCTGCACAATGTTCACTGTGACTGCTCAAGACATTGCGTTGAACTCAGCTGCTTTGCAGCCAGGCACACAGATACGTGCTCCTCCTGTTTTAAAACCTCTGGAAGTTTGAGCAAACAGGGAGAGAAATTGCAAGAGTGGAGAACTAACATAGCTACTGCTCAGCTGACCATGCTGGCCCCATGCAGCCAACTTGCTCCTGCCTGGAGCAAACCGGAGGCGGTGGATTTTCTGAGACTGTGGGAAGAAGAGGCCGTGCAGTCACAACTCTACTGAGGAACTTGAATATCTGTAGTCAGTATGGAGAAGTGCTATTACAGGGATACACAGCAGTTTATACAGCAGTGCTATGTATAAATCAAGGAGCTGAGGCAGGCATACCAGAAGGCAGGAGGGGGAAATACTCACTCTGAAGTGGAGTCACAGACCTGTTATTTCTGCAAGGCGCTGTATGCCATCCTTGATGGCGACCCCATCTTCCTCACCAAGAGCCCCTGGGATACTTAAGGGGGAACTGGAGTCCCTAGCCACTGGAATGAATCTTAAGGATGACATGCTGGATGGATGGGTGTGGGGACAGACAACAGGGAGATCCAGTGGTGTGGTGAGCCAGGATTTCCTTTTGACTCCTACCTTGTCTATCCACTCCCATCTGTCCAGCTGTGGTGGGCCTAATGCAGGGGAGGAAACCTCTGGTAAGTACTCACTTTGCTTCAGTACTGCAGGGGCACTTCTGCTCATGGATTACTTTTTAAATCAAGCTAGAAGAGGCAGTGAAATAACCAGTACAAGGACAATTGCTGTTTGCTTCTCGTTTCCCTGCACACCGAGACGGGGATGGGCCTACTGAACTTTTTGTGGATGCACTGTGCATCCTCCACAGAGATCTCTAGGAAACTTTCTTGGAAGTCTCTGCCAATCCTCTGCTGAAGGGTTCTTGGGAAAGGCTGCCTTGTTTCTTTCCTTGTGGTAGGACAGTTTCCGATGCCACTTGGTGATTGCAGCAGTGCCCACTGAAGTAACATACAGGTTAACAGCATACAGACCTGGTCTGCAACTACATACGTGCAGAAGGTGCTCCCTTGAAGCTTTGGTTACCCTTAAGGGTAAGAGATCAGCTACTGTCACCATCACCTGTGGAAAAAGGTGCTGGTATTCATTGCAATAACCCAGTGCAGTCCCCATCTTTTGTCCCAACTCATCCCAGTGCCAGTATTTAGTACAGTAGCTCTACATGTTTGTACTGATAATCCGGTGTCATCTCCACCCCCCCGATTTGTCTTAACTTCTCCCTTCCCCTTCCCACTCCCTAGGCCATATTCACCATGGCTTTGGCTGCCATTGTGCTACTTCACTTGCAAGGGCAAGTGAGAAAGTTGTTCTTTGTAACTTTTTTGGATCAAGGGGTGTTAAGTGCACTGACAGTAGGATCTCTGTCCATATTTTATATAACAGCTGCAGATGTTGCCTTGAGGGTCTCCTCATGCACACCAGTGGTATAGCTTGGCCAGTTAAGGAAAAGAAAGAAGAGGTTTAAGGAAGACATGTTCCAGGAGGTCCTACAATCCTGCGGTGTTTCGGATTGTGAGCAATCAATGAGAAAGTGCAGAGGGATACTGAAGAAAGGAAGCAAGCCAGGAACAGATGACAACATTGCTCAAGGAGCAAACAGGCATGCTGCAGTCTCTGACTGAGTATCAGGCTGAACAGATCTGTGCTTGCTGCCTCCTGCAGCTCATAGAGCTTTGCGTTCCAAGAGCTCCCTATGGTTCTCCCTTATTTCTCGTATCCTCTGTGGCTGCAACAGTACCTCAGGCACTCCTCTCCGTGGGAGATTATGCACAATGGCAGCAGGACAGACACCCCACTGAGAGAGCCTTGTTGGTGTATATGCTTGAGAATCCAGTGTCCCTTCCCCTTTCAAGATACTTTTCCCTGTGTGTATGATGTTTACCTGAGCACGACGTGGGCATGTTCACATGGGTGTGGAATAAAAATCAGTTGTGCTCCAGTGCATGGTGACCGTTGCTAACAGTCACAGACAGTAGCAATAGGTGCACCTGCATTGTTACAGTTGTGCACACAGAACAATCATTAAAGGTTCATATCAAGGTGCAAAAAACCAATGCCAAGCTCAACTCATTAGAGTGGGACTCATTGCTATGGCCCGTTATTAAAATGCTCTTTCAAAGCCTCCCTGATCTGAATAGCTCCTCTTTGAGCCTCTCTTACAGCTCATGCTCTCTTTCATGGCCACTCCTGGTGAAGCTTCTCCTCTCCCCCTTTGCTTCGAAAGAAAGCCCCTGTTTGCAGATTTCTATGTAGGCTTGTGTTCCTAAAGATGTGTGCAACCATGCACCTTCCTTGACCAGCCTGCGCTGATATCGGTGAAATGACTTTGATCCAGTGCTTGTGTTACCATAGAAAAGTAGCCCTTTATGTTGATGTACACATTCCTCATAGCATATCTTCTCCCCCCCCCCATTGATTTCCCAACGCCAAACTGATTTGCCAACTGACCGTTAGCAGTCTGGTGGTGCCAGCTTCCACACAGGGATCATTACTTGCTTCTCCATGTTAAGTGCTTCTCTCATTTTGGTGTTCTTCCCCCAGAAGGCAGGGGTGAGATCTGCATACAGTTCTGGGAAGGTGGCTTTGTACATCTGATAGTTGGGCAGCCCAGACTTGCATCACAATGCAGTACCACCACTCAGTGCTTGTTTTTCAAGCCTAGAACTAATGGGCTACCATGTGCAGGTGTCAGCAATGTTGAATTATTTCTTTCCTTGGCAAATGACAATGCCTTGGTGTCTGCCTTGCTATCAGATTTGTACCTCATAAAATACTGCAGGATCAGCTGTAAGGGCTTCATAATGCTCATTCCAGTAATGGAAAGTAGTGAAGAATCCATGCTTTCTGACAGACGATGGACATGCAGGTTACAAAGGGCTCTTGAAAAGTGATATAAAATAGGAAGCCCATGGAATGAGGGAATGGAGAAAACTGTGTAATGAGATACTGAAACTACCCTCAGGAGGTATTGCAAACCCTTCCCAAAGCTCCCTTCTCCAGATGGTGGTGAGTTGCGTGGTAGGATAGCAACCAGTTGTATATTGTCCTGTGTGTCAATGCAAGAGCTGCTACTGTGGACACAATCCACTAGCTCAAGGAAGGTAATCTGGATATGCAAGAGTGGTTTATTACAGCAGTGGCAGTATGTTGACATAACTTGTCAACTTAACTCTGTAGTGTAGTCATGGCCCAATATAGTTTTATGTCTATTTCCTGGTACACTGAGTGGAGCAGCTAAGTAGTTCAGAAGCCATGGCCAGTATATATATTTTTTTCAAGGATCACATTTATTCAGAAACGTACAGATTTCATGTCGATCTACCTTTTTTCTTTACGTCCTGTCAATATCTGTGTGTACCTGTTCAAGGCATTAATATCCTTTTAACTCTCTAATGAAATTCTGAAATAATATTCATATATCATTACTGAATGCAAAAGATAATATGATAAATATGGAGTTCATGGATAATATTCCTGAAAACTAGCAAGCCAAAAAAAGGTAGTAAAAGGTTTTTAAAAAGTTAAAGCCACTGGCGATTTTCAGTCTTGACATCTTGCAACTTCATTTTCTGATTTTGCCAAAACTTATAAAAGCCCTGCAATTAGATGTGGTGAATAAATCTTAAATCATAGATCATCAAGGAATTTGTTTGGGTTTGGTAAAGAAATAGGGCTGAAAATTGATTTTATTATGTGACGTGAGTTTGTCCATCTTTCACACAGGTTGAAAAAGCCAGTGCTAAATTTTCCTTCATTGTAGACAGAGGAAAAGGGATTATTTTCACTACCAAAACTTAAGGGTGCTCAGTAAATTCTTTCATTAGTTGTGTGTGAGAATAGACTCATGTAGCTTCTTTGTTTGTCTTAATATTGTTGCTATCTTTGGTCTTTATTCTGTCCATACTTATGAAATCTACAGTACATTCATGTAAATGTAAACATTTAAGTCACATTGGGGGTGTTTCAACAATATACTTCACATGACAACTGTATATGACTTCTTTCAAAACATCTAACATGTACCTATCCTCTGTGTGTGTGTGTGTATGTATATATATATATATATATATATAAAATAACTAAAATATGTATATGTATACATATGTCTGCTGTCTGATGAAAGGTATGGCTCAAAAAATAGGGAAGAAGGGGTTATTTGCAGTAATTTAGATTAATGACTCTTAAAATTGCAACCATAACAAAATAGAGCTATTGCAGTATTTTCTACCTTCAAAATACCACAATGATGATATCAGGAACACAAGTGGAACAGTTTTATGGAAAGCATTGACATCCCATGGTCCAGCAAATTCCCTATTTCAGGACCAGTCAAGTCCCTAGGGTGCTGGACCAGAGAAGTTCAACTTGTATTATATAATGGTATATTAATTTTCTCTTGGGTAAAGTAAATAGATTTTTCAAATATGCTTCTAATGTGAGAGAGCTTAATGATATGGTACTTTCATATTATTGCAATAAATGTATAATAAAGCATTGTTAATTGATGCTAAGACTGAGACATCTGTTGTGAATTGGAGACGTGAATGGCAGTGCTGGTGGTTCAGTCCCTCTTGAAACCAGAGTACTTTTTAGTGCTTAAATGTGCATTTAGTTCATAATTTTTGGCAACCAAATTTGTAATAAACAGAGTAACAAGAATAATGCACTCCAAAATATACTGTTAGCATTACAAAAATCCACTACAGTGTATTAAATGAAATAAAACCATTTATTTTAGTAATTATAAATGTTCTTATATTGTAGTTGATTGTTATAAAGCTAACAGTCTTAATTTTAGATCTCAACACAGCATCTACTATCCAGTATTTAATGAGAAGTGGGAAGACACATTTCAGTTCTGTGGTGTGAATTAGTATTTGCTAAAGCCAGTGCAGATAAAATATTGTAAGTTCTTCATGGTATACATATGGAGATATAGATACGTTTTAGACACTATAACGTGATAACTCTTGGTAAATGTCAAAATTATAATGGTGGCTGCTCCATAAATGAGTATTAGTGAGATTCTAATATATAGAATATTTTTCAAAGTATCATGATGCAAGTTTTTGTTCAGATGCTAAGCACTATGAAACCATGGAAAACAGGAAGTGGTCAGGTTATTTAGGCATTTGTTTTCCTTACAGTTTATGAGAAAATGATGCAAAATATCAGAATCAATGGAGGAGCACCAAGTTCATCCCTTCTTTCTGATTAAATAGAAGTCCCTCCCAGAAGTGTGGGCTTTGTGTATAATGAGGATAGCCATTTCTGACTGTATGAAACAGCATGAGATCTGCATTAACTTCTGTGTGAATTTAACTGTGAGCTTGACAGGGCATAATGCTGGTCAAAGAATTATATGCAATTTAATATGGAGGAATGGAAAAAATTGGAAAGGTGCACAGAGTAACATCAGACTATGGATGGACTGTGTAAACAGTGGATTAATATGATCTTCAATATTTATGAATACTGTGGCAGTATTAGTAAACAGCAGAAAACAGAGGCTCATTAATGGATTTATGTGCAGCATGCTCATGTCTTAGTTAAAAACCAACATAATGAATAGTGCAACTGGTAAGAACTGGTTGGACACAAGATAATCAAGCCTCTTTATTTAGGCATGAGGAATTTGTCTTTGAAGCTGTCCCAGATAAGGCGCTCAGTTAGTGATGATAGAGGCTATTTAAATACCTAGATGGATGGATAAGTGTCCTCTTGGTCCTACAACAATTTTGATGATCCAGTTTTTTCTTCACAGCTTGTTTTTGCTTATAGGAAGAAGACTAAGGATTATAGTAAATTATGTGACTTATATTTATCACTGTATATCTAAATATTAATCTATAATGAAGTGAACCTGATGGTACTTGTATATGGATCTAAACCAACAGCACATTCAGCAGTGTTGAATTAACTTAGTCACTAGTTAATCTTCTGGAATGTATCAGAAAAACTGAACATGCTCCCCTTTGTTCGAATAGCAGATAAATACTGTAATGCACTAGATCTGATCCAGGCTTTAATGTGCTATAGGAACGATTTGGGAGACACAAAAAAATTTCCGTTGGCATCCTAGATAATACCATAGCACTTCATCTGAGAAACTGGGATTAAAATCCTTTTACGATCACACATTAAATAAATGTTAATTTTATCCTTGTCCCTAATTGACACTTTCCACAGTAGAGACATTGCAAGTAATGGGGTACGTGCTGGTCATCCTACTGACTCATGCTGTATAACCAGAATATTTCAAAGCAGAGCCCTGCAGTTATATACCATATGATCAACTGGCATAATAGCACGAGACCTTACCCTATTAATAAAAAACCTGATGGAGAACAAAGAACCTGCTGATTCCACCATAAGAAACGTAATTTCCACAAATGAAAATCACATGGTAGCATTCGTAGAGTGTGTCTGCTTGAACACAAGATCCAGAGCACACTACCACTATCTGCACATGCTCACGAGAAGCCCAGAAATGGAATAAGGATAACATGAATTAGAGTTGAGGTGCATGTATGTTCAGGCATGGGGAAGTTGACATAATACTTTCCCACACTATTGTTGTCTTTAGCTACCATGGTTAATTCTTGGAAATGTTGTGAGTGACACAGTGATGTAAAATGAAAAAAAGTCTATCATCTAGTTTACTGACTATGATTGGTGGCCATATTGACAGAAAGTGAACATTTCCAAATACTGTAGGCGTTCACCCAGAGCAGTGTAATTGCTTTTAATTCCATATCCTGCTTTTCATGGCTTGCTAACTAAATGGCACAGCGTAACTTCTAACATGTTAGATGATCCATTGTGTTAGCAATCTCAGATTTGCTTACTGCCAAATCTCTTTGATAAATTGGTTAGAAGATTCAGTGAGGAAAAAACCCAACAGGCATTCTGTAAGATCTCTTGCTCATGCATTAGTATTTATAATAACAATTAAATAAATTACATCTCATAGATTGGGGAAGGGATAGATTATTGAAATTCT
>CM057847.1:66130755-66148460 GCA_030068395.1 Apalone spinifera | reverse complement strand
TCATTAGCCTCCCTAGTTCGAACTAGGGGGCTAGTGTAGACATACCCTTAGAGGTTTGTCCACTGAACAGGTTTCTGAATAGTCTGTCTTAGTTGGCACTCATGGCCATGAGTTCGTCTAGACAACTTGGCAACAATTATATCACTTTAATCCTGATGCTGCTTTATTGGCTCTCCTCTATTGAATCAGGTTTAACTTTTCTGCACTGATATTTGAAAGTCACTCTAGAGTTCCTTGTACTTGCAGAATATCAGAATACAGAATTATCCAAGTCAGCATTTTTATGTCAATATTGATAATTTCTTCACTTCACAATTTTACCACCATGGCTATAAGAGCCTGAGTCTGCAACTACTGAAATTAGAGATAAAGCTTTCACTGTGTATTACCTGTATCTTGCCCCTATTTTGAATGCAGTTAGTTATCATCCTCTATTTTTGTAAGTGAAAAGTCAGTATGTATATATGGGAAGTGTATTTTTTCATTTCATGTATTCGTTCATATTTGGATCATGAGTTGTTTGTCACATGCACTTTGTATTTCCTTATTTCATTTTGAAAGAGCACTCTTGAGTCTTAGGTCTGCAATGGAAACAGCTCAGAAAAGCAAGTCTGGAGTTAGGGTTTGAAGGAAAGGAAAGTTTTCATGTCTTGCAGAGAGAGACACACACAGCCTTTGCAGGTGTAGGGAGTGATGTGAAAAAAGATACTGTCAAACTAACAGAATATATAGGATCCCAAGCCTTTATGCATGGTGGGTGGCCTGTCCCATTCTCAGAGCATTCAGAATCTCATCTACCTACTCCTTACTTCTGTGGAGGAGGGGAGGTGACAGTTGGGGTTTTTCTTTCCATAACACAGTTGGGTGGTAGGAGAGTCCTCTAGTCCACCAGGCTCCAGCTCAGGTTCTTATGAGAGGAAATAATGTTAAACACCCTGGAATGCCTTGAAGCTGCATTCTTGGACCACTTTCTGCCACTCACCTTCCCCATAAACTTTAAGTATCAAAGTCTAATATAAGGTTTCAAAGATGGAAAAGGCGGGGGGATGGGGGGGGGGGGGAAAGGAGGGGAGGTATGAATCCCAAACAATAAGCAGTTGCATCAACTGGTTGTAAACAGTATTATTGTGTATAAAAACATATCAAGTATGATCATCTGTGAAAGCCTGTAATGTCCTGAACCTGGTCATTAGGAGTTATGTATACCAGCTATGGTTATGAATGTATGCAAAATTTTAATCATAACTAGCATAATTTCACAATCCTGTCGTGAAGCCACACCAGCTATTTGCAGGAAACTAACTCCAAGCACCTAGTGTTGACCAGCCAGGGAGAGACAATGTTGAACCGTCCAAATTAAGGGGAAAACACTGAAACAACTTGAAACTGAAGAGAAAACCCTCCTGCATCTTTGTAACCATGAATTGCCCTAGTCTACACTACAAAGTTTTGTTACCAAAAACTGCAAGTTTTGCTGGGAACAACACATACAAGAGATTTTTTTTTCTTTTCCCCTCCCTTTATTGACATCAAAGAGCCACTGTTGATTTTGTGGTCTGAACTGGCTCCTGCCAGTATCCCATAATGCCCGCACTGATCATTCAGTTCATGTTTTGATTTCTGCATGCGCCCCTCCCCTTTCAAAGGCCTGGGAAGTATCTGATAGCTGAGTGTGCTGCTCTCTTTGGAAAACAAAGAGCAAATCATTGGACTGCTCCGGTTCTGCCCTGCACTAGGAACACAGCAGCAGGCAGGCTGCAGCTGCAGGAAGTTGGATGGCGGGGAAATGGGAAGGGGGTGACTGCTGTGCTTCTTTGACATCCCTCAGCAGGGAGAGCTCACAGAGATACTCATGATGCCGCTCCTGGCTGCTGAGGTGGTTGTAGGACAAATGAAAGGGAATCCCAAGATGTGCAGTGATCAGCTCTGCCTTCCCACAACATTGCACTGTAGGATACATACCCGAATGACATTGCTCACACTGCTAATGATGGTAATCCCAACGTGGCAATGATCTGCCAACAAAGAGTGCAAATGTGAACAATCTCTGGCAATTTTTGTTTTGTTTTGTCAACTTTTGGGAGTCAACATGAGTTTTGTCAACACAATTTGATGGTGTAGACAAGATCTGAGAAAAAGGGAAAGAGTCCCTGCAAATCCTGTTAAAAGAAAGGGAATTTGAAGGAAAGTCTATTCAGAAATTGGGTGTGGAGTGCTGTCTTGGAAGTGCTGAGTTCCCTTTAGGACCAAAGGCATGCTGGGAAACTGTTCAGAATCAATAGATAGCCTGTATTAGAAAAGGGAACCTAGCTAACATAAAAGTATAATTTCTGAGATTGCATCTTAGTTTTATTTTCTAACTCTCATGTCTGCTTTTCCTTATTATTGCATCTTTGAACCCATAATTTTGAGTTAAATAAACATTTTGTTTATCTTTACCTCCAGCAACCCTCAGTTGTGCAAATGGTGTAGAATGTGTGTGTTGAAGGGAATTGATAATTGGGAGCAGATTTCACACCTCTGAGGGGTGACCAACCAGAGAGAAGTCCAAGTGATTGATAGTTAAGAACTTGGGAGATAGATTTGGGGATGGGCTGAGCTCAGGATCAGAAGAGATTGTTGAGGTCACCATGCAAGAAGTAACTAGGCTGGTGGAAGCCAGGGTAGGTCCTTAAGCTCATAGGGTCCTTAAGCTCATGGTACCACAGCAGCATCTCCTTAAGACACTCAAATGTACAAGGTAGGTGGTGATAAAACACTTTATTGGTCTGGATGATTCCCAGAGCATTACAGGAGGTATCATCTATCATTAAATTAAATGTTGGTACTTCTTGCTTACATCTTGCAGCATGACACATTATTTAGTTGAAAGCACTAATATCATTTCAAACAAATCAGCAATTTATAGGAAAGAAAAATTGGCAAAAACACACTCGTGCCTGGAAAGGGCTTGGCTTACATGTTAGTTTATCTAAACTTATTCACTATCTATAATTACCAAGTAATAAATATATAGCTAACAACTTTTAATCTTATCATTAGCACTCCTTCAATTTTATATCTCAAGGTTATAAATTGGTATATGTGTATTATCTCCCCCCTTCATCTACTAGGAGGCAGGGAGAGGAGTTTTACAGAACATACTGGGATACTTCAATGTCAACATTTCTTATCTTCTGCAAACACAAGTTTGTCAGGGGATTTTTACATTACTCAAAGTCCAGAAATCTTATATGTATATTGCCAAATCTCATCATCTTTTTCTGTTAACCAATTTTGAGGTGTATAGCTTTCAGGGCCTTGGTATTTAATGTTTTTAATGGTACCCCAACAGCATGGAGCTGTAATACTTAATTTCAAACAATAAAATGCATATTGCTGTCCTGTTTCCCAGTTGTTTTTTATTCAGAAATATCATAAATACAGAAGATTTACTTCAGGAAGCCACTGTGTTATAAACATTCAAATAAAGAAATAGTAGGGGAGCTGTGCCCCCTCGCTTGCTACACTTGCCAACGCTCACTCTGTGCACCACAGCCAGATCATGGCTTCCCATTCTACCTGTACTGCATTTCCTGTGGCCAGATGGGAGCTGGGTCCTGATTGGGGCCTTCTTGGCTAGGCTTCATTTTAAATAAAGTAGAATATTATATCCAACAAAAACAGTTTAAACATTGTCTTTATTTATGGTAGGGATGGGAAACCTTTTTTGGGTCAGGGGCCACTGACCCACAGAAAAATCAGTTGGGGACCTATAGTGAGTCAGCTTGGCCTCCCTCTGACCCAGAAGTAGAGAGATTCCCTAAGACCCCCTGGTGGGCCATGCCAGAGCAACCCAGCCCCTCTCACAGGAAGGTGGGGCCAGAGTATAAAAGCAGGAGCTCAGAGTTCAGCAGCAGAGGAAGCCAGATGCTCTACCCAAGCTCCACAGGAAGAAGGTCCAACTTCACTGCCCTAGAAGGGAGAACTGGCCAGGGCCACCATGGTTGTTGCCAGGCACTGGAGACTGGCCTGGATGGCCAGGGCCCCTGCTGTGCCCCAAAAACTGGACTGCAACGCTTGGAATGCTGCTTGACCCGGATTTGGAGCCCGTGGACACTGTCAGCACCACTGTCCCTGGCAGACCCTGAGGAGCAGAGACTGAGCCAGGTAGGCTCCTGGCTGGGAAGTGGCCCAGGGATAGCTGACCGAGGGCTGGCTGAGGAAATGGAGGTCAACTGGGCAGCGTGATGCACTCAGGATCCCCGCGGACCTAGTTACTGGTCACCGTGTTGCAGCCAGGATCCCCGCAGACCCAGTGGCAGCCTGCACTGCCACTGTTTGGGCTCTGCGCTAGGACGCAGTGGAGCGGGTGGGCCTGTGTCCCCCCTGCCATCCTTCACCTTGGGTGGCAGGTTCCCCCCTGTTGGGGCAAAGCCCCCTGCACTTTTTAGCTTTCTGCCAAAGCAAGGAGATCAGACCTCTGCTCAGCCTGCAGACAGGACTGAGTTTTAAACTGCTGACCTGTTCATTGGCTGCCCTGCCTTGATCAAGAGCCTGGGCATATAAATTGTTGCCGAGAGACCTGTGCGTGGCCCTTCTCTGAGCCAGAGCTGGGGCCTTAAACTACTGCTTGGTCTGAAAAATGTCTGAACCTTGATTTTGTTTCTTGCTCCACCCTGAGCAAGGGCTGGGCCTGTGAACACATTGGCCCGAGCCCCGGGACCATTGATACCTTTGCCTTGAGTTAGGGCCAGGACACCGGCCTGAGATCCTAGACGCTGCAGGCCTACTGTCTGGTTGGTCTGCTGCGGAGTGAGTCACTTTGGCCTTCCTCCAGACTGCTACCAGTACAGGACCACACAAGTGAGAAGGAAAAAAAAAAGCCCCTCCAAAAACCCCCACCCTCAATGATGTGTCCTCCAAGTGAAACACCTCACTTCCCTAGTGCTCAAGGGAGTGGGGGGGAGGAGGACTGAGGTTCAAGACCTCAGGCCAGATTACCTCTTCTGGAGTTTCAGGGTTAGTGGATTTTGTGGGCCCCACTAGGCTCTGGGGTGGGGCCAAAATAAAGGGTTCAGTGTGTGGGACAGGGCTGCTAGAGAGTGGGAAAGGAATGGGGGTGAAGGATCTGGATGGGAGGTGGGGTGCAGGAAGGACTGAGGGTGTGAGGTCTGGGTGGGAAGTAGGGTGCAGGAGCAGCCTGGGGGTAGGGTGTCTGGCCAGGGGGGGGAGGGCAGAAGTGGGCTGGGGTAAGGGTTTCTGGTTGCGTGGTGGGGACAGAAGAAGGCTGGGGGTGCAGGGTCTGGTCATGGGGGGGTGGGGGGCACTTACTTGTCTTGGGGCCCTGTGCCGGTCCTAGGCACGGCCGCCCGCTTCTCCCATTGGCCAGAATCTGGCTAATGGGAGTGCAGGGAAAGCCTCCAGGCAGGATGTTCATGTGCTGTTGTTCCCCCAGCCGTAGGAGGGGGAGTGCTCCTTCCTCACACAGTGAGGCTTGGGGCTTTCTCCCTACCCCAGTGGGAAGCCAGCACTGGCATTCCAACCATGCAGGGAGGAGGGAGGGTGAGACTGCAGTGCCTGCATGGGCTCCCCACTGTGGGGAGAAGGAAGAGGGCTGAGCTGGAACCATAGACTACCTGGAAGGTAGCTGCAGAGCTCCCTCTCACTTACTTGGGGGACCATGGGGAGGGTGCCTTCATACCCTTCGCGCCCTCCTGCATATGGGCCTGGAGCATGAGCCTTGTGCCCACGCACCTGCTCACATGCCTTGGGGCATCAGGCAAAGGGGACCCAGGCCACTCAGGTCAGTGCTGCTGGGCGCCTCCTCACCTGTCTTGCAGAAGTACCACTCACTGCTGCAGCCCAGTTCATGGCTGGGTGGGAGGGAGCCAGTCTGGGCTTGGGAGATGGGCTGGGCTTGGGTGTCTTCAAGACACCCTTAGCGGTTCGCATGCTTGCTGTGCTCTCAGCAAGCCTGGGGCTGCATGTGAGAGAGCTGAAGTGCAACTGGGAGCCTGCCTCCATTCCTGGCACGAGAGGGCCACACCCTAGGTCTCACACCAAGTGAAGCAGTCCCCTGGGCCAGCTGACAGGCCACCCGAAAGGTAGCAGCCAACTGCCAGGTGGCTTTGCCAGTCCCCAAACAGTATCCGGGGCAGCAAGCCTGTGCGAGGGCAGAGCCTGTGGACGCTGATGATGCAATGATGACATTCTGTCATCCCACAGGAATTTTTTTTATATAGAGAGAGATTAAGAGAGAAATTACTGAAACTGATGCAAATGGATGACTGTGATCGCTTTTTAGTTTATGAAATGTCCATCTATAATACACAGGGAAATATTTGGCCTCTGTTTGCTGAGTGGTGGCAGGAGAATGTAGATCTTCAAGTACTGTCATACTTGCAACAAAAGTATTTGGTTAAAAAGCAAGTGAAATTTATGAGCTAATTGACACATTCATATTCAATTTTTAAGTGTTGGTGAGTGGGATGTAAAAGGGCTCTAACCGTATGCTGCAGAATATGAAATGGAATCTCCATGGAAACACATGGATGCACATGTCATGTATTATTTAACTAGAAACTAACTTCTCCCAAGTTTCAATGTACAGCTGAAACCAGGAATTAATCTGATTCTCTGGGGTAATGGAAATATCTACAGATGGAACATCCTACGTTGCCTAATAATGATTGGATTTTTAAGTCCTAAGAATATCTAAGAGAATAAAAACGGAAGAAATTCCCAGATGTTTTCCAAGGTGATCTAAGACTGTTTTCGGTAAAAAGTCAATTTAGGAATTGTTTTCTTATATATGCCTAAAATATTTTTTGTTTCAAGTTTTATAATTGTTTGAGGATTGTTTTATTAACTCCTATGTTTCCTGTACATTGTATATTAAGGTAGCCTGTAGTTTTTATGTTAGAGCAAAGATTTTCAAACGTAATTGCACTGTGATCCCCTTCTGACAACAACCAATATTATGTGATTGGGGGGCCAGAAGCCTGAGCCCCACTGCCTTGGGAAAGGGAGAAGTAAAGGCTAAGCCAAAGCTCAAGCCCCACCACTTTGGGAGTGGAGAGGGACAAAGCTAAAATCCAAGCACCAGATTTTAAAAGAAGTTTGAGAAACCTTGTTCTTTGTCTTCAGCCCAGGATGGTGGGGCTTAGGCATTGTCCCTGGGCAGTACATGTGGGGGTTGGGCTTGGGTTTTGGCCCCAGGCCCCAGAAAGTCTAACACTAACTCTGGTGCCCCTTACTTTGGGGTCCCAATCCACAGTTTGAAAACTGCTGGCAAGTTTGAGAGCACTGACAAGTTACAGTGCTGTAAATCAGCTCCCAATGCAGTAACTCTGGAGGTGTCATTTTAACTCGGCAGTTGCTGCGCTCTAGGGAAACCACCTCAACGAGACACATAGAAATTGCTGCACTCTGGATACAGCGCGTGGGCGGGGGGCAGTGTGGACACTTGAATTGTGTATTGCATTCTGACTGGCCTCCAGAAATGGTCCATAATCCCTCAAGTCCCCTCTGCTCTTTATTTGGAACTTGGCTGTCTGTCCTATAGGAATGCGTATATCCCCTCTCAGAAATCAGCATGCTGTGCTGATTTGCTCTGGGACACAGAGCAAGCCAGTTGGGTGGAATGTTTGTGGTGTTGAACACAGCAGGGGTGTGCGTGTGTGTGGCGGGGGAGAAAGCTTGAGCCAGCGAGGAAGGTAGAGTATGTGTGCTGAGATGTTGGGGTTTCCTCCTTTCCTTGCCTCAGGCGGGGTTACTTCCTGCCACTGTCGGAACTTACAAGACACCATGCTGACCCCCCCTCCCCTGAAACAGTGTCCTTTCTGCCCCACACATATACACTGTCATGCTCTTCTCACTTCCTCTTGACTACATTTGCAAAACAGCTAGCAATGTAGCAGGATGACCGTGGAGTAATGGGATTGGGAAACCTGTAGTGTGATGCTGACTGCCCTATGCATCATTGCAAACCGTTCCCAAAGCACCCTACAGCCAGTTGCACAGTGGGATAGCTACCACAATGTTTTGCTGTCTGTGGTATTGCAAAAGCTGCTAATGTGAATATGCTCCACCATCCTAAGGAGCATAGTGTAGACCAGGGCTACTTAACTTTGGAAGCCTTGGGGGCCACAATGATACTCTCAGCACATGCTGAGGGCCGCAACTTAAGTGTGGTTGCATATACATGAAAATATATATGCAAATAGCTTCTTTCATGTTGACGGACATGAATACAAAACACTTCCCACAGTGCCCCGGCGCTCCTGGCACCTCCTCCCTGGGGCTAGAAACGCTGACACCCTGTACCTGTCTGTTCCAGCCAGCCCGTCCACTTGCATCTTTCAGTGCTCATCCCGCCTGGGAGATGCCTTGCCATTGTGGAGTGTATTCCCAGTGGAGGCCATGTTCAAAGGATCCCACCCACAGGCTGTGTGTTGAGCCCTGTATAAACCCACACTGCACCATGGGCCGTAAACAAACGGGCCGTGGCCCACGGGCTGCGTGTTGAGTAGCCCTGGTGTAGACACACAACAGCAGTTGTGAGCAGCACTGTAACCATACCCTAAAGATAACCTTGTTTAATCCTTCCTCTTCCTCATGTAGTTGTATTCCATATATTTATGGAATACTAATTTAAGGAAGAAGGGAAACTGTCCTGATCACCTGAAAATATGCTATTATAACATCTGTCTATAACTCATTTAATCCGTTCCCTGCCATAACAGGGGCCTCAAACATTGAGATCTTTCCTATTAAATGTGGCACACGACATTTTAGTCTCCTGAGGACTGAACCACTATAGTCTAGCTAAAATTATTGGGCTCCATATAGAGGTAATTAGGTGAAATTTAGTGATCTGTGATGAAAAGGAGATCAGACTGGATTATCTAATGGCCCCATCTGGCCTTTAAATTCTACAAAATCCATAATCCGTAAACATTACAGAGGGATCAAGGGAACAAATCTTACCCCTGAGTAAGTAGTCAAATGAAATATATGATATTTGGTGAAAGCATAATTAAATCTGAGGTTTCACTCTAAAAGTCAAACACCAAATTCCCTTGTGATGATCAGATTCTGGGTCTGCCTTAAAATATATACATATTGTGGATGAAATATTTCAGATATACATAATTCATTCCTATAATGTAATCATGTTGTTAGCAACGGGTAATCTATGAAACAGGATAAATGCAGTTTGATTGCGATTTTTGAGCAGTGGAAAATAATGAAAGGTTAGAACAATGTATTATTAAAATCTTACAATGCTTTGCGGTAGAGCAGTATAATTTATAGGTGATGTTGATAGATTTGAAACTCCAGTAAAAGAGGTGTTCCTGCTGGCTTAAGACATTTGACATTGAATTTTTCTTTGCCACTTGGAGACCATCCTCATTAAATTTCAGATAGAGCAAGACTCTTTAATTCTGTAGAAATACAGCAAGAGAATGTTTTTCCAAAAGTCTCCTTCCTCTCCCTCCCCCGCCCCACCACAGTCAATATACAGAAACTTAATCAGATTTCACTAGGTTGGGATAAAATGGAAAGGGTCTCCAATAAGTAGCTTTATTTACTGCCAGAAATAACACTGATGTTATCACTCAGTGTATCTGATAAAAATGAAATGTGAACTAGCTCCTATACATTTCAGAGTCAAGAAAAAACAACGATTGGGATGTTGGCTGCCATACCACCAGGTCTGCAATTTACAGTATAATGTTTCTAACGAGCTAAAATATCATAGGAAGGTAGAATCTGAAAACTGAAGCCCAACAGGGATGTTTCTTATCTTAAAGTAGCCATTCTTTGCAGCATCCTTAATATAAAGAGCACACTTGTGGATTACTTGCAAATGTGTTTATCTAAGGTTACCCAATTATTTAGTTCACTTTAGAGGGTGTAAAGTTATTGTAAAATAGTAACAAAAAACTGTTCCATTCTGTAGCAGTTGTTGGGGTGTGTGTGTGTGTGGGGGGGCTGTAGAATTAAACAGTTGACTGATATTAGAGGTTTAGTTTTTTTGCAGCCCCTAAGAAGCCCCAAAGAAGTTGCAAATTAATGAGCCATAAGAGGATTACATTATAATGAGACATGCTAAATAGGAATACAGCTTCTCCGTAACACTGGCGTTACAGGGGTTACTTTCTCAGAGGACATATAAACAGAGCATGCTGGGGCAGTTGTCTGAGAGTCACTAAAGGAGCAGCACTTAAGTCTCATATAGGACTTCTGCTGTTGTAAAGGCAGTGTGGTTATCATTACTCATAAGTCTTCTGTACATTCTGTTATTAACATCTCTGATAATATAGATGGTGATGCTTTTTATCTTTGAATTGCAGCTTTTACAATTTTGTGTCAGAGGCATATATTTAATTTTTTTATCTCTCACTTTGAATAGAATGCCTTGAAAAGTGTTAGATGTTTGCAAATAACATTGCAGTTATTGTTTGTTCCATAGGTTTTACAGAGGAATTATTCTTAGCTTTTGTCAAAATAGTTTCTAAAAACATTTCAGTTTAGTTCTGTATATATTGTCTCTGCAGTGTCATCCAGCCTACTCATTTTCCTTTCTTCTTTGGCATATTCTTTTCTGACCATTTTGGCATTCTTTCTATTGGGGAAATCTGATTCCTAATAAATCCATTCCAGTATTAGTTTATTTCTCATAAAAATTATATTTGATGTTGAAAAACAAATTTAACCAAATGTCAGGTTAAAAATATCAATATTAAACAATTTACTGTGATGGCTCCCCCTTCCCCCGCTTTATGAAATGGACTTATGGACACAAATATGCATAACTCAAAAATGCTTTGGACAAAATACCTCATGTAACATCAATCTTAATGTCATAATCTGCTGGATCTGAATATCTTATTTTAGTGTATGTATCACTTTTCTATGTAAAGTTAGAGATATAGAGTGTGGAATAGTTTATGGTTTTTAAATGTGCAAATGAAAGCCATCAAGGGTGTTTCCAATCCTGGGACACTTCAGTGTCTGGGGAATCCTATGTCAATAGCCTCTTTGTCCTTTAAGTCTTAGTAGTGTTTGGTCTTAGGAAGTGACATGACCTCCCTAACTGCAAGGAACTGGCCAGGTAACTTCCCATGTAAAAGGGAATCCATCATCGGGTCTGCGTATTAATGCATCCACTTCAATAGAACATGCAGTACTACAGATTACCTTTGAACAGATTCACTCAAGTTCGGCATTGATAGTTCTAGCTTCTCAACTTGTTTTTCAGTCACTATTTTCTGCCTCTGTATTTTGTGCTAGAGCCAGTTTCTCTATCTCCATGTTTAATTTATTCAAAAATTACTTTTATGGACCCCCACAATGGAAAAAATATTGTACCTTCTATGGCTTGCCTACACAGACACAATTAATTCATGGCAAGCTGGGGTATTAATTTACCCCACACTAGTTTGCAACCCGTTGTCGGTGTAGGCATAGCTTAATTGACTTTGAGCTTGTTTTCTCTAAATGGGACTAATCAGAGCACATGAATAAACTGTTAATATGCATCAGCAATGTTCCCAACAGTTAAGCTATGTCTACACTACTGCTTATGTTGGCAAAACTTATGTCACTCAGAGGCATATTATCTCCGTGTGGCACATTTCACTGGCATAAGTGGTAGCGTGTTTCGGCAGGAGAGCTTCTCCGGTTAACAAAGCTACTGTCACTTGTTGGGGGTAGTTTAATTATGTCAGTGGGAGAGCTCTTTCCCACTGGCATAGAGTGGCTACAAAGAGAAGATCAGAACAGCTGTGCCACTGTAAGATCTCTAGCTTAGACATAGCTGTAGTCAGCAGCAGGATAGTGTGGGGGTAGATTTGTGCCCCTGCTTGTTGCAGGCAAATTATTTGTGTAGAGCAGACAATCCCTTTGTCTGCTTTATTCAGGTCTTCTCAGAGTGTGTCTTACTGCCAGGGTTTTTTTAGGTTTACACCGTTTTATTCTTTCAGTTAATTTATTTCCAGTGCTGATTCTTTGATGTATAATCTACCTATTTTAGTAGTATAATTGCTGGCAGATGTTAAATTACTGACTCCTCATTGCTCTGTTGAGTCAAACAGTATAGTAGTGGTATAGTTGTTTCAGTCTGAGAGTCTTATCATCTCTTGGCTGGGATTCCCATGCAACCAGAGGTGAGCAATAATTATCCTTCTATGTATTAAAGGGACTTAGTATCAGAAATACTCTTCCACTTAACTGATATTGTACCATCTTCTCTCTCTCTCTCTCCCCGTTAGGAAAAACTTCCTTTTAGGGTGGTTAAACACTGGAATAAATTGCCTAGGGAAGTTGTGGAATCTCCATCTCTGGAGATATTTAAGAGCAGGTTAGCTAGACATCTATCAGAGATGATCTAGATGGTGGTTGGTCCTGCCGTGAGGGCAGGTGACTGGACTCGATGACCTCTCAAGATCCCTTCTAGTTCTAGTGTTCTATTAACCTATAATTCTATGTAGCTTCATGTGTACTTTGGGTTACTTATCTATGATATATTTGAGAGAGTTTGTCTGTCTGTCCATCTGTTCAAGAACTCCTCCTAAACAGCTGGAGCTAGGATCACCAAATTCAATATGCATCTTCTTAAAGCAAGGTAAGGGTCTGGCTATGGCAGGAAAATGGGATGTGCCTGGAATGTTATTGCTTCTCATAAAACCATCCAGAAAAGAAACAGAATCAGGCAGGTGAAAGGGGCTTGCTCTAGGACTGTTCTTCCAGGATGGCTTGTAGAGATGGAGGTGGGGCTAAAGCGCCCCTCCCCGATTGATATGGGAATATTGTACCTGTTTCCCTTCACTCCCTGACAAAGGGAAAATGCTAAGTTTGCTGCATTCCTCATTCTGGCTAATGAGCACAGGAGGCGGACAACCCTGGATCTGCTCCACCTGGGGGACATGCACCCATCCCCCAGCTGTGCCTGCAGGAGCTGCAGCAGCCATGGAGGAGCACTTCTCACCTACCCCCAAGTTGCTGTGGTGAGAGAAGGCTGAGGTAGTCGCCTCTCCCCAGGGCAGCCTGCATTCTGAACCCATCATCCCCAGCCGCATCCCAGAGCAGATATTCAAATAAAGCAGGTACATTTTCATTTTATTTTCCTAGAAACAAAAATAATTGAGTTAAGGACCAAGCCATGCTGGGTAAATCTTCTAATTAGAAAATAAAGCATTGACATAAGTAAAATAAAAATAATTTTTAAGTTATCAAATTTCAATTCACTTTTATATTATGGTTTTGCAAAAGATAGAGATAAAATCCATAGATCAGTGCCATTAAAAGCATAATATATGATCCATAGTATGGGTATTTGGAATTTATCATTTCTAATTATATTTCAGGTATGTTACTTTAACTGTTGGAGTAGCAAATAAAGACTGGAAGGTGTTCTGATGGAGTTTGCCTCATGCTATATGTTTGGGGTTATTACTAAAAATCTTGAAACTTGTCTGTGCGTATGAAACCAAAAATTATATTACACTGGGGTCTTGATGTTCTCTTGTAGTTTACATAATAATCTTACCTAATCTATTGCAATTTGAAGATACCCAGAGAATATTGCAAAGTATGTGTGTGGGTAGAGAGAGAGAAGATAAATAGATAATGTGTGTGCAATATACCTATATGCTAGGAATATAAAATCCTGATTAATCAGTTAACTTGTTAAATGTTAATTAACCAGTTCAGTGTTAGGTTAATCTGTCTAAGTGGGATCCCAGGCCGGTGAGCACTCCAGCCTGGTTGGAGCATCCAGTCCAGAGGGTTCCCACTCCTGGTCCCATGTGGAGCTGGCTGCAGTTCCAAGCTCCCGGTCCCGTGTTTGGGTTGGGGCTGGCTTCCAGAGGCTTCCAGATGCATGGGGCTGGGTGCTGGGGCTGCTCTCAGGGAACTGGTTAACCATCACCCAATAAGCATCACCTGGTAAGGTTAGATTACCCATTCACATACCTATTATTATATGCACATATACTCTGGACCAAATTTAAAAAATGCATATGCATTTGAACATTGCAGTTGCATGTGCAATTACTCTGAACGCTGAAATAAAGTATCTGTGTGTTCAATGGACAATTCAGGATAGTCATGTGCACAAATATCTGATTTACAAGTAAAACTGTAGTAACTATGTGCAGTTTGCTTCATGCATTTGTTTTTGAAAATCATACCCTTAATTATAACCATCAGTCAGAGCATACCATATTTGTTTCATCTTAGTTTTGTAGTTTCTTGCATTTTTCTAAGTCATCAATGTGATTAATTGGGTTTACAGGCACATTGCCAACTGCATTCCATAGTCCTGGCATGACTGATTCAGTAATGGAGATAAAAGCAACTGTGTTGATCTAACGGAAGCCCTGTTCTGTAACTTATACATTTTTTAAACAACAAATTTACAGACCATTTCAAGTTTAAAAAACCTCAAACTAGTGTAATAACCTTGCAACACATCTCATAATGTGATTAGTCCTCCCCCCTTCATCACTCGTTAGGTTATTCATACTTACTTGCTGCCTGTGTGTATTTGCTTATTTTTCTTGCTATATTGAGTTTACCTGCTAAAACATAAAATTGCTGCCTTATGTTTGAAAAGTTTCCCATGTGTTCAATAATGTTTGTAGGATTGATGCATTTGCAAAGTGATTTCTCTTTGCTCAGAATGATGATGCATACTTCGATTAGGAGAAAAAAGACTTGCCTTTCTGGCAAGATCCTTTGCTGGCTTACTTGAGGCTGTGTTCTCTGGTGGTCTTGTACAGTTCACAGTGGCTTTAAAGGAATGACGTATACAATGCAGCTTAGACTTGCTCCTGCCTGGGTTAAATAAAGGTCTGGTCCTACCCAGCTCTCAACCGAGGTCTTCATTTTCAAGACTATTGCTTTGGGGATACAGCTCTGGTGTTGCCACAAACCAGCAGTAGAAACTATTTTTTATGTGCTGTGTAACTCCGTTGATCTTCCCAAATATGCGTGGTAATACTGTTAAAACACTGAGTGTGAAATCCTGGCTCTACTGAAGTCCTTGAGAGTTTTGCCACCCATTTCATCCGGGCCAGTATTTCTCTCCAGGTGGTTTACAAATAATAAACCCAGAACACTGGGTTTGTTTGCCATACGTAGGCACATTAGAGCCCCTTGGCTTAGCCTCCATGCTTAATTCTTTGAACATGACATTGATGTGTACTTTGCGAACAGGAGTTTCCCTTTTAGAATAGTCCACCTGCTGACTAAAATGGAGCAAGCAGATGGAACAGACAGCTTTGGCATTATTTAAACATGCCTGAACAACAGAGTGGGTTTTTTAGAGCTACCAAAAATGACAGAATTTCTTTAAGAATATTAAGCTAGCACTGTCATTGCAGCTCATACTACTATTACCTCATAAAATAATTATATATATTACTTTGGATGCTATTGATACCTTCGTGACACTGAGAGAGATTTTCTCTGCTCTTCCCAATGCAAGTAATTATCTGTCTAAAGAGAGAAATTTTTCTGGCTGGTTACTGTCTGACTGTAGGCTGGTAAAGAATGATAAATGGAAGAGATTAAGAGGTGCATTTTGTACCAGGCTGAAAAACTTTTTCAGTCACTTGCCCTGGATTCTTAAATTTCAGATGTGCTTATCTGTCAAGAAGCAAAACAAAACATGGGTGTTCCAATTTTGGGGTAAATCCCCAAATTCTCTACAGCAAACTATTTTGTTTTCAACTACTGTGACATGGCTCGTTGCTTTAATTCTCTTTGTATTGACATATCTGGTTCTCAGTTAGCTTTGAACTCTCTTTAGCAAAAATTAAAATGCCACTGCTACCTCCACTCAGATTGCAAGTTCTGAGACTGTGAAGCAATTTATTTCAAAATCAAATAAAAAATTAATACTCAAGTGATACTCAAGTCCAGACACCATTCTAATTCTCCATTAATAGAGCTTACTGTTGTTGTTGGATACACAGTGACATTGTCCTTGAACATTCAGGATGGTCAAGATTAATCTGGCAGGGCAGGAAAGCATCTACTCTAGTTCTTCCTCGGATAGCTGCCTCAGGTCCTAAAATTTGCTGCCGCTAAGATTGAGTTTAGTTACAAAGTCAAGATTGTCCTTCACTGCTGTGAGTTACAAGCATAGCAATCTCAGGTGTATTTGCAAAGCCACAACAATCAAGAAAACTTTTTTTTTTTTAAGTGAGAGACTCCAGTCGTCATGCTGATTAAGTCCATCGTGAAATATAATGTTCCCACACATGTACCTGTCTGGGTTCTCTCGAGTATTTGACTTATATTCTGAAGTAGATTCCAAATGGATGAGGAACAAGTGATAATTTCTGGTCATTGACTTCAGTGCTCTGGTTTTACTGTCAACCCAGAATACACGGTAAAAACCTCTACTATAAGTCACAGTTGTTTCGAAGACATTCACAAGAACTTGAATTGGCCGTTACTATTTAGGACTTGGCAAGTAAAAATTGCAAAAATCCAATTACTTTCAAAGGCTTAAGATAAGGGAAATATTTATTGAGATCCAGATTATCCACTTCAGAGATGTAGTTGACACAGTGTACTTGGCTTTGCATAAACATGGCCTGTATGCTTTTAGAATGGCCGATATTCACTGCTGTACTCTCTGCTTTTAGGCCATGCAAATTTGATTTGTGCTTTTCTGCCTTGATTCCCACAACTTCCAAAATTGTTTTTAATTTCTGGCTGTCAAACAGCAGCTATGCCAGATCCAAACACTCTTATCAAATCTGGTGCATAGTAATGCTTGTTCAGATATAAAAGTGTCAGTGGGTCTATCAACAAGTACAGTAATAAAAGTAACTTTCCATATGCTTTTCTGAGACGTTGTCTACACTACAAGTTATTTTGGTATAATTTACATCTCTCAGAGGTGTGGATTATTGACACTTCACCTAAGCTCCAATGTGGACAGCACTATGTTGGTAGGAGAGTTTTTTGCTGATGACATAGCTACTGTCTCTTATGGAGGCAAGAGTTATTAAGCTTATAGGACAGCTCTCCCCTGTCAGCTGAGAGCATCTTTATCACAAGTAGTGCAAACGCACTGCTATAAATGCATCTATTTTCCTGGTCATGTTAGACTTCAAGCTCTTGAATCAGGACGCTTTTCCTATATTAAGTTCATTCTCTCTCTCTCATCTATAAATAGTGAATATTTTAGGCATTGTAGCATATTTAAATGCAAGAACACTCTTGGTGGGAATACTACACTGGAATATTCTACTACAAAGAAGCTAAATAACCTCCTTATATGCTTGTACTGATTCCCCATTGCTGTTAGAGAGGCATGAAATGCTGCTGTTGGTAACAGTGTTTCATAACACTGGAGAATTGTGAATGCTTACTGGCTGGGCGATGCTTTTATAATGTGCTTACACTGAAATTACTGTATAGAAACTGTGGGTTGAGGGAAATGTGAAGCAGATCTCATATTTCACTTGGCATCTTATTATTAATAGATATTTGCATGTACTGTACTTGTCTTGAGGACCTTGCAGCAATATCTCTATTTACAACCTTTCAAAACTTGTGCAGCGATACCAAATAAAAGTTCTGTCTCAAATTACTTTGTATGAGGGGGATAAGGATTGGTTGCTTTGAAAATGTGTGGAAACTAACACATGAATCCAGAGCCAGATTTTGGGCCTGTTGACTGCTTAGAATGACAGGGT
>CM057847.1:66107816-66123084 GCA_030068395.1 Apalone spinifera | reverse complement strand
AGATGGACCTTTGGTCTGACCCAGTACGGCCGTTCTTATGTTCTTATGAAATACAAGAAGGTATTATTGTGTAATCAGGGTAAATCTTTATCAAATTAAAGGTTGTTTGAAATGTGACAGTGTGTTTATATGTCTTCTGTTGACTTCAGTAATTAGACTCATGGTGAGCATGATTCATCCTTTCTGAATGTCTCCTGAAAAAGATCTTTTGGTGTTCAAAGCACATTTACTTTGATATTTTGAAATCAACCCATAAAAAGAACCAATTATAACACAAGTACAAATGCCCTTTGAGATCAATACATTTTACCTGAGTGAATAAACAAATGGTGCATGCATGTGCGTATGGGATACATAACTAGGATAGGTGGTAGGAGACAAGGAATAGATAAAACCTTCCCACCCACTCTGTCTCTACATCGTCATTTTCTGAGACATCTTTCCTAGACATCTTTCCAGTTGGCAGGCAAAATTCTGCGTCTGTTGGCAGCAGGACAAGGAAGGGATGGGGCAGGGCATCATGGAAAGAGGATTCCCCGTGCACTGGATTCCCAGCAGGTTCAGCTAGATTCCTGTGTCCTGGTAGGAGGCTTCTGAACAGAATTTCCTGGAAGGCCTGAAGTTTGCAAAGTGATGGTTGCAGCAGGTTCTGCTGTGCAAGAAGGCATGGCAGCCAGATATGGAGTGGGCCTGAGGGAAAGAAAAGCGATGGCATTTGTTAAGCCCCAGCAGGACAGCTCTGTCTGACTGGAGAGCCTCCCGAGCTGAGGAGACAGTGCTGGTGTGCAGCAGAGATGAGCTCCTGCATTGGGGGTCCAGATGGGGTTTGCAGAGGAGAGGAGAGATCCTGTTGGGAGTGGAGAAAAGCGTAGGCCTGGGAAGGGCTAAGATCCTCAGATGACTACGGGGGAGCAGACTGAGGTGATGGGAGGGGAGAAGAACCTTGGTGTGTGTGGTAGAGGAAGGAGGCAAGAGTTCCTGAGATTCCTAAACTGAAGTCAGGAAGGGAGGGGATGGGGTGTTCTGCATCCAGACCTGCTCATCAAGTGATTTGGGGCAGGCTTCTCCAAATCTGAGAGGTGAGAGCAAGTTGACCAGCGCGCAGAGCCCAGTCCTGCAGGACAGGAGCCGTTGTTTTGGGATGAATGCAAGGCAAGTGCAGTCCCTCTCCCCTCCTCCTGTCCCCCACCAGAATATCTTCATCAGCTGCCTGTGACAGCCAGACTGGTGATGCAAGTGAGGACCATGACAGCATGTGCTTCATCCAGTCAGTAACTCACAAAATACAAGTAGTAATACAATAGGAAGCATTTATCCTATACCAGTGGGATGGTTCTGATTCCACCAGTACTACCCTTAATCATCAATAAGGGTCACACTTGAGCATGGTTAATCACTCTATTTTCCAAAAGACCAAGGGAGCCACCTCTCTGAGCAGCACTCATGCAGACCTTGCTCAGAGCAGCACTTATTTAACTTCTTATTTAAAAAATGTAAATAAAATGTAAGAATATTTAACATTCAGCAGTGAATATTACATTTAAAAATGTTTTCAATTTTAACAACCTCATCAAACCCTAATCAAATGGTAAAAGCTTTTTTCCCCCCTCTCTAATGTAACCTTTTTCTGGGTAAGATCCCTCTAATAAATCTTCATTAGGATCATATTTCCGCTAGCTAATTCCAGTACTCCTTTGAACTTATCTGCAATGCAGAAGTTGGCACTAACTTGAGATCATTTCACAGCTTTTCTATCCGCTCACAGAGAGAGAGAGAAGAAGAGAGATCACTACATTCTCACTGATACTGGTTCTTGGTTTCTGACTGTGAGTAGGGTTGCCAGATACTTTCACAAAAAATCCCGAACCTGGCGGGGCGGGAAACTGGTTGAGCAAAACCAAACCAAACCAAAAGGGGGACCAAAGTTGTTGAGCACTGTGCCTTTAAATCCCCATGCTTCCCGCTTCCGCCCCTGTCAGATACAGACAAGGGCCATAAATACTGAACTGTCCAGGTGAGATCGGACACCTGGCAACCCTAACTGTGAAACTTCATTTTTGTAAGTGATGATTGCTTACTATGGTTACTGGACTACATACATATTAAATAACATGAGATGATGTGGCCACAGATGATTTTTCCCATCTAAGTACAGTTTAGGCAAAAAATCTTTGACATAAAGGTGATGGAAATCTGTAGAAGGGTATACTTATGGGGGGTAGGGAAGTGGGAAAGCAGGAAGTAAAACCTTTATTTAGCTTTGAAAACTTTATTGAATATTTGGTGAAACAGACTGCAGATCTGCACGTATAGTTCTATCTGAATATCTGCTGGCAGTTTTGAGTAGGCTGTCTGTTCTGGGGATTGCAGTGGTTGAATCTGTGTGGGGGTGGAGAGCATAAATGTCAATGGGGGAAAAAAAGCCACCTTTCAGACTGTAGACCCTTTCAACATTCTGTCATTCTTTCTGCAAAGTAGCACAAGACAAACTTCTGCCACTTCATTAGATGTTTTAATCACCCCATAATTTGACTTATAACAAATAGCTCAGTATAACAGTATGACTTAAACTTTGCATGAAAGAGAATGCCACTTCATATCTCTATTGGCATGTAAGAGAGTAAGTGCTGAAGTGTAACATCGTTACACAAGGGCCCCTGCTGTTTAGAGTTATTTAATGCTATAATGGTCTTGACCGCAGTACCCTCCTCCCATTCTCCTCTCCAAGGCAAGCAGGTAAGCTGTGGAAGAGATTTAGCCACCTTTTTCTGTGAAGAAAGAAATGAGGTCTGTATGACCCAGCTTTAGGAAACATTAGAAAAGTGTTTAATAACTCTGGGGCCTCCAGTAATCTTTCTTTTAACTTTTTAAAATTGTGCATAAGGTTACTTAGGTGCATTAGGGTGCGTGAAACCTCCCTTTAGTACAGCAGCTACCCAGAGAGGATTTAGATTTTATCTTATCCCTAATGTATATATTTAATTAGTTGTTTTGATAAGTTGATGTGCAGTGATTTATAGTGCTGTTAACTACCTTCTGGAGTATGTCTTCTGATGGCACAGTGATGGGGAATCCACTCAACATTAGCATGTAAGGGGTTAAAAGAGGCCTAGGGAGGCTGCATGGGAAAGTGGCCAATAGGAGGGGGGGCTATGAGGAGTAATCGGTCCAGGCCCATATAAGAACCATAGGCCTGGACTCTCCTTGAGTTCCCTGAAGTCACTCAAGGAGAAGAGATTATAGGGAACTCAAGGAGAAAAGATTATAGCCCTATTAGGCTGCAACCTTGTAGCACCTTGCACAGAGCAGTGCAGACAGGGATCTGGGGAACAGAGGAGCTCTGGACAGACTGTTGGGACTGAGATACGCTGTTTCTGGAGGCTCAGGATAGTGCAGCGATAGTTGAGACAAAGGAATGCAGTAGATTCAGAGGACCCCTAGGCCAGTACCTGGAGCAATGAGAGGACTCAACTCCGCTGCCTCCTGTTCCCCCCACTACTGGGCAGTGGTTAAGGACATGGGTGAGGCCAAGCAGAGTCTGGAAAGACTGTCATTTCCTGGAAGGGGAGGACTTGTGACCTGGCTGGAGGAGCAAGCCACAAGAAGAGAGCTGCATATGTGAGAGTGAGTGGAACAACAGATCTAATCAAGATGTGAGGGACTGTGGTAGGAGGGCCTTTACCAACCTCAGGATAAGCCCCAAAGTGACAAGGGGGAGGCACCAGAGAGTGGTGAGTGCAAACAATCAACTAGATGTTGGGTAAGTGATGTGGTCACTCCATTATGGCAGCATTATCCAGTGATGTCAAGTGGATCCATCCACCATCAGGATGATTAAGAGAACAGTCAGACTAAGAGAACAGATGGGATGCTGTTTATTCTTGAGCTCCATAGTGGGAGTATGGGAGGCTCAAGAAGCCCCAATGGTAATGTAGTCCCATGACTACAATGGATCCTGTTGTAATGAAGAAGGATCTTTTGATTTATATGCTTGTTCTGAGGGGACATAGGAGAGCTGATCTGGAGAGACTAGGAGAGTGCAGATCTGAGTTGACTATCAAAAAATTCACTATCCATCCTAAATATAGCCCTGCACAGCATGCTACTATTGTTCTTTAGAAAGGTCACGTCTGATGCACTGTCTGAGAGGCACAATTCCAGAAAACTCGTCTTGATATTGGCATTTTTGATGTGGCTTTGAGAGGATATTGTGAAGTTGGCAGTCTTGAGAGGTGGTTACAAACAGTCATTGGGCCAGCGACCTGCTGCCCTGACTAATTGCTGGGGCAGCAATGCCAGCCAGGACCAGAAGCTTGGACACTGGAATTGTCTGGGTCCCATCAGTGATGATACAAAGTTGAACTTGTGACGCTGACACCTGGATGGATACCCAGGGTTCCACACAGTATTTAAGTGCAACAGTTAGGGCATTGGTAGATGTTCTTATGGTTGCAGTGCTACTGCCCCATGTGTTGCCAGCAAGCCTGAGGCATGTGACCTATGCCTGGGTTTTGGTGCATGTCTCCTCAATATGTTGTCAAAAAGAGAGAAAGCAGTCAGGCGTTATCCCTAAATAAGGAGGGTATGTTTGAAAATTGATTGGCTGATTGTTAGGATGGCCCTGCAGCTGTTAATAAGCTAACAGGTTGGAAAGATGGAGTAATGTCTTCAGCATGTTTAATTTTAAACCTCCACTTTGTAAAGTGCTTTGTCAAGGATAAGTCAAGACTCCAGCTCCTCATAACTTCTGGCTATTGCCAGTGTCATCAGCATACACGAGCTTGGGTGCTGAGGCAGGTGGCATGGAAGCTTTGTGTGTGTGTGTGTGTGTGTGTGTTACAGAGTTTTGCAGGGAGAACTAATTCATGGTGCCTCATTTACTAATGACAAGTGTAGGAAAAAGAGCCCCTACTTCCATTATTGATTATTGTATGGATGGCTACTTTGAAGGGTCTCAGATATAGAGCAAAATGGAGAGGGAAAACTAGATAGAGACAACCAAGAAAATGCAATGTGGAATGGGGGCAAGAAAGAAAAGGGGCACAAAGACTGGAGGGTTAAAGAAGAGGACACAGGGAGATAGGGAAGAGATGGTGAGACATAAAGGAAGGCAGAAGGGAGAGATGGTAGAGGAAGATAAGGCGGAGAGAGGAGAAAAGTGAAGATGAGCGGGAGAGTGTTGAGAAACAAGGGGAAAGAGGAATAGAAAAGATAGGGGGGAAAAAAAGACAGTCCAACTTGCCAGGAATAGCATTTTGATATGAAATACTGTTTCACCAAGTGGTCTAAATCAGGGATTCCCAAAATGTGGGCTGTGGCCTTGAAGGAGTCTACAACGCAGTCCCAGGTGGTTCACAGGTGCAAGTTTGTAACTGCATTCTTCAGTCAAGGTCTTAGTAAATCTCCACGTGACTTGTGTGATCTTGTTAAGCTTTATATAAAATTATGTTTTCTCTGTTTGAACACCCACTTTTGATCTCAATATTTTTTGAAGTGTACAGATTGAATCTCGTTAGTGTGGCACCCTTGGGACCAGACCAGAGCCAAACTAGAGAATTTGCTGGACCATGGGAAGTCAATATTGTCCATCAGCAGTAACAACACTTACACTGCTTACTGGGCT
Source organism: Apalone spinifera (assembly GCA_030068395.1). Lineage (NCBI taxonomy): Eukaryota > Metazoa > Chordata > Testudines > Trionychidae > Apalone > Apalone spinifera. The sequence continues at coordinate 66,117,461 of CM057847.1, read as the reverse complement.
CTTAGAAGACATTTAGAGGTAAATTAGAGCTAGCTAACAGCATAGAACACTGAGAGCCAGAACTGGTGGCTGTAAACAAACTTAATAGGACAGTGGGAAACTTGGCCACACCCATGATAAGTGGACATCTGGCTAACTAAAATGCTGGACCACAGATGTTGCCAGACCAGAGTGCGCTGGACTAAAGAGGTTCAACCTGTAGTTTTACTAAAACTGTTTGCTTTCAAAGATCTTGAGACTTTTTTTGAGTGCATGATGCTAGAGATTTCTGTCATTCCAAGTGTTTACATTAAAATGAAATGGAAACAGAAATTATTTATTTACAGTGTTATTGTTACATGTATGCAATAGTTAAAATTAGTAAGTTTCCTCAAGAATTGTAACTAATGGGCTGCGGTGCCTATTGTAATTGCACAGCTGCACCTCAGACAAAAAAGCTTGGGAACCCCAATCTAAGACCATACGCCTCATCCTGTCCATCAGTGCACTTCTCTAGAAAGCAGTAGAGAGGAAATTCAAGAACTACAAAGGACAATTCAGGTGTCTTGTTTTTTTATAAATGAAGCAAGCAAACAAAATATGTATGTGTTTGCTGACCACAGTGATATCAGAAAAATAAAGAATTCTTTTAAGATAAGGACTGAAGATTTAATTGTGGTTCCAGTGCTATAAAACTTAGCATATCGGCCAATAAACTCAAAGTATTGTGCTGCACTGTACTTAGGTGATACTATCAGTTGTGTTCATGTCTTCACAAACAAAGGTAGGAAATTATATGGATTTACATTTATTGTCTCTGTGATTGCTTTAAAAAGTATAGGTTTATAAAGTTTAATGAGTTTAGGGAATGGGAAGGTTTCCAATTTTGCTTTGTGGGTTTGACATATAAGCCATGCAGCAGAAATTCTGTAGCAGTCATTTCTTTAACCAGTAATGAAGCATGAATACTCTTAAATTTTGGTAACTAAACAACTTTTAAAAATAAAAGTAGAAAAATATAAAACATCAGTGTTCATGTTTCAATGAGTATAGGACCAGAAAGCAATATACCTAAAAACTTCTTGATCTAGGAAACATCCTGTTTTAACCTAGGTTTATTTTCAAAAGGACTTTTTTTTTTTAAATGGCAGAATTTATTATTAGTCTAACAATAAAGTTTGGGATATAGGCACACTCTGAAAGTACTTTCCTGCTTTTTATTCTCCAATTATATTAATTTTTAAGTACTTCACAGTTCTCATTTAGCGTGTGCTTCCAGATTGTGAAGAAGACAAAAGTCTGCTCTTTCAACAACAGAAGTACCATAACAACCAATTCACCAAAAATTCTAGACATAGAGGGAGATTAAGCCATTAAGAAAATATTTAGATTTTGATCTTCCAAGAGATGGAATGAAAAAATATTTTTAAAATTTTGTAAAGCATTTTGAATATTCCTTCTCCCTCTCATTATGCCAAGTTATTGCAGCATACTGTATACTGCACCTAACCTGTACTTCCATTGTTAAGAAGCATGTAGAATAACTACATTTTACTGCATGACAAGTATATAAGGGCAGATGTAACTTAGTTCCCCATTCCATTATTCTGAAAATTAAGAAAATAAAAGAACCCATTAATAATAACTGATGTTCCACCAATGTAATAAAATCCAGACACTTTCTCAATTAAGATGGATCTCAGTGTGCTAAAGTTTCTGCATTTGTAGCTTATTAAATCATAAGTAATATCAGACAGGTACAGTATAGTTAGTTCATTCATTGAAATAATAGGCCTAGAGTCTGATTATATATACATTGAAATTAGTGTAAATGTAGCAATTGATTTCAGTAGGAGCAAGATTGGAGCCTTAGTGAAATATTTCTTCAAATTAATTTGTTGCATATGTGGAATAGTCACACTTTAAAATATCTTAGTCTGTGCTAAATTATTTTTTCACAATATTTGCTCATTTTTGTTAGCACAGTGTGATGGGATATTGGGGAACTTGTTCATCACGTTGAATGTATTTACCCTTAAGAGCCTGCTCAAGTTAATATTGTGTAAATCACCCTCCTTCTCTTCCATCTCTCTCCTATTCTTTTAGCTTTTCAGAAACTAAAAAAATAAAGGGCTTGATCTGGATCCCAGTCATTCTATTTTATGCCTATTTCACATTTTTAATGGAATTATTGCTTTGATCTATTTCAGTTTAAGGGCAATCAGAATCAGATCAGCTACCTGAAAAAAAAAAGCAAAACCAAAAAATGCTAAAAACTAACTTTTATTCAAATTTTATAAAGAATCTTCTTTTTTTTATGCTGAGCAAACTCTGCTACTTTGAACCTAGAACTAATGTCATGTGTGATGTTATAAATCTTTTAAAACAGGGATGAAATGAAAATAGTTGAAAATACAGGTTGAATCTTTCTTGTTGAGCCTCTCTGGACCTCTCTTGAACCTCTGTGGTCCTGCAACATCTGTGGTCTGGATGTTCACTTAACATGGGTGTGGCCAAATTTCCTATGGTCCCATAAAGTTTGTTTACAGCCACCAGTCCTAGCTCTCTGTGTTCTGTGCTGTTGTTTAGCTCTAATTTACCCCTAAATGTCTTCTATGAGCCTACTTAGCAGTGGGAATGTGGGTAACGCTGTTACACAATATTGATCTGTCATGGTTGGCAAATTCTCTGGTTTGGCAGTGGTCAGGTCATAAAGATGCCAGACTAGAAAAATTCAACCTGTAGTTTAGTTTTAGTATCAGAATTGTGACATTTTCCTCCAGGAGCAGAGTTTACTGAGAGAGAAAGTTAATCAAAAATCTCTTTACAAAATATTTTCACTGTCCAGTTATGGCCTTGCCATTTCATTGCTCTACATCAAATTCTCATTGAAGTTAAAGGGAATTCTGAGTACCAAACAGTGGTATAAAGTAGAGGAAGATCTCTGTAAAAATTCAAAGCCACCAGATTGTCATCCTTTAGATTATTCTGTTACAATGTCTACAAAATATTGTCTGTGGTTAAGCAGTTGATAGGTTATAGTTACTAAACATTGTACCAAACATAATTAATTGTCTCACTCTTCATTTTCTCTCTCCCCTATCTTCCTCATGTGTTTGTCATTTGCTACTGTTATAAACTGGAGCAGGGACTGTCTTTTGTAGAATACATCAGTATATACCATACAACACAAGGTAGCCTGACTGAAGTCTATAGGTAGAGCCCTGCAAATCTGAGCGTTACATACATGGCTCATTTTTGTGGATATGGAGGTGACTGCATATACAAATTTGTATCTACAAACCTGCAAATTTGTGGCTATCTGTTTTCTATCTGTGGGTGTCTGCATTTGCAAAATTTTGTACTTGTGTAGGGCTTGATCTCTAGTTGCTATGGCAATACAAATAAAACAATACTAATACTATTACGTGATAAAAGAGCACTGTGACAGGGCATCAGGCTCCGCCGTGGCGGAGGCCTCGACCCCCCGCACTCTCCGGCTTCCCGTGGGAGCGGGGGGGGGCGGGACCGCGAGGGCCGGGGAGCTTGCCCGTGCTGCGGGGGAATCCCCCTGCAGGCCCCAAGTGGCAGCCGAATGCACTGCCGCCGGCGAGGCCAGGAACACCGGCCACGCCAGGACGTCTGCTGACGTCATCAGCCCGCGCCCCGGGAGCAAAGGGGCGGGGCTAAGACAGGAGGGAGATTCAAAAGAGGAGGGGGGACGGAGAAGAGGGGAGAAAGACGGAGCGGCGTGGAGCGTGGGGGATCTCGGCGAGGCGTCAGCAGGAGCCCAGGAAGGGGCAACGAAAGGCAAGGAGCAGTCCGGCTCGGAGGGAGGAATGACCGGGCAGGCAGACTCCCAGGCTAACCGAACCGCCAAGGAGCCGGGAATAGCACCAGGGACTATGGACAAGGGGAGCACTGAGGCAACTTAGGGGTGACTTCGGGGGAGGGCAACCCCGATGATGATTGGGCTGTAGCCTGAGGGGAAACACGAGCCCTTGACAAGCACACATTGCATTTCTAGAATTTAAACAGCCCTAGCCGCCTTGTCACAAAATGTGTGTTTCTGTGTGAACAAGAGCAGCATCAGAAGTATCACAAGCTACAAAAGAAATTGCAGGGACAATCAGACTTTGTTCTTCAGATTATAAGTTTTATCACCGACTAGGATCAGGAATTATTCCTTAATTTTCCTATCACAGAGTTCTCAGGCCAGGTATATTAAGGTGGTATTTGCCTTCCAGAGAAACATTCAGCATAACCAGGTTATGAGACTACACAACTGCTCATATTTTCCTGAATGTCATTTCATACGTTCTTTTGGTACAAGATGTACCAGGCTAATCTCTACATTTTTTCTTTATTTTTAAATCTAAAATAACTGCTGTACAAAAGTGCAGAACTAAGTAAAGCAATATTAACATCAGTAAAAGCAATAATAGACATTGGTGACACAACTTTTCTTTTTCTAATACTAATTTTTGCACCTCTTCTTGCCACTTTATTACAGTCTACTTCCTACTGCAGGTATTTAATTGAAATAGACTTTAAAAATAATTAAAAAAAATCACATTTCTGATTTGTCCAGTTATGTGCTCAAAGATTGAGTTAACATCTATGAACATTCTAATCTTGTGGATAAACTATGTAGCATGGAAACCAGCAGATTGGGTAATTAGCAATATGGTACTTTTTCTTAAAAAAAACAAAAACAAAACCCCCCCTGCTATTCTGGGTTCATCTAGCCAGTACTAAATTGACATAATTTGTTACTTCAGTGATACAGAGAGACTTATAGACATTCCAGAAATCAAAACTATGTAGAGAAGCAGAGTTAATTAATACAAATAATATGCAGTGACGGTCATATGGTACTAATGCTATTAGTAAACCAGGGTCTTTGCTTCAGTACCAGGGGTCGGTAAACTAGTTAGTGATAGTGTTGATTAACGATTAACCGCTAAGAACAAGCTTATAGGTTAATGCTATAGACTATATGCATTTCCCTCCCCTTCCCCTGCTGCCAGTCATTTTTTTAGCGGGCTGTCTAGAAGCCCAGCTCAGTCCTGGCTTGCAACGGGTCCAGGATCTACCTCTGCTGTCGCTCTGCATTTTAAGGATATTGGGAACCAGGCAGGCTGGCAGCCCGGCTCAGTTCTAGCTCATGCTGGGTCTTGGAGTTCAGACCCACCCCCTAGACAGGGGCTGATGCCATCCTGCACTGCTACCTCTTTATCAGGGGGCTCCTCAGGAGTGAGGCTTGAGTGCACTGGCTGCCAGCCCCGCCCCTGTAGACTATACAATAGTCAATTAACCGATAGAATTCATGAGGTTACTCGACTGTTCAATTAACTCATATTTAATATCCCCAGGTAAAATCCCTCTCATTGCTTCAATCACTTGTCACCTTATCTTGTCACTTTTTCCTGTGTATTTCTCTGGACCTTTTTTTGTCATTATTGCAGCCAAGATAGACTATGTGATGTCTATATAAAACCTGCTAGAATTGCTTCCTGCTGTACTTGTCAACCTCTGTGGAACCGTTGGAGGAAGCACAGGCTGCTTTATAACCTTTATAACAGGGGTGGGGAATCTAAGGCCCAGGGGCTGGATGTGGCCCCTGGGTTGCCTGGATCTGGCCCCTGAGGCTTAGAGCCTCCCCCAGCATTAGCGTGCTGGCACTCCAGCCTCCCTGCCACCTCCCGAAACCTCCGGTCTCCGGCTGATCTTTTTTCAGTGGGTCGGCAGCCCCCTGACCCAAAAACAGTTCCCTGCCCCTGCTTTATAACTTACAAGACCATGCGGACATAAGAAAAATAGATTATATTGGTACTCTGCTTGTATATGATATCATTAAGGAAGATAGACTGAGCTTCTCAAAGAGCAGTTCGTTTGGAATTGCTTAATCGACTAAATATAGGCATAATTATGCCATGATTTGGATAGAGCTTTAGATTTTTTTTTTAAAGCCATATAATTTTTTTTTTTTTTTGGTTAAGCCATGACAGGATGTTCAACATTGTACAAAACTAGAGAAGGATTGAAATCCCCGACTCAATAAATAGCTAAGTGCTTAATCAGCACTTATTAATTTTGCACGTTCTGCTATAAAATGCTATTTCTAAGAAGTTGTAAGAGCAGAAGTAATAGTATAATAATTAGAATAAATGCCATTGCTCTTTATGCTCCTCATTGTAGAAAAACACACGTGCAGGAAAAAGACTTAAAACTAAGCAAGACATGTAAAACTGAAGGGAGAAAGATGGTTGCTTATATGAAGAGGCAGAATGTATGGCTTTTAGAGCTGAGCCTGAAGGTTCCAATCTCACATCCTAAGACAGCCTCAGAAATTGTCTGTACTACCATGCTGCTTTCTTGTCCCTCTCACACTTGGGAGCATGTTTCACATGAGCATTGCTGCCTTGGTCTCCCTGCCATGCTTCCACACGATTTCTACCCTCCCAGCTCCTTCCTTAAAGTGAGCAGAAAGCCCAGATCGTCAGTAATTTCTGCAGGGATTTGTGTCAGTTTTTTAGTGGCATTCATTCCATCTGAAGGTTTGTCCTTGGTTCCTTCCCATAAAAGTCATGTTGCTCTCAAGTTCACAACTGACTGATGAGCGTGTAAGAACAGCTTTTAGCTGGGAAAAGAAGTGAGCTGCTTAGGTGCCACTTCCCTCTTCTGCTAGTTGTACTGCCCCTCTGATATTCCTTTGCTCCCTTCCAGGCTTTTCAAATGAGGAGTGACACTGGTCCTGTGATAATCACAGTGGCATACTTTGTTCTCTGACTGCCCATAAGGAGCTCCCATTGAAATCAATGGAATATGTATGTGCATATTCATTTGAAGTCCTCTCTTAGCAAGCAGTCTCTTCAGAACTGAGGTAGATTTCTGTCACTGGCAGGGTGGTCTGATTGAGCAATTGGCTTTGTTGCAAAGGTGGTGAGGCTTGCCACACCTGTATTCTTTTAAATTACAAAAAAACAACAAATGTTTATAGACTAACAAAACATGTAGATGGTATCATAAGCTTTCGTGGGTACAGCCCACTTATTCAGATGACCGGAGTTTTCTTTTGATTGTGACTGGCTGTATTGTAATAGTCATTTTGACCTAATTTACATGGTTTAACTTAAGGGTGAAGCTCTTTAGGGGAAGGAGCTGTGTTTTTATTTTTCTATAAAGTTTTTAACATCCTTTTTGGATGTCCCAAACAATATAAATAGTAGTTACTTGAAACTTCTAAAATTCAGGCTGTAGGTGTCTCAAGATACTCAAAATTAGAGGTTCCTTTTGAAAATTTGGACCTAAACTGTTGTTAAACTTCCTAATGATTCATTTCCTAATGAGTTTGATTTCACATGAGTAAAATTGTCAGTAATTATTACTATTACTTTGTTTCTCAGTGAAATTTTGGGCAATACTTTTAAACACAGCAGACATTGCAAATGTAGTTGTGTAGCAGAGAAAGATTATAGGATTCCCTGCCCTCTCTTCAAACATTGATGTCAAAATACTGTAACCATATAATTTTAAGGAATTGCTCCATCCTTAGCACTCATATATAAAGTCATTATGCATAAACTATGCCTTAATTTAAAATGAAATGTTACCATTGAATTAACTTTTTATATATTTTTTTAAAAACTGTATTTATTGTATGACTAAAGAAATTTAATTCTATTTTTTTCTTATTGGTAGAAAACCTATTTTAAGATTTTTTTTTAGGCCAAATTTTCGAAAAATAGGCACCAGAAGTTACATTTCTAACTTTTATATTTAGGTTGGTGCTTGACTTCTGGATGGGTCAAAAAGTATGGACCCATCCAGAAGTCAAGAGGCGCTATAAAATACACTGAAAGAGATGTGCTTAGATCTGTAGCACAGTCCAATTTTAAAATTAATATTTACTCTAACAAACTAGGGGTCCAGATCAGTGTTACCTCTAAGTTGGGAAGTAGCACGCTTCACAGGTGATTAATCAGCTCCACCCAGTCAGAGGCTCAGGGCTCTGTGCAGGGAGCTGATTGACTGGGCGGGGCTGATTAATCACCTGTGAAGGTGGGCTGCCCTGCGGTTTAGAGTGAACACTGGTCCAGATTCAGAACACTTAAATTTCTAACTCATTACTTGAATTTAAGTCATGCTTCAGTTCTTTCCTGCATACGGATGGACTTCAGTATGTATTTAAATGCTTTCCTGCATCAGTGCATTAAAGGAAAAACATCTTATAGTAATGGCAAAATAATATCATTACGAAGGCTACAAGATAATTCATTTGTGATACGAAGCATGAGTAAGCAATAAGCAAATATAAGGTTGAATGGGTATACATCCCTGTTGAGCAATGTACAATGTGTGTAGAAGAATATACTCAAGTGATTCCAATATGATAACACACAAATTATATCATTACCTTTTGTAAGTGAAAACAGTGACAGACTAACTACAGACCTCCTTTCTCTTAATATAATGAAGCCATTAATGAGCCTCCATCTTCAAACTTCTGTGTTTGCAGCTGGCATCTGTGCCAAATGGCATTATACAGTCTGTCAGAGAGAACAGTTAATTTCTATTCACTCTTAAAAGCCTAAAAAACAATACTAGTTGGAGGCACTCACATTTCCTATGGTGTATTACTTCATCCAGTCTTAGGGGATGTCTACACAGCAAAGTTATTTCGAAATAACAGCCCTTATTTTGAAATAACTTTACCAGCATCTACACAGCCAAACTGCTATTTTAAAATAAATTCAAAATAGCGGAGCGCTTATTTCGAATTTGGGTAAACCTTATTCTACAAGGAATAACGCCAAATTCAAAATAGCTATTTTGAAATAAGTGCTGGGTAGACACTTATTTTGAAATAGGGGGCCTCCAGCCTTCCCAGGGTGCTCTGGTGGCCACTCCAGCCTCAACCAAGAACACTTCTCTCCCTCCCCACCTCTCCGGAGCCCTTAAAGGGGTAGACTGTGGCCACAGTGCCTGTGTCAGCTCCAAGCCTGCCAGCCCAGAGCCAGTAGTCACTGCCCCTGACCCAGTGACCCCAAAACATGAGCCAGCAAGCCACTGACAGCCAGTCCTCCACTGCTCTCCAGGAGCAGTCTGCCAGCTTCCAGGAGCCTGCCAGGGCCTGGAGAAGGTGGGTGACTTCCTGGTCCAGGGTGGAGATCACAGACCTTATTTAGGTTTGGGGGGATGCCCCCAACGTCCATGATCTCTGCACTAGATGGAGGAACGCAGCCGTCTATGGCAGGATAGCTGCCAGCCTGGCTCCAAAGGCCACATGCGAACCCGGGAGCAGGTTTGCATGACAATCAAAGTGAACTGGCGAGATTCCCAACCCTGAGCTTCTCTTTCCCCTTCTTCACCTTGCTTCCCCCTTCCAGCTCCCTCTTCCCAGGTTTCCCCCTCCCCTCTCCCACCCTCTCTTCTCCCCTCTCCCGCCTCCTTTCCCCAGTCTCAACAGAGTTTCAATCCCTCCCCCCCAGTTTTGTTAAATAAAGAGAGTTTGTGTTCATGAAAATATGTGTATTTTATTTGACATCAGGAAGGGGGGTTCGGGAGGGGTAAGTGGAAGGACGTGAGGGAGGAATGAGGCACCAGTCTCCAGTGGGGCAGACCAAGGAGGCTCTTAGTGCTCCTCAGGGTGGAAGCTCTCCC
>CM057847.1:66089133-66104543 GCA_030068395.1 Apalone spinifera | reverse complement strand
TTTTTTTTTGCTTGACAAACCTAGGGGTTCCTTGAAATTCTGAAAAGCTGAAAATGGTTCCTCGGCCAAATAAAATTGGGAAACACTGCTTTAGCCTATTCCCCCCCCCCTCCCAAAAACCCTATATGTGTCACAACATGTACTGTGGTTGTGTGGCATATTCAGGATCACAAAATAATATTTCCTTGGGACTCCCAAGGAATTCAGAATTATGCACACATGCTTCCATTAGAAGTAAAATTATAGTGTGACAATATTTACCATCTAATGAAAGGAGCAGTTCTAAAATGGAAAGTACGCCTGGACAATTTCCAGACTCTCAAATAGCAGACATATTATAGTTTATCTGCATTTGCTGAGGGAACATTATCTGAGTTAACTCAACTTTGCTTGAGATGGTAAGTGTTAGGAGGCAGAATGATTAATGATAGGGAATCTGAAACTCCAAGAATGGTTACAAACAAATGGTTTGCACTAAGGATGTTTCTGAAGGTTTTTAGACCATCACTGTCATTATAATAAGCCCAAAAGTAGAACTAAAATCTCCTTATTCTGTAGTGAGGCACAGAATACAGCACAGTGACACAAAAAGTCTTAAAATAGCAAATGGCAAGTGTTCCAAACTGAGTTCATGATTCAGACTTTGATTACAGTGCTTTAAGCTTTTGTATGAGAGAATGCAGAAAGAGGGATAGGAGTATATTTATAATAATTCTAATTTTCCCCAGTAATTTTAGAACTATTTTAACTTGGTATTTTTGTCTGAAAACTACATTGTTCTGTCACTCAGTGGGATCATGGACACGATTTAGAAGATAAATTCAGAATTTAATTTAGTTGCTGTTTTTAGTAATTTCCCATAGTCTACTCTAAAACATAGACTTACATCTTCAGGACCAGTGCACTGCATCAGTAATGAGTATGATATAACGTTAGTGGTAGTGCAATGGAAAGTAGCTACAGAATCCCTCTAGAACAGTGTTTCTTAAACTTTTTAAGACCAAGGAACACTAAATAATAATTTTATTTTATGAGGAACACCAAGAATTTTTTGTTGAGCAAAAAAAAAAAAAAAAAAAGGGGGGGGGAGATGGGGAAAGTTATTGGGGGGGGGGGGGAAAGGTCACCTGCTCTTTTAAGGGTGGCCATTTTGAACTCTGTTGTTCTCCGTGGCACACCTTTGACTGCCATAGTTTAAGAAACACTGCTCTAGAGTTTTATGGGGTTGTGTCTACTCAGAAGTACAGGAACACGTTTCTTCATTGAGGGTCAGCCAAAGACAAAGGGAGCAGGATCAGAAGATTAAAAACAAACAAACAGATAAAAAAACCCAACGGTTATGTCCTGAAGTAGAACACAAATGTATAAAGCAGTCCAACATTAAGGACCATGCAATATGTTCTTAAACATCTCTCTGTCTGGTTTAAAATGATCTCTAAGCCACATGAATTCTTATTTCCAATTTATTCTGACAAACCTATAAAAGAAATGAATGGCAAATATTTGCCTCATCTCTCTGCTTCTGCTGGCACAGATCATACATAATGGAGCTAGGACAAAAATAGAGATTGATAGCAGTGGTGCATGGTTTTAGTGAAGCTGCTGGACAGACTCTCACAATGATATTCCTTGAAGCTACGATTTTTGTCTTAAAGTTGCTCAAATTTAGAAATCCCAAATTAGAGCAAAAACCTGGATTATTACCTGTTCTTCCTTTTGAGGAGTCTCTGGGGGCATAGGGGTCCAGCTAGCACCAGGAGGCACAATTATACCCCTTGCCATTAATTTCTGGTAAGCTAACCAGCTCAAATTTATGCTATACGGATTCTGCTAAAATAACCTTTTCTTGCCTCATCAAAAGCTTTCCATATTATATATTGAAGTAATCCTCATTTAGGAATTGTGTCTTATATTAAGATTTTGCTGAGTTAAAAGACTTGATTGCCTGTAGTAACAATTTGCTACTTGCAAGCAAGGTTGCTCATAATCTATTTGAAGGTCTTTCATCTGCATCAGGCTCTGACCTTCTTTATTATTCTCAGACAAATGGAAGTTGTGTCCAGCAGGTATGACCTGCCTAGAAATGTTGAAGACAAAAGATGACCCCTCAAAAAATAAAAACACAATCCCCAAAAAACACCCCTCTCTGCTCTACTTCCTCTTTGCTGACTTAAAATATATATGAGATAAGAGCACTTCAGTTCAAAAGAGAAGTCAAGCCACACATACATCATTCCTGTGTGAAATTTGGAATGTATGGAGTCTCCAAAAATCATATATATGCAAGACAAAAATAATTGCCCCTGAAAACTGCAAAAATTACTACTTTATGTGTTTTCTAGTAGATGAGAAATAATTTTTGACTGATTTTTACTTAAACAGTTTTTTATATAAGAATTTTATATTCCACACAATGTCCAGGAATTGTACTGGCAAAGACATTTGCAAATTATTAGCTTATTATTATTTTTTCTGAAAAGAGAAGGCTAATCATTTTGAGCAGACTAAACTAATATAAAAAAGATGAATAAACTCATTTTGCATCTGTCCTCTCTCCCTTCAGTCTTGTTCCTACCTCCAGTTGTTCATTTTTGTATTACAATAGTGCCTTGAAATGGCAACAAAGATTGGAGCCCCATTATGTTAGGCACACTGAGTGGGAGATAATTTCTACTTTGAAGATATTAAAATCTAAATAGGCAAGACAGGAAACAGGCTTAATGAGCAGGCAGCCCAGATTCTCAAAGGTGTTTGAAATGAAAGGTAAGTTAGGTGTTGAACTACCTTTGATCTAGGCTGGAATGACTTGACCAAGGTCACAGAGAAGGTCAGTGGCAGAATATGGAACAGAACCTGCCTGAGTCCCAGTCCACTGCCCTGACTATAAGACTATGATGCCTCTTACTCCCCAGAAGAGACTCCTTCCACCTTTCTAGTCCTCAACCCAGTGTGGGTCAAAAGAGGTCTCCACCCCAGAAGGCAGCATGCCCTACACACACTACCCTTTGTACATCTAATGCAGGGCTGGGCAAATGCCAGCCTTTGGGCTGGATTCAGCCCATCAGGGTTAGTCCCTGATGGGTGCCACCACTATATTTATCTGAACCTCCACCAGTATCGGTGATTGCAGCTCTTGTTGGCCGCAGATCCCCATTTCTGACCAATGGGAGTGGTGGAAAGTGGTGTGGACTGGGACACCACTTCCTGCCACTTCCATTGTCTGGGAGCAGCAATCCATGGCTAACAAGAGCTGCGATGGCTGATACTTGCAGAGATGCAGGTAAATATAGTGGCAGCGGCCTACCAGGGACTAGTTCTGGTGGGCTGCCACCTTTTTATTGCCCACCCTGATCTAATGCCACACTTGACTCACCAGCACAGGCTCTATACTGGTTTCTGGCTGCCTCTAATCTCATCTGCTGCAACAGTCATTTTCCTTACTGCTACCCCATCTGAAGAAGGTGATGAGAATTGCCTTTGGGGGAAGGAGAGGTTTCCTAGTAAGGGGAAATGGGTTGTTTTGATACTGCCTCCAGATGCAAGGGTTTTTCTAATGAAGCCTTGTCTCCTTATGACCAGAAGCTTGCCACTTCCCCTTACAGCATTTCCAGAGATGGGCTTCTCATACCTGATGAAGTTAGTACTCACCACAGGCCATGCCAGTGAACATTCAGCACTTTGGGAACTGATTTTTTTTTTACCCCAGAATATTGTTTGCAGAGACTGAGTAAGCATATAGACAAAGTTCCATAACTCAACTTAAAACCTGAATGAGCAGATCTTCCAGCCAATAGTTTACTAATTTTACTGAAAAATATTAGAAAGGGGTTTGGCTCAATGTGGTGTGACAGTGTGATGCATAAAGAGGTGTATATAGGCAAAGTTGTAAAACTGCCAGGTGACTTGAGAATGATCAGTTAGCCACCCGAGTAAAATGATCTTCGATTTGTTTCTTCATAGTATAGGAAAAGTAAATATTTTCTCCATATTGGATTCAGTAAGAAAATGCTACTTTAGTGAAAGCTGTCCTTTGTAAATTACTAAGGTTATGAGACCAAGAAGCAAGTTATGCACCCCATAAAATGCTGCCCAAGTGGGAATGTTTATGCTGCTGTATTTAGCCTCCTACAGTGGACCCTACTATCTGGACACAGTTGATTCAGATGCTAAGACTTGCTGCCTGTGGTTTGTTTTGCATTAGAATAATAAAATTATAGAATCATAGGGCTGGAAAAGACCTCAGGAGGTCATCAAGTCCAGCCCCCTGCCCAAAGCAGGACCAATCCCAACTAAATCATCCCAGTCAGGGCTTTGTCAAGCCAAGACTTAAAAACCTCTAGGGATAGAGATTCCACCACCTGCCTAGGCAACACATCCCAGTACTTCACCACCCCCCTAGTGATATCGTTTTTCTTAATATCCAACCTAGACCTCCCCTGTAACTTGAGACCATTGCTCCTTGTTCTGCCATCCGTCACTACTGAGAAAAGCCTCTCTCCATCCTCTTTGGAACCTCCCTTCAGGAAGTTGAAGGCTGCTATCAAATCCCCCCTCACTCTTCTCTTCTGCAGAGTAAAAAAACCCAAATCCCTCAGCCTCTCCTCATACGTCATGTGCTCCAGCCCTCTCATCATTTTGGTTGCCCTCCGCTGGACCCTCTCCAATGCGTCTAAATCCTTTCTATAGTGGGGGCCCCAGAACTGGATGCAATATTCCAGATGTGGCCTCACCAGAGCTGAATAAAGGGGAATAATCAGTTCTCTAGATCTGCTGGCAATGATCCTCCTAATGAAACCTAATATTCCATTCACCTTCTTGGTTACAAGGGCACACTGTTGGCTCATATCCAGCTTCTCATCCACTGTAATCCCCAGGTCCTTTTTTGCCGAACTGCTAATTTAGCCATTTGGTCCCCACCCTGTAACAGTGCTTGGGATTCTTCTGTCCCAAGTTCAGACTCTACACTTGTCCTTGTTGAACCTCATCAGACTTCTTTTTGTCCAATCCTCTAATCTGTCTAGGACACTCTGGACCCTATCCTTACCCTCCAACGTATCTATCTCTCCCCCTAGCTTAGTGTCATCTGCAAACTTGTTGAGAGTGCAATCCATCCCCTCATCCAGGTAGTTAATAAAGATGTTGAACAAAATCGGCCCTAGAACTGATCCTTGGGGCACTCCATTGGAAACTGACCGCCAACCTGACATCGAGCTGTTGATCATTACCTTTTGGGCCCGACAGTCTAGCCAGCTTTCTATCCATCTTCCAGTCCATTTATCCAATCCATACTTTCTTAACTTGCTGGCAAGAATATTGTGGGAGACCGTATCAAAAGCTTTGCTAAAGTCAAGGTATATCACATTCACCAACTTTCCCATATCCTCAGAGCCATTTACCTTATCATAGAAGCTAATCAGATTGGTCAGGCATGACTTGCCCTTGGTGAATCCATGTTGACTATTCCTGACCACTTTCCCTCTCCCAAGTGCTTCAAAATGGATTCCTTGAGGATCCCTTCTATGATTTTTCCAGGGACTGAAGGAAGGCTGACTGGTCTATAGATCCCTAGATTATCCTTCTTCCCTTTTTAAAAGATAGGCACTCTATTTGCCTTTTTCCAATCATCCGGGATCTCCCCTGATCTCTGCGAGTTTTCAAAGATAATGGCCAAAGACTCTGCAATTACATTTGCCAACTCCCTCAGTACCCTCAGATGCATTAAATCTGAACCCATGGATTTGTGTATGTCTAGCTTTTCTAAATCATTCTTAACCTGTTGTTTCTCCACCAACGGCTGCATTGCCTAGTTCAGTAGTGTGGGAGCTAACCTTGTCTGTGAAGACAGAGGCAAAGAAAGCATTGAGTACTTCAGCTTTTCCCACATCATCTGTCACTAGGTTACCTCCCTCATCCAGTAAGGGCCCTACACCCTCTCTGATCACCCTCTTATTGCTAACATGCCTGTAGAAACCTTTCTTGTTACCCTTCACATCCCTTGCTAGCTGTAATTCCAATTGTGCTTTCGCCTTCCTGATAGCTACCCTGCATTCTCAAGCAATGTATTTATACTCCTCCCTAGTCATCAGTCTAAGTTTCCACTTCTTATAAGCTTCCTTTTTGTTTTTAAGCTCACCAAGGATTTCCCTGGTAAGCCAATCTGGTTACCTACTATATTTGCTTTTCTTACAGCGCATCGGGATGGTTTCTTCCTGTGCCTTTAATAAGGCTTCTTTAAAATACTGCCAGCTCTCCTGGACTCCTTTCTCCTTCATATTAGCATCCCAGGGAATCCTGCCCATCAGTTCTCTGAGGGAGTCGTAGTCTGCTTTTCTGAAGTCCAGGGTGTGTATTTTGCTACTCTCCTTTCTCCCTTTTGTCAGGATCCTGAAATCTACCATCTCATGATCACTGCTTTCCAGGTTGCCACCCACCTCTACTTTCCCTACTAGTTCCTCCCTGTTTGTGAGCAGCAGGTCAAGCTGTGCATGGTCCCTGGTCAGTTCCTTCAGCACTTCAGTACCAACTTCAGTACCAGGATGTTGTCATCAACATTCTCAAAAAAATTCCTGAATTGTCTGTGTACTGTTGTACTGATCTCCCAATAGATGTCAGGGTGATTAAAGTCCCCAATGAGAACCATGGCCTGTGATCTGGAAGCTTCTCTTAGCTGTCTGAAGAAAGCCTCGTCTACCTCATCCACCTGATCTGGTGATCTATAGCAGATATCAACCACAACATCACCCCTGTTGCTCCTGCCTCTAAACTTAACCCATAGACTCTCCTCCCTCTGTATACCTGAGCAACCATACTGCTATCTTACATACATGCAATGCAACTCCTCCTCCTTTTCTCCCCCACCTGTTCTTCCTGAACAGTCTATACCCTTCCATGACAGTGCTGCAGTCATGTGAGTCATCCCACCAAGTCTCCATTATTCCAATCAAATCATAGTTCTTTGACTATGCCAGGGCTTCTAATTCTTCCTGTTTGTTTCCCAGGCTTCTTGCATTCGTGTATAAACACCTTAGATCAGTGTTTCTCAACCAGTGGTACGAGTACCCTTAGGGGGTACTCGAGAGAAGTCTGGGGGGTACATCAACACAACTGAAATTTGGAGAAGACTGAATTTTTGTTTTAAGTTTTACAGTGCTTTATTTTTGTACTTTTTACACCCAAAAATTTCATCACCTGCCCGGCTACGATTATGTTGTTTAAACAAATGTGTTACAATGGTAGAACAAATTTTTGTGTGTCTGAGAACTGTAGGTACTGGGGGTACTTATAATTTTTTTTAAAAAGGGGGGTACTTTATATAAAAAAAGATTGAGAAACGCTGCTTTAGATAACCAGTTGATTGCCCTACCTTCTCCATTCGAATCAGGGATCCTCGTTCCTCCTTGTGTTTCTTCCCGGTATCTGACTTTCCCACTTACCTCAGGATGTAGATGCATTGTAGATGTACTAGTTGTGATGCAGAGCCTATGGAATGAGGGGATGATTGTCCCCCATAGCCCCAAAAAGAGTAGCTTGCTCTCCTCATGGATAATGTTCCCTCTAATCTTTTTTTTCCATGTGTGGATTTTTTCCATCCATATGTGGAACAGCTTTTTATGTGCACTGAGGTATGTGTGAATGTGCACCACCAGCAGAAACAAACAAACAAACAAAACCCCTAGCTGTGCAGTTCTGCTAATTAGCTGGGAGGTATATGAAGTGCACAGCTTACAGGGAGCATTACTCAGAGATACTCTAAAATCTATCAAGAAATCCCAAAGATTGTGAGACATCCAACTCTCCCCTCCCTCTTATCCTTTTGAACAAAAGACTAAGGATTAAATATGGACGCAGAAGCTCCATAGTACTTTAAATCCTTGTGCACTAATGATAGGCCAGAAGTTTGGTTAGTGTTGACTTGTGTGGCACCCTATGTATCTTTGCCCCAGCTGCTACATAGCTTGGTTTTAAGATTTCTGAATTATGCTATTTTTTATCATTTAAAAAAAATGGATAATAGTTTAGAACATTTAGTATCCATAGGAAAATCCTTTGCAAACCAGTCTGAACATTGATATAGAAATCAAGATGCAGCAAGACAAAATATTGCTACCAAATAAAAGCATTTCAATTATTAAACTGTGTATACATACTAGTGAAGAGGAAAGAAGGAGGGAGTAGCAGAGTGTGAAGTACTGTAATAAATGTCACTTTACAAAGTTAAATCAAGAGTAACCAATGTTTGCCACTTAATTATTTTGTTACAAATCAGTTGAGCTCTGTACTTTATTCTACCTAGCTATGCCAGCAGTATCATCAGTATTATGTCCAAAAGCTTCATATTAAAGTTTAAACATATTGGAATTAGAGTATCTGAGATTATTAATCTGCTGGAACAGATGAATTTTCAAGTTTCAAGCAGAAAAATGTTATTTTGTCTTGTGACATTTTCAAATGAGTTGGCTTGATTAGCAACTGGTTACTTAAACCTGAGGTTTTTCCAGATTGATATAAAATGGCCTATATTATATAAGAGCATCAAAATTTTTCCCAACCGAGAAATTGTGATTCGGTAATTTTGGTATAACATCTTTCTACAAAACAAGACTCCTCCTTCACATCAAAACGGAGGAACTGCATTGGAGAGAGTCCTGGTGGTGGATTTAACTTCAGGAAATGTTAATTGAGCTTTGTTGGCAAAAGTTGATAACTGAATATGACCTCTCTTCTGAGTCTGCTAACAAGTGTGCTTAATCTTTTAGTGATAACATTGTTTTACTCACTACTCAGTTGGGCATGCATATCTCTAACTATGGCTAATTGTGTAGCTGATTTATCTTACATCAGCTATTTTTTAGCATACAGCAACACTACTGAACATTTTTAGTGAAGTGATTGAAAAATAATATTGAATTTGCAGGGGAAATCTAAGTAAACTGAATGCAGTTTATTGAGTGGCATTTTGTAGTCTGACAAAAGGTACCTTGGGATTGTTCTGATCAGAACTCAGGATCTCTGTTTTATGTGTCAGTGAAAAAAAATGACACACTGGTATTCCTGAGGCATTGGGTCAGTGCTGATTTAGAGAGAAAAGTGCCCCTTACTGACTGCTTGCTAACACCACCTATAGCACCAGTGGCTTGCTTGTTAGTTTTTTTTGTTCTCCTCTGAAAATTCTCCCTCCATCTACTGAGCAGGGATATGTATGAGACTGAGGGGCAGGGTGGGGGGGGATCATTGTGCAAAATTGCATATTTAGAATGAATACTTCATGTGTTCAGTGTTTCCTAGGCTGAATTCTGATATTCTGAAATCACCACACTAGAATTGTAGCAGAGCAAAGCGTTTCTGGGTTTGACACCATGAAAAGCATTAACTTTAAGCGCCTTTCCTTCTTTCAATATTGTCCAGAAAAGGATTAAGATGTACAACCTTGTCTTTAGGTTATTTTCATAATCTTCTCCAGATTAAATAAAAAGGGAGGGGCGGGAGAGAATGTGTATGAACACAGTACATCAACATGGGGGAGAGTATTAGGCTATAGCATGGAGGTTTGATTAAAAGAGCAGATGCTACAATGGCAAAAGGAAAGCAGTAGGCTTTTATTTTCTTTCCTTATGGATTTAACTCCCCAGGTTACTGTGTTCATCAATGTTTTGCACCCAATATTAATGAATACCCAAAGTCTTCTTTTCAAGACTGCTTTGCTTAGCATTCTGCTCCCCATTTGGAAAATCATCATGATGTGTCTGTCTAGTCAGATTTTCAGAAATGTCTTTAAATTTATGTTTATTAGATAAGTTTCCCCTGATGAATGGATTTTCAAGATTTCAATACAAAAATCAAATGAAAGAATTTTATGTGGAGAAGAGATGCAATTAGGAGGGAATTATCTAAACCAGAATTAGTTGTGGGTCTTGACAGCTAGAGGAGTTGGGCTTATCATAAGGCTTTGGCTTCTGTATTGGGTACCTGTCTTGTTCTCAATCTGTGTGTCAGAATAAATTGGTGGCTTCCAAATCTTTTACTAAGGTGACCCACCAATTGTGTTTTGTCTTTTGAAGGTCATACCGCTACCCTGCTCCTGATTTCCTCCTCCCTGTTGTAGTGATACATCCCCTTGCTTGGCTTCCATCCTCAACCCCTTTGCTATCACTCTCTCAGCCCTGCCCCTTACTACAGCCCTAGTGGCTTCCTCCTTCCTCATGGCTGGGCCATGGTGTGGTGGTCATTATTAGACTGCTGATTGCCACCTGCTGGTTCTGTGTAATTCCTCTGCCTAGATCCCACTCCCTATGTTGCTGCCTGCTTGCCCAGGGAAAGTGAGAGTGTGAGGGCATCATTTCTGGGACACTTCTTGACCCACCTAGACCCTTCTTGTAGCCCACTGATGTGTTGGACCACACCATTTGGGAAACACTCCAGTTGACAGATAACATGTATATGTTGAAAAAATTGTTTGACTGGTAAAACTACTTTTCTGCTATCCTCTGTTGTTTTTATTATTACCTAATCCTTCCAGCCCACCTCATCTCATTTGTCTGCTTCTTCCTCCTCCTGGAAAAAGCACTGTCAGTTTTGCTTGGCCCACGCCAACTGCAGTGTGGTCCTGATCTTTGATCAGCATTCCTATGCATCAATGTAACAAATTCTATAATAACAATAGTAGTAGTAGAAGTAATTTTCTTGTAAAAGTATTTCAGATGTCTTCACTGGGAAATAAGTACAAAGAAAGTTTTTGGGTGTTTTTAAGCTCTTCAGATTAGAAATGTAGGAAGACTTCAAAAATAGAAACATTTTCTTCAA
The DNA here is from genome assembly GCA_030068395.1 of Apalone spinifera. Taxonomy (NCBI): domain Eukaryota; kingdom Metazoa; phylum Chordata; order Testudines; family Trionychidae; genus Apalone; species Apalone spinifera. Next base: position 66,093,743 of record CM057847.1, on the reverse strand, counting down.
GGCAATGTAAATCAAAAGGAATATCATATTTTTGAAGCTTTGTAAATACATTTTTTTTGGCTTGAAAGTGAGAGAAAGTTTAGCTTGTGTGTATTTATAATGTAAGAGTGAAAATTAGTTTAGCTGATATAGCCTTGGTAATCTTCACTAGGTTTTCAATTCTATCATTCTCTGCACATTTTGGGTCTGTCTACACAGCACCTTTAGCTCAAAATAAGCTATGCAATTTGCACTACACAAATTGTGTAGTTTATTTCAAGTGTATTTTGAAATAGCTTATAACACAGCTCCAAATTTTGAAATAACTTACTTTTCCAAAATGCCCCTTAAGCCTCGTGGAATGAGGGTTACCGGGATGTTGGAATAAGCCGCCCATTATTTCAAAATCTATTTTGAAAAAACGGGCTACTTCAGTAGATGCGGAATAGCTGTTTCAGGATACTTCCGGTATCCTGAAATAGCTCCGCAGTGTAGACGTAACCATTGTGAATTTAGGGTGCATACCTATACTGCAATCTTGGATTCCTAAATACTTTTACATGATTATTGATGTAATATTTTTAGCTGCTGACCTGAACACTTTGCTTTATGTGTTTCTAATTAATTTTGACTAACATTTGAACCTGTGTTTGGAGACCCAGCAATAATTGGAAATGATAGAATAACCTACTTTAAAAAAAAGGATTGACAAATTACCGATCCTGCATTAACTCTTACTTGGCAGCACAATGAAATAACTTGACACATTTGTCAGAAACACCTGGTGGCAAGCCTTAATTTTAATTTATGATTGTATATGAGGTGAAAAGATATTTTTCTCCATTGCTTGAAAAGCACTGGAAAGTGCAGGTTGCAAATGTTTTCAAAAGGATAGTCCTGACAATGTTTATTAAACTGGTGTTTACAAATTTAAATAATTTTTAAACTACTTTTAGGAATGGGTCAGAGAATTATCAAACATATTTAATTGTTGTCTCATAATGTTCTTTTTGATATGTTATCAGTTCATTATTTTCTATTTTGACAGATTGTAAGGACCATTATCTATTCAGCCCTCTTTTAGTATGCATGGAGAGGGTGAGAATGTGTACAAAATGAATTTGTATGAACATGTGTTATAATCCATCCTTTTTCTCCTGGCACATAACAGAATCACAGCACTGGAAGGAACTTTGGGAGGCCATCAAGTCCTCTCCCCTGTACTTATGGCAGGACTAAGCATCATCTAGATCATCCCTGACAGGTATTTGCCTAATGTGCTGTTAAAAATTTCCAGTGATGGAGATTCCAGTGATGGAGATGGACGGTCTTCGTAGGCAATTTATTCCAGTGTTTAGCCACCCTGAGAGTTAGGAAGTGTTTCCTAATGTCTATCCTAAAACTCACTTGCTGCAACTGAAGTCCCTTGCTTCTTGTCCTATCATTGAAGGCTAAGGAGAATTATTTTTCTTACTCCTCCATGTAACAATCTTTTAGATACTTGGAAAACTGTTAAGATGCCACAGGACTCCTCACCGCCTTTGCCAATTCTTTCAGTCTTCCTTCATAGGTCACATTTTCTGGACTTTATTCATTTTTATTGTTTTTCTCTGGACTTTTGTCAATTTTTCCAACTTTCCTGAAATGGTGGTGCCCAGAACTGGATGCAATACATAATTGGTTACCTGGTAAGCATGACCTGATAACGTAAACTGGTACCCAGGAACAGCCCAGTGGGAGTTTGGAGGTGGTCCCTGGCTGCCCCATGTGCGGGGGTTGGGAACACCCCCATGTGTGCAGAGGAAGAGGGGGGCTTGGGAATAGTAGCTTCTCTCTACCTCTATGCTGGGGGGGGTTGGGAGCAGATCCCGCCCCCCCCATGCTCCTGTTGTCAGCCCCCCAGTGCAGGGGGAACCTAATGCATAGGGGGATGGAAGCAGAAGCTAGCGGCCCCACCCCCTGGGTATGTGGTTGCTTGCTCCTGTTGTCGCCTCCCTGACCCAGAGGCAGCTCCGCACAGGAGCGAGATCCTGCTTAATTGGCTAAGGTTTAACTGGGGTTTTACACCCCTCATTAGAACTGATGTAAAACCAGAGTAAAGATTTTACCTGATCAGAAATGAGATAGCCAGTGTCTTGTGGCTGAGAGTTGGGTTGTATTCTCAGCTGTGTATCATGCTTTCTGTATGATGTTGGGCAAGTTGCTTATTTGGCTGTGCCTTAGTTTCTTATCTATAAAATATAAAATCCACCTATTTTCTACAGGAGATTTGTGAACCTCAGATGAAAGTCACTATATTAAAAAATAGAGATCACTCTAAGAAGCTATGTAGTATTCCAAATAGGTAATAAGTTGTCATAACCTGAGGGCTAAGTTGGAACCACTTAAGCTTTGAGAGTTGAAACACTTGAACTATCCTAGATGTGGAAGTCTATATCCACCAGTTGATTTGTAGCCCTTAAATAATTTTCCCAATATCTTTTGCCTTTTGTATTTCACCTTAGTAGCAGTTATAATGACAAAGTTTATAGAGACTTGGTAAATAAAGATCTGATGCTACTTGTTCAATTATTTGGAATCTCCTTAATTTCTGACAATAGAAAGAACACTTTTAAATGACAAATTCACTTACAGTGACTCTGGTGATTTTTTGAATAATCTAACAAAAACAAACAAAATGAATCCCCAGATGGTGTAAAATGGTACATCTGAGCTGATGAAGACTTCATAAATCTGCCTTATTTAAAATGGGAGAGAATATAGGTTGTAAATTAAATAATTTGATTATTTTTTATCAGAACAATTCTTGTTATTGAAGATAGAACATAGAGGGGAGGGAAGAAACCTTATAATGAATAAAATATCTGCTTTGTAGCTTAGCTTAATTTAGCCAATGAGAGGGTGTGTTTAAATTGTTTTTACCCACAGAAGACTATCATTTTCTTTTCTTTTAAAAGATCAGTGTAAGTATGTGGTTTTACAAACTTATTAGCAATATAAATCATTTTTAAAACAGATATAAAGAAAGAAGATCCATTTCCTCCCCTAAATGTGAGACAGTTAGCTCCATCATCACCAGGGTGTCATAAGTATTGTCTATAGTAGTAGACAGGAAAACATTACATATTGTGAAATTAATATATGCCTTTCTCCACAACACTATATTGAGACTGCAAAAACTATCCAAATGAAGGGCACACCCTAATTTGCCAGGAGTCTTATGGTGACATCACCTTTCATAAAATGCAGTGGTTGTGGCTGCACAGCAATTAAATGTTGCATCTTAAAATACATTCTTTTGATCCTAGTGTTGATTTATTAATGATGACTGCTGACCACATTATAGAATTACTGCAGTTTGAGCCTCTCTTGTGTGTCCCTTCAGGTACCTGTTAATTCTCCTCAAATAATGAAACCATTGTTTACAAATACCTATATTAACCCTACTTTATCCTATTTGTGTTTGTACATTGAACCCTTCACTGTTGGTGTCTGAGCCAAATCCTGCCCACTCTTCTTCAAGTACAAAGGCTTCTTCAAGTACAAAGGCCTCTGAAAGTCCAGACTCAGTGAGCTTTTTCTGTGGAAAAAAAAAACAAGGCAGGATTTAAGTACCCAGTGTAGGAAATCTGTTCTGTAGGAACTCCCCATGCCTCAGCATGGTTTAGGGACTGATGAGCTTCAGACATGTTGGTGGTTCCACCAGCCATGTTCCACCACAGGTAGGAAGTGCTTTGCCAGCTGGGGTATCTTCTGCGGCTGAAATAATGTCTGTGGAGTATTTCTGCAGCCATTCTGTGGAGTGGCAGGAAGGATTCCCAGCACCCATAATTATTCCCAGAACACAGCCATTGAGGGCAGTTAAGTAGGTCTGGTACCTACATGAACAGAACTAATTGGGACAGCACTAGGGTTAGTTGAAAATTTTCTGTCAAAACCATTTTTCAATGGAAAAATGTGGGGTTTTGATTACAGGTTGTTTTTTTTTAAGTAAGAAGTGGCTGCTAGGTGTGGAATAATTTTTGAAAAACAACAAATGTCTGAAAAACGAAATGTTTTGATTTGTTCAATTTGCTTTGAATAGACTCCGCTTGGGAGTTGTAGTCTAGTTTCTTAATGTCCCTGTTCTCATCTAAGGATTGGGCTATCCAGCCAGATGTATCACAGTGTGAGGGGGGACTGTGGAAGATCAAAAGATATGTAGTCTGACCAGGCAAACTAGCCCACAGATAAGAATGGGAGCATAAGGCACTATTGCAGCATTTCACAAGGGGCCTGATTTTCAAAAGAGCTTTGTTCTTGCTCTAGATAGGAGGTAGTTGTAATGATGTAGCCTTGCCTCTTTTAGAGCTGGAGCTGCCCAACCTTGTATAATTCTCTGCTTGACACACCTGGGATGGGGTATGGGTTTAATTAGTGGTATCAGCTGGGAACTGAGAAGATTTCCTATAAAGAGCAGCTGGGAAATGGGCAGGGGGGGACAGAGACTACTTAGAAAGAGATCATCAGTATGAAGCTGGAATAAGATTTCGGAAGATGCTTTCTAATGCAGTGAGTAGCTGCTGTGAGTGATCAGGCTGTCCTATGGGACTCTTATATGCTCATGAAAAAGACCCTCTGCCTCAAGATCT
>CM057847.1:66069467-66089033 GCA_030068395.1 Apalone spinifera | reverse complement strand
GAAAAGCAGATGATTTTCTGCAAAAACTGGCCAGTCTAGACGCAGCCTATGAGTATTGACTTGTTAGAGATCTGGGAACTTTATTTTGGAATTGATGTTTGTTGTTTTAATGAAGCCAACCTAAAAAAGGTGTGTGATTGGACTAAAGAGGAGATATTGGGTACCTTTATATAAGGGCTCCCTGGTTGGAAAAGGAAAGTGAAAAATGGTGCTTATAAGTCATAACGGTGTACTTGGAAGGGGGCAGGCTAGTTTTCAGCCAGCTTTTCAGAAGGGCTTAATGTCCAACAACTCCTATTGTGACAAATTTTCAAAATAACTCAGATGTCCATGGCTACTCAATGTGCTGAGTGGTTCTGGAAATCTAGACATCTATTTTGGTGCTTCAGGGTAAGCTGAGCTCTCCTGAGAAATCTGTCCCCAAATGTGTGTGTGTGTGTGTAGAACTTTTCTAAAATCCTGGTCTAGGTAGGGCCCAAAACCAAAACAATCAAACAGATACATTTAAAAAAATGTTAGCCTTAGTATAGAAAATAGTTTTAAGAACTGTCACTTGAATATGAGTGTAACTAACAGGCCTGTATGCAGGAATTTCTGTTTGTGGATTTTTTTTTTTTTTTTGTAAATGTGGACTGCAAAGGAGTGAAGTAAGCGGAGAAATCAACCCTAGCCTTCCCCTGGCTGGCCAGAGCTGGGGGAAGGAGGCTCAGGCAGGGTGTCGCTCCTACTTTCCCCTGGTCAGCTGGAGCATGCTTACTTGGGGGGGAGGGAAACCATGGGGACTGCTTGGGCACCTTTGGCACCCCCCTGCATACGGCCCTGTTAAATATTTAGTAAGTTTCTTTCATAGCACAAAAAACTCAAAACTCAACAATAAAATAGGATGCACTTAAAATGTTCAGACCACTTCTGTAAAAAGGATTGATTCTTGCTGCCCTTTTATATAAATAAAAGCTGCAGGATATAATCCTTTATCTTTACAAGAGTTTTCAATACTGGTTTTAATACTGCAGTGCCTAGTCAGTGCTCAGCACAAAACCTTGATAGCTGCAGTCATTTGAAAACTGGTTATTTTTAAAAATCCTTTTGATATTTTAGCATTAGCTGTAGAATAGACAGGGTGTGAATTTGCTTCATAAACTAGAGCCAGAGCTTGCTTGGAAGGATATTGCCAAATCCATTGTGCATTTTTAATTCCCAAGTCTAATCATGAGCATGTCAGTTTGTGTAATATAGTTTCATAAGAGGAATATTTTGAAAACAAGGTAATAAATGAACATGAATTTCAACTCACAGCTCTGAGAGAAATCAACTTTCTATTACATTTTACATGGTCTTGTACATGTGATTTCCTCTTCTTCCTTGTCTCCTTCCCATTATGATTCTTCCAGGTTTAAGAATAATTGCTTAAAAAAGAGACTAACTACCATTAGGGCTTATCAAAACATAAAAGCTTTACCCATTTTAACTATAGGATAGGTTATTTTAAAACCTGGCATTGATGTAGATTTACTGGCATTAAGCTGTTTATACCACCACAACTTTTTCCTGTAAAGGACAGGGAATTAAGATATACTGGAATAATGTATCTTTATTTGGATAATTTCATTAACACTTTGGTTTGTAATGTTTTAATGATTTCAGTAGAAATTCACATCTTAACTGAAGCTGTCAAATTAGTACAAAATCTATGTGCAAATGAGGCCTTGCTTAATCAGGACATAAGGAACTTGTTTGCCCTGTAAGGCCAAGAAACATTTTAATTGCAGATCCTTTTCATCAGGGCCCTTTGGTTGCCTTACCCCTACCTATGTTTGTCCTTATTCCATAGTGAGATGTTTCAGAGGAGTAGCCATGTTAGTCTGTTTCAGCAAAAGCAAAGAGGAGTCCTATGAGACCTTATAAACTAACACATTTATTTGGACATAGGACTCCTCTTTGTTTTTATTCCATAAATAGGGTATGTCTACATTATGGGCACTATACTGACATACCTACAGCACCATTGCTATAACCACGTAGTTTAGACACAACATACACTAATGGCAGGGGTTTTCCTGTCAATATGAGAACATGACGTCCCTGAGTGACAATAGCTAGGTAGATAGAAACCTTCTTCTATGAACCCAGTGCATCTGCATTGGGGGTTAGGTTGGATTTTTCACATTCCTGATGGACATAACTGTGTTTGATATACATTTTAAGTGTAGATCAAGCAAAGAAATATGTGTTTAACTTTGCAGGCTGACTTCAGTGGGATGCAGAATTTTATCATGTAACTTCCCTCTAACATCTTATCCCATAAATCTGTCATTTATGATGCCTAGTTTCTTCACTACTTCCACAACCGCCTCTGGGTATTCCCTCGCTCCTTACTTATGGAATACCCATCTCAGTCTGATTAGTTTTTAGCTAAATTGCTACCGTCTCTTCATACACTAGCTCTCATTTATGCTGACAAGGGGTGAGTCGTAGATTTTATTCAATCCCTCTCCCAGCTTTTTACTGAGCCATCAGGTTATGCTCATGCCTAAAACCAGCAACGGTGTGCTTGTTCTTGCTGCTCTTCACTCTGTACCATTTGTTACTGACATGCATTGCATCTAAAAACTAGCAAGCTCTTTATGCAAGGATGTCTTTCTAAAAAAAGGCTGCTAAAATTCTCATTACTTTTATGGGATTTAGAAGTGTGCAGAGCCCTAACTCCTTACTAGATATCTTTGCTTGGGGATATAGCAGAGGTGCAACTGTAACCACCACCAAGGCGGATTTGAACATGGGACCTCAGGAGCTGACTATAGGGAGGTATAGATGTGCTGTAGAGGTCTCTTGATCTTAACTGTTGCAGTGGTCTAGGTGCCACTTGCAGTACTCAGTAACCACACTAGGTGTGTGGGTTACACAATCACACTATATCTTGGAATAACTTCTTTGTGAAATAATTGTGCAGTGTGGTAACTGTCCCCTCCATGTCATAGGGTTGATTCTGTAATATATATTTTAATTTTGCAAGTAGTCCCATTGGCTTCAAGTGCCTGATCTAAAATCCATTGTAGCCTATAGGATTTTTTTTTTGTTCCAGCCTCAAGTGAATGCATAATGGTCTGTAGGACCAAATGCCTACTGCATTTTACTAATATTAACTGAAAATATATAGGTGCTTCATGGTCATATCAGGGGACATTTATACCATCAAACAGTGTGCTGAGGGTAAAAATAAACAGAAACAGCTTAGTCTCTTCAACTCTACTAAGTTGCCTGTGACTGAACCTGGCAAACCAAATGCAGTATTGACACGAGTGACATAATGTTTTATTTGCAGCCAGTGTGCACTGTACTTTTCCTAGGACATGTCTTATCACGATTCATGTCACAAATAAAGCTATTCAGATTTCTTCTGAAATGCCTTTCATAGCTGTATTACAAGAAAAGCCACAGCTTTATTCAGGTAGATTATTAAGGCAATAAATATAAACGAGCATTTGTTGCAGAAGCTCCCCATATCTCTGATCTCTTATGGCGGGGGGAAGTAAGGAAAGCTTCTCTGCCCCCCCTTGCTCAGATTGTCTTACACAGTGTATTGTGATTTTAGCTAAGGCCTGCAGCAAGTGTTCAGCATCTGAATGTACTTGTGTCAAATGCCTGCAGTAATAATAGGCTGCGGATGATGCAGCCTGCATCCTTAGGTCTCCAGAGAGCCCTGCGCTGATAAGCTTAGCTTCGTTCCACTGCGGCATTCCAAAGAGTAAAGGCAGCAGCAGTGAGCAGGCTTGTGGCTTTCAGATGAGGGTAGGGAGAAGCATTGTGTTTAAAAGAGCTCTTTAGTTCACCACTAAATGTCTGTGGTTTTGATCACGGTTTTCATAAACATTGCCAGTGTAAGGAAATAAGGGATATTATTTTGTGTTTTCTGTAATAAAAATTCAGTGTTAAGAATGCCATGCAAACTTAATCTCAGCACTGCTTTGCAGAGTTATGATGTGGTGAAATAGCTTATTCTTCTGTGTATTTTAGCAATTTACACTATCTCACTAATCTGGAAAGATGTGCAGGGAAAGTAAGGGAGTGGGAGTTAGATCTAAGGGTTACGGATGAACACAGTGTTAATAATAACTAATATTTATAAAAGCTTTTAAAAAGTCATGAATAATTTTCAAATAACTTAGAACAGTTTGACTTCATACTTTTCCTTACTTGAATTAGCAACATTAATTTACATTTCTGTCACTTGATGATGAAACTCAGGCTATGCCTAGACTGCAAATCAAGATGTGACTGTAGCATGGGTAGGCAGAGCTGTGTTATCTTTAATCTAGCTAGCACAGGTAACAATAGCAGTGTAGACATGATGGCACAGGCCAGCTATCCCAGTGTGTGACCAGAGTCCTGGAGATATGGAGAATTCATTGTTGAAGGGATCTGTTTTCTTGTTCTCCTTTCCTCACTTTTGATTGAATGTACCACCAGTTCTGACTGGGAGTGAAGTAGGGTGAAGAAGTTAACATGCATGTAATCAAGTAACCGTGTAACTGCTGAAAATGTCAGTGGTTACACGGTTACATATGAGGTGGCAGTTGGCTCCCTGGGAGCTGGGGTATTCAGGGAGCTGGCTTTTAAGTACGTCTCAGGAGCCTGTGTGTTACCATGAACGTTATCCAATGAGCACAGGCTCATCAGTTAACTGTGTACACGGTTACCCTTTAATATCCCAAGAGCAATGGAGGCACAGGCTAAGGTATTTTCATATGACAATGGTAGAGTCATTTTCCTTTTAATATTGAACAAGAAAAATTATGAGACTAAGGAAAATGTTATCACTAAAGTTTTTTTGTCTCTGTTGCACTGCAGAATTTGTCTGTAATCTTCCCCAGTGCTACAAATTAAAAAGAAATTGGAACCCAGTTATATTCACAATATTGATAATATTGTTGCCCCTCTTCTAAGCAGTAGCAGATTTTGGAGCCTCACAGGGTTGATCATGGTTTGGAGCAAAAATAGATGAGACAGAGATATGTGCACGGTGTAAACAAATAAGTAGCACTTTAAAAAAATACCCAGAGATGACACATGGGGAGAGGGGGAAATGTGGGGTCATATAACCCCACTATATACAGCACACAGGTAACTAGTTTCCTTTGATAGAGATCTTGGGTCCACCAATTCTGCCATGTCCCGCAGCAGCAGTAGCTCTGTTCTAGAGGCTGTAACCAGGGATCCCCTTCCTCACCAGATAATCAGCCAAGAACTGACTTCTTGTAGCTTAGCATATCAGTATGTCTAAACTTGGAGCGGGGTATCAAAATTCCCAGTTGAGAAGACATGCTTGACCTAGCTCTGATCTGGCACACTAAATTGTGCCAGTGTGCCTATGGTCTGTACACTCTATAGCACACTCACTCGATCTTATAATTTGGGAGTCATGCCTACCTCCAAACATAGACACAATCCCAAAACATCTTACAAGAATTGCTCATGATACCATCTACATGTTTCTTTAGTCTATAAAGTGCTACCAGACCATTTGTTGTCTTTTTTCTGTAACAGAGTAACTTGGCTACCCCCTGAAGCTTATGTGTATGGGTATTTTAACTAAGTGTTAAACTCACAGCCCTTGCTGGAGCCTCCTCTCCATTGTCTTGAATTTTCTCTGTCTATCACCTTTGCTTTGGTGCAACACAAAGAAAAGTCAGAGTGTGTGTTTACTGGTTTGTTTTAACCCACACCTTGCTTTTAGTGACTTTATGATGACAAACACCAGTGTTAGTCATCAACATCCACTAATGTGGTATGTGTCATCAAGTGCCCACAATGCGCCTCTGCCATGTATAATGGCCAAAGTGGACAGTCCTTGAACCAAAGGATAAATGGACACATCAGGCATCAGAAAAGGTAACTCACGTAAACCTGTTGGGAAACACTTGAACTTCCTTGGACATGAAGTAATGGATTTAAAAGTAACCATACCTCAACATAAGATCTTCAAAACCTGATTACAAAGGGAGACAGCTGAACAGGAATTCATTTGCAAATTCAGTACAATCAGTTTAGGCTTGAATAAGGATCTTAACTGGTTAACTCACTACAAAGGTAATTTTCCCCCTCTGGATAGTCACAGCCCACATCAAATGCTGTGAATGAGACCTGACTTGATTAGTCTAATTAACACTGGTCTTATACTTGCCAAGTAACTTCCTTTGTTGTTCTTATATATGCCCCTGCCTTTGTAATTTCCACTTATTTTTACCCACAAAAGCTTATACTCAAATAAATCGGCTAGTCTCTAAGGTGTCACAGGACTCCTCGGTGTTTTACCAGAATCTGTGAGAGAAGTTATGAAGTCAAATGAAGGGAGAGGAAAGAAAACCAAAGTTGGACATGTGTTTTCCACTCCCCTTCAGTGATTGACCTTAAAAAGGGAGGAAGGATGTAATCTTTCCCCTTATTGCAAATGCTAAGAATTATTATTACTTCAGTATTCTGGTAGAAAACATTAATTTAACCTGCTTAGTTTATAAATGCATTGCTAGAAAATTATCAGCCATGGTGCAAAAAAGAAATAAGCTAAGGTTCTGGTACAAAAATAAGAAAACAAGTAAAAACAAAAACTAGTTTTTGCTCCCTTATGTCATCATATTATAAGCATTTAGCTTTTTTAGCAGAGCTGTATTAAATAAACTGAACTTGTGGAAAAGATGCCGTAGCAACATGGAATGTTCAGAGCTGCACCTCACTGCAAAGAAAACCAATTCAAAAGAACTGTGCTGCTTGACTGTGTTGGAGAAACACAATGATTTCCGAAAACGAAGCCTGCTAGAAAATGACTGTCAATATTTTCTTAGTCTCTAAGGTGCTACAGAACTAATTAATTAATATGGCTACCCCTCTGAGACTTTTAATAATGCCTATAAAACTCTTTGCAGAAAAATGTACACTGCCTCTTTTTTCCATGTTGGTCTTTAGAACTGTGTCTAGCTGTGCTTCCCTCATAATAGTAGAACAATTTTCTTCAGAGACTGTGAATATTGAGATGATTTAAGAGTAGCATATGTGATGTAATGAAGTATTCACCATTATTTTCTAGATATACAACATGCACACTGAGGGTACATCTACATAGAAGCGTTATTTTGGAATAATTGACATTATTCCAAAATAACACAGTGTATATCTACACCACAAGAATTTATTTCAAAATAATGTCAAGCTGGAGGACTTCTTACTCTGACTCCTGGTAATCCTCCTTTCGCAAGGAATGTTTGTCCTTTGACTTCCTGCTGTGTAGACCACTCCAAAAGTCGAATGAAGCTATTTCAACTTCAGCTACACAATTGGGGTATCTGAAGTTGCATAGCTTAATTTGACTTTAGCCCTGCTGTGTAGCCATACCCTGAGACATTTTAAAATTGTGTGAAGTTCAGAACCTTGGGCTAAATTCTGCTCTCAGATTCTCTAGCATAAATCCAGAGAAACTTCAGTTAGACAAGGAGTTATTACTTTGTATGTTGAAATATGTAAGAACAGAATTAGTCCATATTCTGAGAAAATATGAAATGCAAATGTTATGTATTATTAAACTGGTGATTGCATATTACATCAATTTTAAAATTTGGTAATTGATCATGAAGTATAATAATACTACTTCACATGAAAATATGATTTCTTTGATACCTTGAAATTTTCCATAATTTAAGTATCCCTGTGATGACGATGCATTCTTCAAACTCACTCAGACTTCTAATGATTGTTCTACATTTCAAGATGAGAAACTATATGCTAATCCAAAACAGAAAAAAAGAGCTACAAAGCAGGTTTGTTCTTAGTTGGAACACTATACATGGAGCTGGTAAAGTGATATAATAGAAGAGGGTGACTGACTGGTACAACCAAAACACATTTGAATAGCCACATAGGGAGTGTACAGCATATAAATCTATTATTCTAAGTGAATGACACAGCAAAAGATACAATTTAGCAATGCTTGACACAGCGTTGCTTCTGTATTTTAGTGGTGCTCACTGCTGAATTGCAAGTTTAGCGGGCCATTTAAATATCCATTTCATGAAGGGGGATCATAATTCACTGAGCTGTTTGAAATGACCTCCCATCCCCTTCCCCCCCAAAAAAGGAACTGATTAGCATTTCATTGAAAATGTGGTGTCAGTGTACCTAAACAGATGACTGAGAGACAGAAAAAATATCATTAAGATCCTATCTGACTTTTTGCAAACTAAAATTAAGGGAGCTATGCGAAGACCAATAATTATCAATGGAGATTTGTTTTAAAGGCATATGCAGGACTTGACTATCCCAGTACCTAGAATTTTGTTTGAGTTGACATTGGCCACACTGTTTGACAACTCTAACTACCATTAATCCTGGATAGCATAATCTATATTGACTTTATGATTAAATTTTTTCCAGTTTGAGGTATTTCTTTTCAAAGGAAAGGAGTGATACCCTCTTAATTACATAGTGCAGAGAAGCTGGAAACTCTTGTATATTGTAAGGTATAGAATTAGGGAATACATCTTCATGCTTTGCCAATTTTTTTTTATTTTGGGGGCACTGTTGTAAGTCAAATTATACATGATTTTTATAGAAAGAGGACAAATCTAAAACCAGAAGTATGAGGGGAAACATAGGCTATGCAATATCTTCCTCTTATCTCCCCCCTTACTTATCTAACACCATATAGCGGGAACTCATTAGGACTGAGGTGGGAAAGCAACTTCTAGACTTGGCATTATTACCTCTCTGTAGATCATGCTCCTTTCATGGAAATGGAAGAGCACAGACAGAATGAAAGAGTCAATGGCAGCATGACTCTTGTTGTATTAGCACAGTCTTTAGGTTCCCTATCATGGAGCAGGACCTCATTGTGCTAATTACTACACTACAGTGAACAAAAAGACAAGGGGGCTAAGTTGAAGGAGTCATGCTTTTAGAGGCAGGGTGAGGTGAGTGCAGAGGTGAGGCTACAGACTCTGGAGGGTTGTAGACCATAACTTTCTCCCTTGTGTGGGCTCAACTTCCTTCATAGCCTCTCCCTGCTCCACTGCTCATTGAGCTGTCTTTATTATGTTGGCATCATGTGGCTACACAAGTGCTATTACAGCAGCACAGCTGTGCCTCTAAACGTGTAAGAATAGACATGGCCTATATTGACGTATGCCAACCAATTATGTGCATTTTTTAAAAAAAGAGAAAAATTATCTAAATTGGTTGCTTAAAGTAATCAAGCACACATCAAATGGTGAGGTGGTAAGTGATGAGATAAAAATGACTATTTTTTACAGAGCATCTTTCAACTGGTAGTTGCACCACTGCTGTTGAGATTATGAAACTAATTTGTATAGCTGGATTTTAAAAAATTCTAGATGAGCTTCCTAAAGCATAATATCTGGTTGCTCTGTTTTAGGACACTCTAGTATCTAAACAATGGCAACATCTGCATTTCTCAAAACAAGAGTTCAGTGTTGTCATCCATGCACACGAGTACAATCATTGGAGTACTCTAGCTGAAATAAATAAGACAGTTCAGAAAAAGGAAGGGTGGCAGAGCCTGGCCATTGGATAACAGTTGTGGCAATCATAGGTCCTGTTTCTTTCTCTACTCTTCTTTAACCTCACTCACCTCTTGTGTGTGCCCTTTGGCCAAGTGAGTGTGCCTGCACTCTCTTACTCCTTCTTTTACGTTCCAGGGCCAGATGGTGTCCTACTACATGCCCCTTTGTCTGGATTGCCTAAGATCAAGTTTCTTTCTTCCCCTCCAGTAACTACTGCATGGTTGTGGGGAACCCAAGCCTGCCCACTATTCTGTCCTTGCATGACTTACTCTTTACCCCCATGTGACATTCCTAATTTACCCATTATTGTTCATTGTAAATGGTTTTCTGGGTATCTGTCTAGCCATAGGTAGTACAGACATTCTATCTTCACCCTCCTGATTCACTTAGCTCTCTAATCCTGTTTGCCAAGAAATGAGGTCTCATTCATGCCCAATGACTCATCTGATGCTTGTCTTACATTATCTGGGCTTTTTATAGAAATTTTCAAAATGTTAAGATCTGGAAAACAAAGAGCAGAATTTCATTTGATTAAAGATTTGCAGAAGTTTAATTATCCATTTTTTCTTCCCAAAAACTTTTTCAAACTTTGAATGTGGAGGAGACCTTACTCACTGTTGCAGAGAATTGGAATAAGGCCAGTGTATCTGTTCATCTTAGTAATGTTAAACTGAATACTGGAATAACAGAAGTGAATCATGTCCTACATCTTTGACCAGAGTAATATAAATTTCATGCAGCTAAATTAGCATTTGTGAATTATTCTTCTCAATATCTGAAAATGCCAGTTTTTTTCTGAATGTTTTATGTTTTTAGTCTGTGCTTAAATATTTGACACCAATAATAAAGTAATTGAACTGCATGTGTTAGTCTTATCCCAATGAATTTTATATCCTCCCGAGGATTGATTTGCTTTGTGCAGTCATGACTGGCTGGGAAGGTAGCTGCTGAATGTGGCATATGGCATTTTAGTTTGCAGCAAATTACTACGGATGTCCGATTGTTTGGAGCAAGATTAACTCCCTGGCTGCAATAACTCTGAAGAAGGACCAGAAAAATGAAACTACAGCCAGGGTAGCCCAGGCAGTCATGCCTGCACAACATGGTTCTTGAAATTCTACTGCAGTCAATGGAGTTATTTGGAATTTATAGGAGTGTAACAGAAAAATAAATGTAACCCTTATGATATTTTGCCATCATTACAACTTCCACCCAGCCTACCACTCCACAACCCCCCTCCGAACATACCACCATATATATTTTTCTTTGCAGTTCCCAGTGTTGACTCACCCCATGTCCCTGTTTTATGCCATATTATATGGCCTAGTGCTTTAGATTCTGAATTTGTTTTCATGATGACATCTTCCTCAATTATTAATGAGGAAAAAAAATCTGTTACCACCTTTTAAAATACAAAATCTGTCTACAATTTGGGGGGAAAAAAGTTGTTTGGATATCATGAATTCTAGCTGATGTCTGCATGTTTCCTTTCTGGGGATAAAACGTTTGACTTAAACAAAGGTCTCTTTCCTGCTTTCTGGAATGTTTCTAAGAAACATTAAAATATCTGAAAGTGCTTGCTTTTGTCAAGCCAAAATTCTTAATAATCTTAAACTTTCTATAGTAGTGACTAAAAATGTTAAGTTCAACAACTATTTAAATAATTTAATGCAGCCAAGTTGTTAGCCATGGTGTTATGTATTCCATTGATAGGAATATTGGTTGCAAAACTTGTAGCTCTTAAGAAATCCTGCATTCAGAAATCCTGATTTATTGATTTTTGTCAATTAAATGGTGAACCAGACCCTTTGGAAGGCCTATTCTTTACCACATTAGCAGGCTACAAGTGTTCACAATGACTTCATTTCACATGGAACATTTTCATTAGAACTTGGAGTATACTCCCTGACTACTTCACTTCCATCAGGGAAACTTTAGAGCTGTGAGACTTGCTAACAAAAGCTTTAGCATGTTATGTGTTGTTTCAGTATGTGAGTGAGAAAAAGTATAATCTTTTGGGTGGGATTTTCCAAAGTACCTACTTAATTTAGGAGCACTAAGGTAAGTGCTTTTGTGCATTTGTGCCCATACTAGGCTTTGGTTAAGATTTAGAAGAGAAATGCTAGAGAGTAAACCATCTGTTCTGGGAAATACTGTCCGACTGCATTCAGTAATCATAGCACAGGGATGGTGAAATTGCAGTAAAATCTTAAATTCAGTTGTTAAATTTCTGCTAGGTAGACTCTAACCCAGAATTTAGACCTTCACGGGTTGGAAGATTTTAGCAAGCTAATACATTTTAACTAGGGGAATGCTTATTAACAGAATAAAGTGGCATTCAGAATATGTATTTAATTCCATTTAGACAAAGCCTTAATTGGACTCAGATTCAAGTTTCAAATCCCTTTGTGCCAGAGGAAGATAGCTGCTATTTCCCCTTCTCTGTCAAAGTAAGTCTTTGATTTAGTAGTTAAGGTATCAAATTGGAATAAAATAAGGTTGTCAATAGAACTAGAAGGAGAATGGGATGTTGGAGTGCAGTAAGAATTCTGTACTTGATCCAAAGCCAATCAAAAAATCAATAGTAAAACCTCCATGACTTAATGATCTTTCGGGCTGTAGTGTTCAGGATGAGTAAGTAGAGTCAGGAGTCATGCCTAGTAATCGGAGCAAGAGCCAGAACCAGTCAAGCCACATGTCAGCATATCTAGCCAGGAATCAGAGATGAAGAGCAAAGTCAGAATCTGGAGCCAGGAATAAGAGCAGAGTCTGTTATAGCAACAGGCTTGTACAGAAAACTTCCTGGAACAATCTCCATGTTCATATAGTGTTCCTGGACCAATCAAAGGTCATGGGGGGCGGGGGAGGGAGGGTGTGGGCAGTTAATTGTTGACTGTGTGCAATCTTAATTACAGTTTTTTCACTTCCTTTAGTGGGACCAGAATGTTAGTTTTTAAAAGATGCAATTTTAACTCAATTAGGATTTAACTTTCTAGAATTTATTAAATTGTGATTAAAGAGGGACATGGTGTTGGTGCTCTTAACTGGATAATTAATACAAACAATAAAATACACACTCATCTAGAGCCTTCTACTTCCAGTCTATATTCATTAAAATACAAACATGTCAATAATTTTGAGTTAGGAACTATATACTTCTCTTGAAGTACTATCTACAAATTGACTGGGGATTAGGTATAGCCATTTTAAGATATTTCTTCTGCCCCAGAAAGAAAAATAAGTCTGACTTAAATGGAGTGGGGAAGGGAAGGGAAGTGGGAAAGGGAAGGGAAGTATTTCCCCATTCTTTTCAATTGTCAACTCAAAGCTAAACGATTTATATTCAGAAGTCCTTTTGGGCCAAACCAAGCATGTAAACGGGTGGGGACCCTTTTTTGGGTTGGGGGCCAGTGACCCAGAGAAAAATCAGTTGGGGGCCACACACAAGTGAGAAGCATGTTGCTCCTGACTAAGAAGGAAAAAGACACTCCCCACATTCCCCTTCCCACAACAGAGCCTGGGGGAGGTGTCCAGCCTAGTAAATTTTGTGTGCTCCAGCCCCACGGTGGGGTAGAGGGGAAGGGAGGGGGGAGCTGGAGTGCCAACACTGGTGCTCTAATGTGATGGGGTGTGGCTCTGAGCCTCGGGGACTGCCATATCTGACCCCCCAGGCCTAAGGTTCCCCAACCAATGTAAAATTTGCCCCAAAGATATTTGTTTTAAAAAGTTACATTTTTTTGAAAGATTTAGATGGGAATTAATATGCTTTCTTTACAACAGTAGCATCTGAGAATTGTAGTATATTAAGGATCACAAAAGTAGAACTATTGTTGTAGTGGAACCAGACAGGTCCAGAAATACTGCTGTTCAACAACTCTTACAATGGCTGAACTAGGCACTGATGAGAATCTATATTAAGTTCCCCTGAACTGGTGCTAAATGCTATCTGAGTACAAATCCAGCCAGGAAATAAGCCATTTGGCATACTCTCAGTAACTGGAGGTTATCTATAAAAAGTGATGTTGGTAAAAAAAATTAGTTAAGTGGAAAAGGTTAGTGCATATAAATGAAACCTGAGAATTCATCTAGAATGCTTTTCAATAGTATTTCATGGCATCTGGATTCTGAGAAAGAACAAACAGGTTTAGTGCACAGTGTTCTTGTATTGGTGACTATAGGCCTGGTTTTTAGAAGTGCCAAGTGTGTTCAGCTCCCATGGACTTGGAACTACAAGTCCACAAAACATCTGAACATCAGGCCATACCTTTATCTTCCTTGATTTAAACTATAAAGCATCAGTCTGCTTTCAATCTGAATGAGTTTGATAGTCGCTTATTGGGGGGAAAACCTCCCAAACAAATAAAGTCTCTATTAGAACAGGAGCACAGTGTTTGTTACAGCTATGGTGACTCTATAGTCATATACATTTTGAACTGAAACTCCAAAATGGAGAGTGAGCCTGCTTGCTTTTGAAGTTTAAAAGAGTAGTCATTATGACTTCTCTATCTCACTGTAGCCCGAGGACACTGACAGCTTCTAGATTACAGAAGTGTGATAACCCTTTGTGATCCTCATCCATGCCACAAAATTATCAGCACTCCTGCATGTCTTGCCCTTATAAGAATAAGAGTTATGTAGCTCTCTGCATCACACAAGCTTGATCCTTTTAAAAAAACATATTTGAAGAATAAAAGTAAAGACAGTTTGAAAAATCATGTACTGCATTTCTGTATCTTAAATCTTTTGGTGGAAAGTCACAAGTTATTAAAAACAGGTGATGGGTGAACATCAGGCCATACCTTTAAGTGTTCATTATCTTAACCCTGCAGTATGCATTCTCTGTCTTTATTTCAGTATATGATTATTTGAATATTGTATGGTACATTGAAATAAGGGCATACTTTGCATTTAGTACAGTGTAAGGACATTCAGTTTTTTCTTTACTATTAGAAAACAGCAAATATGGAAATTCAGTTATAAAACTGTAACAACGTTATAGTTGAGAACTTAACATCACAAAAGTCAAACCACTTCAAAGTTATAGGATTGAATCTCTATCAGTCAATTAAATTTATACCAAGGAGAAGTTTGACTCCTAGTTTCTACACCTCTTATAGAATAAATAGCTTGCATAATCATACAAATAGTATTGTACATAGAAATAGAATGAATTGTATCTGATCAAAAACTGTAATTTCAAATTTCTGTTTAGGTTTTCACCAATAATGCATTGATTGATTTAGAACATGGTTTTGGGAATCCTCCCAAACCTATATATATATATATATATTTTTTTTAAGGGAGTGGGTTTCTCTATAGCATCCAGACTACTTTCACTTTCGAAAGACCCACTTTTGAAAGTGAAATCAGAAGAAGATATGCAAATTCCCACCAAATGTTCATATCCTCTTTCAAAAATAAAGCATAGTTTAGATGTACCCTTAATGTTTTTGATCTGTACTCCCTTTTTCTTACTGCAGCCTGCAAATCAGATTGTGAGGCATTTATTAGGTAGCTATAGATAGAAATTTGTTGGCTAACTTTGCTCATTTTATTTTTAAAGTGAATTTAGTCCTTGAGAGAGGTGGCAGGTAAATGGCCTTACAGAGGAGGTCTGTCTGCAAAAGTACAACCAGAGGCAGGGTAAGCTTCCTACATTGTGTCCCATTCATGTTCCTCAACTCTCACTTTGAGGAACCACATGAAAGAGTTAATTTCAATGGCTTTAAGACTTTGGGTTTTTTGGGGGGCAGGGAAGAATGTGGATCCTTGCTAAGGGGGAAATGGATTGAGGTGCACTTCATTCACATAGTTCAGCAAATGACCATAGACAGTAATGACTTTGTGGATCTGGAGCTGAATTAATATAATTTATCTAAAGGTTGAAGACTTCAGCCCTTTACTAGTCTGCTGATCCATCCAGCAAACCATGTATACTCTTGCCTTAAAAGGCAGTTGTGCCAAGTTATATCACAAAAGAGCTGTTAAAATAAATACAAATAAAGATGAGGCGAAAAGACTAAAAATGGAAAGAAGGGAAACAAGTGAACAGAAGTCAAGGAATCAGTAAATTTTATACTGTAGCCAGGGTTAAAAGTTCACCATGTGTTCCTCATCAACAGTATTTTTAGTATGTTTTTAAAACCTCATCAAACAGTTGTGATGCATTAAAAATTCCACCAGTCCTATACAAAATAAAGCAAGTAAAATATATTTTTAAAAATTAATTTAGATGTTTTAGTCAAACATATGGCATGCATTTTAGAGCTTTTTTGGTAAGAAAGTCAGTCTAATCTTGAAGGATGCTTTGACAGCAGTGTTATTAGGAATTAGTTTATATAAGCAAGATAAATAAGATCCATCTAGGTGAATGGAAGAAAGTGGCTCCTTAGACAGGTGGTGGTCTGAGGTTTTCTAAAAAAGAAGCTTTGGAATTTCGTTGGCTTAATTGCATGACTGATATATCAGAGTAGTCTTTGGTCAGGCATAGTTTTTCCTTGCAGAGTGAAAAGAATCCTACTCAACTGCATGCTTCCATGCTTACCTCAGATGTCTTTGTAGTTATAAGAAGGTTGTTTTACTGCTTTCGTGTGATGGGATGGACCAAGCCCTGGAGTTAAGAAAAGGGGTATAGAGAAGTCCTCCAAGGTGTCTAGATTGTCAGTGGAGGAAACAGCCAATCAGGGGCCAGTAAGGTCTATAAAAGGAGCTGAAAGCACAGCAGCAGGCAGTTGCAGCTAGTGTTCCCTCTAAACTGCATGGCAGCACAGCTTCACAGGTGATTAATTGGCCATGCAGTCAGAGGCTCAGGGCTTCCTGCACTGACCTGACTGACTGGGTGGGGCTGATTAATCACCTGTGATCTGTGCTGCCATGCAGCTTAGAGGGAACATTGGTTGCAGCCCAGTTCTGAAGGAGTGAAGACCAGTGGTGACTGGTTGGCTGAGGAGCAGCAGCACTATGGACAGCTCCAAATCAGACTGGACAAGAGAGACTATATAATGAATTGTGATAGAGCCTTGAGGTAAGGGCCAGGAGGGGAAACCCTGGAGGCACCCCACTTTATCCAAGTGGGGAATAGACTGAGAGACTATATCAAGGGCTCTGGGATGAGGCCCTGTTAAATATGTACCCTGGAAGGGGTTGTGATTCACACAGTGCGATTCAGCCAGAGACTGAGTAGCCAAAAAAGCTGATAAAATGTGGCAGTGCAGGCACATGAACTTGGCCAGCTGGGGGAGCTTGCAGGAGGTGAATGCCACACGGTTACATTTGTTTACTACAATGTGTTCAGAAGTCTAGAGAACTTATTGATGTAAATAAAAATAAGGCATGTGGGTACCGTAGAAGGAATGTGAAGATAATGCAATTACCTACACTGTTTATAACAGCTCTTTAGAGTAGTCACCCTTAGCCTACCAGTCCTTGCAGCTAATACTTTAGATGATTAACTTAACTTCAGTACTCTAGATTATTTCTAATGCTACGTATAGTGAAGTCACAAGAAAGCCTGCTCCTATTGAAGTAACTGTATCTGCTTATCTGAGAAAATGGTATTTGTTAAATGTGGCCATTATTTCATTGCTACTTCAAAGTAATGCTTTTCATTAAGATGTTGATTCTTATTTTAAATAAATCTATAAAATGTGAACTAACTTATAAGACCAGGTGTCCTGTTTTTAAATGTGTATAGATCTGTATATACTTTAAGGATAGTCTTGAATCTGTCATCCAAAATACAATCAGAAGTGAAGTGATTGGAAGCTTTCTTTCTGTTTGTTTTTCCCTTACACATATGTAATACAATCTCTTTTGAAAACTCCATGAATGTTATAATGGCAGATTCAGAAGTTCTGAGTTTGTGCAGACTTTTTAATATTCTAGCAAAGATACTGTCTATCACCCAGAATTTTGGTTAATTAATACTCCAGTACTATTGTTACTGTTACATTTTTTAAACAACATTTATGTTGTGTGTGTGTGTGCTTTATGATTAAAAAAACTAAAAACTGACTGCAGTATTAGTCCTCAAGGTCATCCAGATAGATAATAAACTAATCGAGAAGAGACTCGATTACAATAAATTTTGTTCACATAAGTTATCCACGTGACAACTCTCTGACCCATGTTTGTCCTGCTCTAAGGAAAATATAAACAATGCCATGCTTGATCTAACAGATGACTCAATATATTTTCAGTGCACTGAGTTCTTCTATTGCTGTGGTATATTACCTAGGTTTATTCTTAAATGAAACTTCGTGAATCCCAGCTGTGTGATTATTTTTTTAAAATCATAGTTACACTTGCTTGTGGGATAATCAATTGTCTGTAGAAGACATCTATTCTAAACAAAGTGAAAATTAGAAAGATAGAATCTAATGATAATGATTAGCAATTAAAATGTTGCAAAAATCAGTGTCTCATGAAGCAAAAAAAGGAATATCGGAGCTACATTTTCTTTTTTTTTGGACAACTGATAGGAGTTTTATGTTCAACTGTGTCTACACCTAATGCTTACCTTCTGATACTCACCTTTTGTTGTTGCAAGGAGTTGAGATCAGAGTACAAGTTGTGGTAATAGACAAATGGTAATTTTTTTGTGACAAATTAATTCTACATCACTTAAAAGTTCTTGTGGTGGATTTTCTGCATGTGATTTTTTTTTTCAGTCTTGATCCTACACTTGTGCATAAGGATTTGCTAACACTGCAATTAGATACCCCTGGCTGGCCCATACCAGATGTCTTGGGCTCATGGGGCTTGGACTCGAAGGCTATTTAATTGTGGGGTAAAAGATCAGGCTCAGATTTTTGCCTGGGGCCCTCCGACCTCACATGGCTCCAGAGCTCAGGCCCCACCCCAAACATCTACCTCACAAATGAGGTAGACAGTAGCGAGCCCCTTAGTCCAAGTGTGAGCTCGCTACTGTCTGCAGTATAGACCTATCCTGAGAGTGAACTCCACAGGGCTTGATCTTCCTCTTCAAGGTATTTTGTTGCACATGGCTGCAACAAATGTAAATTCACCTCTAACTGATGGGAAATGCAAGTCTGAGTGAAGATTTCCTCTCAGGGGATGATGGTGATAGGTTGAATACTATGGGACCTTTTTGTGTGTGCGTGAAAATACTGTTTCTCTAATTCCCTGCAGTGAAGTACGGTGAGATTGTTCTAGTTCTCACTTCAATCGTCCACAAATTTTATAAACTTCATAAACTCACCAGCAATTCCAACCCATTGATCAGCAACATCATAATAATAGATGCTGTAGTGAAGTCATTAATTCTAGGAATTCTGTAGTTTTATAACATATACCACAGCATATAGAACTGGCAGTGTGAAAGTGCTGTGAGATACATTTTGACCAGCTAATAACATATTCAAAAGCTTCAGAGGGATAGCTAGTCTGTAACAGGAAAAACTTAAAAAACAACAAATAGTTTACCAGCACCATAAAGACTAACAAAACATGTAGATGGTATCATGAGCTTTCATGGACACAACCCACTTTTCAGATGACAGGAGTGTTGGAAGTCCAGATTCAAGAATAAATAAGGGAAGGAAAAAATGGAGGGGAGGAAGAGACCATGAGTAGATAAGCTTCAGAGGGATAACTGAGTTAGTCTGTAACAGGAATAACTTGAAAAACAACCAATAGTCTAGTAGCACCTTAAAGACTAAATAGTTACAAGAGGCTGATAAGAACCATTAGTTCGCACTTGGAAAGGAAGAAGACCACCACCAGATTCTACACAGACATCAAGAACCATTAGCACCTTTGTTGTTTGTTTGATAATGTGCAAGCCATCCGATATCCCAATTCATACCATTTGCATAAGAATCAATCTTGTGAACCCAGAGTGGGTTCCTGGATGATTTTGATGGAGGTATATTGCGTAGTTATTGGAAAGAATTTGTTTGAGGTTAGGAGGTTGTCTATAAGCGAAAATTGGTCTTTCCCCCAAGGCCTCTGAGAGTGAGGGGTCATTTTCCAGGATAGG
>CM057847.1:66041861-66064817 GCA_030068395.1 Apalone spinifera | reverse complement strand
GTAAGGCATTTGATACAGTCTCACATGAGCTTATCAATAAACTAGGGAAATATAACTTAGATGGGGCTATTATAAAATTGGTTATCAAGCCAGTTATTCACCCTTCTCAGAGAAGAATTATTATTGGTTCACAATCATGCTGGAAGGGCATAACAAGTGTTCTGCAGGGATCTGTTTTGGAACCAGTTCTGTGACTTTGGTGGCCTGCCTACAACACAATAGCCCCACTCTGATCTCTATCACTCATTTATCTTATTCAGGAAAACACACTCCCAATTTTTCCCTTAAGTTGTTTCCCTGGAAGTGTTTGGCCCTCTCCTGCAACACTCAAAGTTAATTTGAGTCAATACTAGAGTTAATTTGTTTCTTTCAAAGAGACAATATCACATTACAATTTATTAATTGGGATAAATACACCTTTCCCTTCAAGAATGGAACCAAATTGTTACAAAAAATAAAAGAAAAGGACATTAATTAAGCGATGCCATGTACAAAGAATAATGTTAGAAAGGTTGACATGATTTGCTTGTAAAAGCAAATAAGCAGAACTTAAAATAGGTTTTCCAGGGCTTAACTCAACAAGCTACAGCTTTGGTTCATAGTAGGTTTTTTAACTAATCTTTTTCTTTTTAGAGACTTCAGCTCCTTTTGTTGGAGTAGTTAACTTTTTCAGCTTGCAAGAGTTCTGACCACTTGTGTCTATTCAGAGATGAATGCCAAGAGGGCT
Source organism: Apalone spinifera (assembly GCA_030068395.1). Taxonomy (NCBI): domain Eukaryota; kingdom Metazoa; phylum Chordata; order Testudines; family Trionychidae; genus Apalone; species Apalone spinifera. Next base: position 66,064,090 of record CM057847.1, on the reverse strand, counting down.
ACTTCTCTCCCCTTATTGTCTCAGACTCAGGTCAGGTCTACACTACAGACCTATATTGTAATAACTATATTGCGTGTGCAGTCCCCTTACTAAAGGTGCCTCTGCTTATTCTCTGGGAAGATCCTGTGTGCTGCAGTCTAGTCCCAGAGACTACAATTGCCATGAGCGCTGGAGGAAACCAGGAAGGAAGCGACTTTTGTTTTGGAGATCTGAGGCTCTCCACCTGTGTGGAGGAAGACTCAGCAGTATATGGACTCTTCCCTCTGTTTTTAGAGCAGAAAGGGAGTCAGGCTGCTGTGAAGGAGTTTGATCCAGTTCAGGAGCTGTTTTGTTGCAGTTACAGACTAGGACAGTGAGCCTTTGGAACTGGGATCTAGCAGGCTGCTTCTGATTGCCCTAGAGGCTCTTTGGCTGTACTTGTGGCTAGAAGCTACTCTGCATCCAGCATACAGAGGGAGACTGTGAGTAACTGGGCATCTTTGGGAAAATGCTGCCTGGGACAGACCTCAGAGATACAGACTAACTGTGGGTTCAAAGAAAGGCAGAGAGGCCAATCCAGTGAACCAGAGCTGCTGCATAGCTTGGACCCACATACACACTACCTACAGAGAATATCCATTACAGCTGCAGTTCTTCAAGTGCACTCATGCAAGCAAGAGTCTGGGACGCTGAGTCCAGGGGTGTGCGCACTCTGGGTTGAGATAAATATTGGCAGTGCAAATGGCAGCTAGATAAGTTCCTTTTACTTCTGTGTACTTTGTTAATTGATGTAATTCACTGTTGATTTAAGTAAAGGTTGTTCATTCTAATGCAATCTATTAGATGTATATTATTTATGATTTGTAATTGTTGTTCTGGAGTTAGATCCAGTTTTTTGCTGGAATAAGTTTATTCCTGGAGGTTCCGAAGGCATACCAGTAAGTGTGTACAGGGCCAGCCAGTGGAGGCACTGCCATTGTATATTCTTTATGAGCAAGAGACTGCAGTAAGGGGGTGGATAGGTTTTCCCCCAACCAAATAACATCACCACTGGGGTACTCAGGATCTCCTTTTATGTCAAGACCATCAGGTGCCCAGGCACACCTGTGAGTGTGACCTGCTCCCGAGTAACCCGGGGAGGAAAAAGGGGGTTACACATGGATGTGAAAAATGACATAGTTGCACCAAAATAATCTTCCATTTTGACAGCGCTATGTTGACAGGAGAGCTACTGCCACTCAGTTAACTATGCTGATATGGAAGCTCTCTCATTGGCTTAGGGGGTGTCATCATTTATACCTTACCACAGTGTATTTGCACTGGTGCAGATGTGCTGATGCAGCATTTTCAGTGGAGGATCATACTCTGTATTTCCCCCAGACTCATGCTGACCTTATACTGTTTTTCTCTTCCTGTAGATTTCCTCTCTTCCTATCTATTAAATTGAGCTTCCATTGTTCCTATTGTACCTTGCTTAATTTAGAGACCGGTAGATTGTTGCCTTCCCTTCTGGGGGTGGGGTTGGGGGAAAAGCCTGTTGGTTTTGTGTTTGATCACATACTTTTAAAGGTGATACCTGTGAGCATTAATTCTCATAGTATGAATACCTATATTTCACAATATTAATCACCACTGTTCTTGCCATTTAGTTTTTCCAATGGTATATTTCATGAACTGATTTAGAATACTGGTCTTGGCACCAGTGAGTAGGGGTACATTGGTCAGGCCAGCTGAAACTCACTGCTAGATATCAAGGGACTCACCCCCTGGTCTTGGGATTCTGTTAGGGTCATACATCCCACTTTACAAAGCTGCAGGAGCCATTAGCTGACAGGAGGTAGTAGGTCAGAGTCCTCTTTCCTGGATAGGACATTTGCTGTCATGTTTAATTTCCCCTTTGGATAGAAGAAACCTGTCTTGTCTCCTTGGTGTGTTGCAGACCCCTTAATATCACCTATGAAGTTGTCACAAACCTTTTCAGAGTGACATTAGTGACCAGTGTTTTTGGATTTCCCATGGTATATTACACATTTTTAAATAGTGACACCATTGGGTGAGACTTTGTCAGGCCTCATGAGTTACTAACAAAGAGTGGGCCTCTTATCGGTCTCTTATAATCACAATAATATGATTATCTTCCATGTACAGCCCCAAGCACACTGTCTGCCCTTTCATATAGTAATCAATGAAGCCTTACATCATCACTGTGATTTCCACTTCTGTACTCATGGAGAACAATATTGTAAAGAAGAAAAATCTCAGTCCAAATCATAACTTATTACATTAAACCCAATTCTTTGCATGCCAAAATTATATTAGTGTGTGTTTTTGCTTAGATCTCAGCACCTCTCCTCAGAAGTGTCACATTTGCCAATAGATTATTCAGGAAAGTTATTACAGTTACTGATTTTTTTTATTTTTTGCAAAGAATGAATAAATTTCATTTCCATGATATACTTCTAACAGTGTACTTGGTTGATATCTCACATACTTCATGCCCATTTGCTGTAGCTTTTTTACTTCTATGAACCGGATGCTTTCTTGTTTTGTAACTAACAGAAATGTATTGGACAACAAATTCTGTCACATTTATTCTTGCACTGCTCCTTTTTTCCTGTATCACTTATATCACTTTTACCTTATGTATTCTCCATGTTATAGTTCTTCGGCATTTTTATCCTTCTAGGAACTGTGCTCGGCTACCTTAATCTGTATTGATCTTGTCTCCCTTAGAGATTCTTAAAAACATCTGGTAACCCTGACTGGAAGCAATCTCTGGGTTTCAGATGCTCTTATCCCTTAAGTAGGCTTATGATTAGGCATATGAAAGTTTTAACCGGATAAGTGGTTAACTGGTAAGTAGCTTACCGGTTCTGGTTATCCAGTAACTAGTGGGGGCTGGAGCAACTCCCCACCTGCCACAGGCAGGAGGCTGCTCCAGCCCTCTGTGGGCCCGCTGTGGACAGACAGATGTATGTTATTAGTAGCATGGTGGTTGTAGCAGCAATTGCCTTCTTGAATCTCAGGCAGGTCAATGACATGCTGTGCCAGACGCATGTCTCTGCTGATGAAATTGAAACAAGGCTATAACTTTAATGTCTGTTATGAAAAGTGTCGTTGGAATGTTTTAGAATTTTCAAGACAGGCGTGCATTGCTACAAGTCAGTAAATTGAATCCCCATGCCACAATTTAAACTTTATGGTCTCCTGCACTGAGTGAAGAACTCCATAGTTCTTCAAGGTCTCTTTGGATAGTTACAAAGAAATAGCACATCAATGTGATGTGAAAGTAAACATTTTATAGACAAGACAGAGAACTATGTTTTCAGGGCTGGATGTTTAATATTAGGCTGCCAAATTAATATTCAGGCATGTAAATAATACAATATTCTGGGGGGGTAGGTAGTTTTTCAAAGGTAGAATTAAGCAACCCCAGATTGTTTTGACTTAAAAAATATTGGGTGTCCATTGTGAAGCCACCTACAGCTGGATTACTAGATATGGATTTAGCATACTTGTATTAGGTACTCAGGGTTGAAAGATTTGTGGCCAGAATTTCCATATGTTAGAACAAAAAATGTATGCCTTATTTTCTCATCAGGATACTTAGACTTCTGTCCTTACAACTACTTGCACAACATAGCAGGAAATGCAAAGATCTCATACTCCTGGGTGAGGATAACTAGAAGGTAAGCATGACCTTGTAGGAAAAACCAATACAGTATTTCTCTGCATGGAATAGAAGTGATAGAACTTGGTAAACAAGCCCTCTGTCTAAAGAGAGCCCTATTTAAAAAGTGACTGAATGTGAATAGAATAAGAGTAGAATGATGTCAGATTGGAAGGAGGTCTCAAGTGGGGATCAGTTCTATATCTGGTGTTACTTAACATCTTTTGATGCCCTGAATGCAGGAATAGATAGCATACTAATCACACTTGCAGATGATAAAACAAGGAGGTGTTACAACCACCTTGTTTGGAGGATAGAGGAATTTTGATAAATTGGAGAACTGGGCTATGAAGACAAGGAAATTTCACAAAGAAATAAAAACCAAATGTACAGATACAGAATGGGGGATAACTGGCGAGGCAGGGGAGTTGTGGTGGATCACAGCCTCAATATGAGTCAACAATATGATGCTGTGGCAAAAAAAGCAAATATAATTTTATGCTGCTTTAAAAGAGACAAAGCATGGAACTCCTGAGAGTTGATAATACTCCGTTGATAATACTCTGTGCTGGTTAGTCCTCAGAGTGCTTGTACACTTTTGGTCACTGCTGTATAGAAAGGATGTAGAGAAATTGGAAAGGAGTCAGGGGTAAGGGAAAAGATAATCAAAGGAATGGAATGAAAGCCATATGAGTGAAGATTGAAGGAACTTTGTGTATGTGGTTTTTTAATTTTTTCCCCAAATTTAAGAGATTAAGGAGGGACATGATGCTGGTCTTCAAATAATTGGAAGGCTGCCTTAAAAATTATGGAGAGAAGTTGTTCTCTCTTGCTAGAGAACTCAGGACCAGAGACAATGGGTTCAAATGATGGCATAGAAGATTTAGATTAAATCACAGGGAGGAAAACTTTCCTAACTTGAAGGACAGTAGGACAATGGAACTGCAATGGAGCCCCGAGAGATCATGGAATCTACTTCACTGGAGGTCTTTAAAACAGGCTGGATAGCCATTGATCTTGGATGGCTGAGACACAGCAAATCTTGCACACAAGGCAGAGGGTTAGACTAGGTAATTCTTGCGGTCCCTTCTAACCCTGTGGATGTATGTCTAAAAGATATCATGTATGTTTCTCATATCTTCTAGGCAAAAGTAACTTAATAACCAGAGTGAAAGATGCTACATGGATACAAAATAATATTACTAACATTGGGTCCAATCTTGCAATTGGAGCTAATGGATGGAGTCAATGGAGTTTTGAACAGCAGTAGGGGGGGAGTGGTCTACCAGCACAGATCCAGTTGCAGAATTGTGGCTGTCCGTTACTTAATATAGTTCTGTTCAAATAACTTCCTGAACTACTGTTTGTAAAGTGCATGGAAATGAAAAGTGCTAAGAAAATGTTTGTCCTAGATCTGCATCATTAATGAAGGGAATAAGGAGCTATCTGCTTCCTGTATTCAGCCCCCATCAGGTCTGGGCAGACTTGCATTGCAGCCCCTTGACCCTATAATAATGTCTGAGACTGCATGTTGCTCATAGGAGGGGTGGAAAGTTAGCGGGGTGGCCTCCCTTTAAGTTGCCCATGTGAGGGTGAATATGCTGCTCCCAACTTGCTGTAGGTATTTTTTTTTTCCTGCTCCTCATGCACAGGAGTGGTCCTGGAAGCATTTCCCTTCTTTTGGGGAGAATATCCTGAGAGCTTACATGACACAGCCACCATAGCAGACGTATGCCTACATGGTGCAACAGGCTGTATAAAACAAAATGGGTAAGAGAACTCCTGTCTCTTTGACATCCTCCCATTTAAAAAGTCCAGTTTGCTTGCAGAGTTGAAATGAGACCCAGTTCCACAATTGAAAAATACTTTCTACATCAAAATTTGGCAGTAATGAAACCTTGGAAAACAATAACACGAGACATTTTCTGTATCTAATGCTAAAAAGGATTCATAGACTGAGCTGAGCATGTAGGAAAGTGTGCCAAAAGAGAACTGAGGCCAAAAATGAATCCTTTCCTGTTCTTGAGACCCAGGTGATAAATTAATTTATTTAGCCTGGAAGCCAGTGTTCTCGATATAATAGCATTAAGTTTGGTTGAACAATTTGGGTGACTTAAAAAACTCCACAAACTTGAAAAAAATCCAAGAAAATGTAAATGGAATTTTTGTTCATCAAAACTTTTAATGGAGGAAAAACTACTATGTGATCTGCTCTAATAATACCCGAATTAGATCTGTACAGTGTGTTCTACCGTGGTAATTAGCAATGGGAATATGTATTTACTTTCATGGAACTCAAAAAAGGGCTGAAGAAATTTTATTAAAGCTTTTAAAAAAAGCTAATATTTGAGTAGAGAAGAAGAATAAATATTTCAGTGAGTTATTTGGGCAGTTACAATCACGTGACTACTATGGATTTGCATCTGTAACTATAGGCATCACTACCAATGATAGGTATGTGCTAATCATTTAGAACATTAGTGTCAAAATGGGGATGTGAGCTAGAAGGAACCTGCTAGGATATCAGTGAGATGAGAGTATGCAAAGCCAGTGGGGACTGAGGTAGAGGATATTGAGCATTTTTCAGTGGCAAGTTTGTATTAAGCACAATGTTTATTTCATTTGTAAATGAACAGTCATACTATGTTCTGATTTAAATTACTTATTTTAAGCAGAATTCTTTTTCTACAAAATACTTTCAGCAGCTATTTGATGACTAGCATCTCTTCTAAAATCACAAATAGCTGTGTGTATTAGCAGTTGATTGACTTCAGTGGGAGCAAAATCACTAAACTCTCACTGGATTTAGTGCGGGAGGATCAAGCCATTTGTGTGTGTGTGTCACATCTAATACTGTCCTAGAAGCCCCTAAAACACCGAACTATCTAAATTGTTTATCTCTGTAGTGGTTTTAAGTGTAGGTAAATATTAATCTTAAAGATAAAATCTAGTGGCTGGTTATTAACTTACTATTCACCTTTAATGTCTATTTCCATGCCTCCTTCAGAAATGTGTGTTACCCATAGCAGGGAAATATATTGCTGATAAAGCTTTTTAATTGTTTCTCTGGCCTGACCACTCTAGTATTATTTCTGAGTCATCGTAACTATTGATTATTCATTGCTGTTGTCATATCTCGAGTCTCAGCTGTGATTTGGCTCCTTCTTGGCTTTTACTGACTTTGTAGCTTTTGCTGTAGGAATGTTCATTACAATGACAATACCAAGACCAATTGGTGTTGTGATAGATGCTGGACACAATAGTATAGTGTGTAAGCCAAGTTCAGGTGTAAAACCTTTCCCCAATATTGCATATAATATATACATCTCTACCTTCCAAAGAGGTTTTATTGTTTATTTATTTTATATCTCTGGTATAGTGATCCCTCAGCTCTTCAAAAAGCGTTGTGAGAATCTCTAGGTACTCATAAATTCTGCTAAAATATATGACAACAGATGGGAAATAGCAAAATTTTTATGTCTAATTGCTGCTGAAGTAGCATTAATGGTGACTGGAGGCTGAGTAAAACCAGAAACATTGAATTATGACTTCTAATTCTCAGTGGTGATGTAGTCTTACTGAAATATATATGTAAAAGTCTTGCACTAACTCTGGACAGTACGCTCTCCTTTAGAAATTTTCAGAGTTCTTGTAACAAACAGCTTTCCCTGCTGTGATGTTGCTATGAGCATGAGCAATTTTTTAGTGTCTCTATGGTTCTGTTGAGTTAAACCTTAAGTCTTAACAGAAAAAGTGTTCAGATGCTGAAATTTTAGTATGAACCTAAATCATTGTGCAACAGTTTCTATATTAAGCCATTACCAAAAAAAAAAAAAAAAAAAAAAAAAAAAAAAAAAAAAAAAAGAGAATCCGGTTGGCTTTGCAGTATGCTGTTAGTCTGTTACCATTGTCTGAAGAAGCTAGCAAGCTATCTAAAAATGTGCATTCTCTTCCTGTCTTCAGCACCTCTCTACTCCATTTCAGAGTGCTTGAAGGAATATCTTACGGTATGTCAGCGCTACAGTGGCACACCTACAGCAGCATACCTGAGCTGCTGTAGCACTATAGGGTAGACAGGCTTTACATCAATGTAAAGGGTGTTTTCTCTTGATACATGTAATCCACTTCTCTGAGGTAGCAGGTAGGTAAAAAAATTATTCTGGCAGTCTACCTGCATCTACATCCGGGTTAGATGAACCTAAGTAAGCCATGCAGGAAGTTAGAGTGGGTTTTTTTTTCCACAGTCTTCAGAGACGGTGCTAGGTTGACCTAAGTTTTAGGTATAGTCCAGGCTTTACAGATGGTTTAGCAGTTAACCCAATTCCTAGGTGTAAATGCTGGTTGCTGCTTCTCTCTGAACATCATGTCGATGCCAGCTGTCTGCTACCCCGTAATCCAAGCAGGAACTGAAGATGCGGTGGGTCTACAGAAATGTGGATGGAGGAAGGAATTGCATAGAGCACAAAACCTCTGTTATAAAAAGCCAAATTCTAAAGACATGGTTGAGGATGCAGGGTTCCTTTGGGTTATAGCTAGGACTGGGATAACCTAATTGCCATAGCTACTCACATTTTGCATACGTTTCCTTTAAGGCAGACTGCTAACATGAATTTATGTTGTATTTGTATTGAAGGAATCTCATTAAAAGTGGTTTTTAATTAGGACTTGAAATCCTCCTGGGAAGAATCTATGTAGGTTGCCATTGCCATTTTACTGTTGGGCAAACTGAGGCATTAAGATGTTAATTTTCTTGAGGTAGCACCAAAAGGAAGGCAGTAAGAAAGTCAGGAATGGATTTTCTATGTCATTCCCTTTTTATACCAGATAACCTCATTGCTTCCCAGTTAACATTTGCTGTAAATTAACATTATAATTCGCACTGATTCTGTTGTCAAGTGCTGAATATAATTACTGACTTTGGTCCTTTACTAACAAAACCTTTATGTATGTGTATAACTTCGGTGGGATTATTTGCATAGTAGCATACACATGAACATTTGCAAGATCAAGGACATGTATTACTCCTACTTCTGAATAATGTTGGTTTGCATGAATGAGTGAAACAGGTCAGTGCAAGCTAATATTCTTGGGAAGAGGAAGTCAAGCTAGTGTGTGTTCAATGTCTGATTTGGAGATGCTACAGTTTTTTCCCAAGCTAAGCACTATTCTTCACAGTTTTTTAATTAGGAAGATACTGCTGTTCAGGCATCAAGAGTATTCGAGAAAGCTAGCAAAATTACTCTTGTAGCTTTATTTAATAAAAAGCTTATACTTGAAATTTACCCCAGAGTAATGTTTTCTCACCTGTGATTAAACCATCTTCTGAACCCTCTTTTCTTCATTAAAATGTTCACTCTGTTTTCACTGGTATCTCTTACATCTAATAAATGTAGCAGAGCAACTGTGTCAAGCAGGGCTGCAGATAGCAGCCCCTAGAAAATGGTTGGTAGATATGTTTCAATCCTGAGTAGTAATTTAATTTTTATTTTTAATAGAACAGAGAAGCAGCTGTCTTCAACAGCAGTGGTGATAACTTTTTAGGAGGTGACTCCTTGAATGAGACTCATTTAAGCTTGTTTAAGTGAAATTTAAAATTCTGCTTGTGCCACAATGACTTTTAGTGCTGCTGTGGTCAGAGCACATATCAAGTGATGTTGGATGAGATTAAAAAGGTTGGAGTTTGGCCTATGTGAGTGAAGATTTCCAATGAAATATAGAGTAATAATAAATGAAAGATACCCTGCAGTTTGAAAACCTGCTAATGACAGTTTTCCATTCCCTCGCTTATTTATGATAGCCACTACATTTGTCCTGGAGAAAAAGTAGAAAACAGGCAGTCTCTGAAAATTACATCATGTCCACAGCTTGAAAGATGTGTGCATTTCTATAATTTTTTTTTGTTCATTCTGCCTGAAAACTGTTTCTCACTAGAAGCTGCAACATGTTGTTGTAGGTATGAACACTTCATGTTATGAAATAATTTTACTTTGTATCTGAGGGACCTTTAATTTTTCTTGATTAGCAGTTACTATAATGTGTTATACTATGGAATCTCACAGCTTTCTGTGAAACATTCAGCTCTACATTAATGCTCTGAAGGACTTCAAAGAAACTATTAAAAATTAAAAGTATCCTACTGGGAGGGGTAAAAAAAATTTTAATAACTCGTACACTCTTATTTTTCACAAGACTGTGGTAACACAGAATGCATTGGGATCTGCTTATTAAATGTTTCATTAATAACTGGATGTACACTGTATATAATAACCTAGCCTTCCGCTGCAGTCTGCTTTGTTTTCCTTCATAGAGCTGATCAGACCAACATATGATGCTAGTGGCTTTAAATATTTTAATCTTGAATTTAATTTAATCTCTTTAACACTGTCTTTCATAGACTAAAAAGTTAAATCTGAACAGAAAATATTCAGATATTATGCAATTTTACTCTCTTTTTTGGGGGGGGCAGTCTTAAGTATCAGTGTAACCCACACACCTACTGGCTGTTAACTGTCCCATATAGTGGCACTTAGACCATTTACATAGAGAGATGACAGTGAATGAGCTCTACAGCCTACGGCTGAGAACCAATTGGCTTTGTAGCACAAACTGTGTGTAGAGGCTTGTGCACTAAGCTCCAGAGGTCCCAGAAGTGATTCTGCCTGTCAGCAGTTAAGGCAGCATGGTAGCAACCAGTTGCAGTGCTTTTTTTGAAACACCAATTCCCTTACGTTTACAACCATGGCCTCATGTATTTCTCAACAAGCTAAACCTAAATTTTACAGCAGAGATCCTGAATTCTGGCAGACTGATTATTCTATGTCCACTTAATTCAAGCGAAAAACAATTTTATAATAACCTGCATGTAAAAATGAATAAAACTAGCAACACAATAGCTAGCAACACTTTTTTTGTTTACATTTAAAGTTTTGATTCTGAAGCACATGTCTGTGGGAAAGGTGGAATAAAGTGGGTCCCTTGGTAAATTCAGCAGCTGCAGGATATGGAGAGCTGTGCTACAATCTCTAAACATTTTTTCTTGTAGCAGAAATCCCTCAAAGGGATACAATAAGGTAAACGCTACTTGTTTAAACAAATTCCTCTACCCAAGAAACACACCTGATTATTAAACCTGCAAATGTTAAATGTGGTTTTACTATCCATGCTGTTTCAATTACTCTCAGCTTGATAAAGTTTGATATATTTTGATATACAGTTGGATAAATTTCACTTGGAGATTCTCATGCATTAATAGAGTTTCATGTTGCCAGTGCTTACAGCTTCTGATTTTAATTATTAATTGATAAATATCAATGACCCACCCCTTTATTTTTTAACAAATTGGTCTTTCATCCAATAAAAAACCAGAAATGGTTACATGTATCCAAGAGTTTGTCTATACAGAGCAGTAATGCAGACTACATGGGTATGATTTCTAAGGGGCACTAAAATGTTGTGCAGTGATTGATTTATGTAGACCTTTCTAGTGTGCATTAAAGATTCCCTAATGTGCTTTAATATGGTGCTATTTGAAACAATACTGTATTGAAATTCACCAGGGAGCATTGAAAAGACATTACTCATTACAGTGTGGTATTATATAATAATGTATATTATTACAGTATACAGAGAGAGCCCCGAATGTCCTTGATTTTTGGATAGCTACATAAAATTCATCCCCCTACCCAAAATTAATACCCCTCCTCAAACCAGAAGCCCTAAAGTGCTTCAAGGAAATAGTAAAAATATAAATCTCTGTGTGTGTATATATGTATAGAACTTTTATCAACAAACCCATTTTGTAAAACACTGTGATCTGCTTTAAATACTCTTCCTTTTGTATTTTCAAAATGTTTTGTTTATTTTATTAAAGTATTTACAGACTTAAAATCTGCATTTTGAGCAAACTTTGATCTTGTCGCTTTAATTACCGTCTCTGTACTTTACATTTACCTTAGAATTACAAATATTAGCACAATTAATACAAAAAATATGGTTTTAAGGTGGATGGATCCATACCATTATGGAAAGAATGGGAGAAGAGGTATTAAATGTTTCTTTAAATGCTCCATGAGATATTAGTTCTAACTATTTAACAGTTTTATCTGACAGGCTTAATTAATTTCATGCTAAAATATTCAGTTTCTTGTGATGTACCTATCTAAATCCCAACAGATACAAGTTTGGCAGAGAAATAAATGTCTGTTAGCCTGTATGGTCACTCAGACTGCTGTTATAATTAGAGCTAAAGTGCTCTGTGTGGCATAAGGAGCTGTTTCATGCTGTGTTTAGTACTCTCTTTTTGTACTGTGCATCTGTTTGTCATTGCCACTTTTAGAGTATCCCAGGAGCCCCAACTGAGTTTAGGGCCCCATTGTGCAAGACACCAGCAAACAGTCCAAATAGTAAAAACACAAATAGTAAGAAACAGCCCATGTCTTACAAGAGTCCACTGTCTCAACAGACAAAGGAGGAGAAATATAGTTCAGGGAGGTGACTTGCCCAGTTTTACATGGCAGGTTAATGGGCAAGCTGGAAACAGAATCCAAATCTCCTGGCTTTGTCTAATGACTTAAGTTCTAGACCTTTCCTGTATAATTTATAGTTATTTTCATTATAGCTGGATTTGTAGGGGTGTGTGTGTGTGTGTGTGTGTGTGTGTGTGTGTTTTTTGTTATGAAGATTCCAAACCAGAGTTTTAACATGATCATAATCCTTGTTCTATTGATTAGTGGAATTTATGGGGAGGAGGAGGAAATCATCCGATTGGAGGAGGGTTTGGCCTGGAAACCGTTCCTTTTGATGGATTAAAAAACCTTTCAATTGCTCTCATGGAGGAAATGCTTAAGAACTATGTTGGCAGGTTTGAGATCGTTGAGGGGATTTGTAATAGGGCACAGTTTTAGGTCTCCATTTAAAATTCAGATCAGGAAATAGCGAGGGAAAGCTGTTAAAATATGATTTTTTTTGTGACCTTTCAAACTGTTGTCACAGCCCATATTTGTATATTAATTCTGCTAGTATTAATTTTAAGGTAAATGTAAAGTACATAGTACCCATGCTTTATGAGAAGTGGCTTATGGATATGAATGTGCTTAACTTAAAGATGCTTTATGCAGAAGAGGTAATGTAATATATTAGGGGAGGGGAACCTAAGACCCGGGGCCGGGATGTGGCCCCTGGCTTGGCTGGATATGGCACCCGAGGCTCAGGGCCCCTCCCAGCATTGGAGAGACCACACTGGCACTCCAGACCCCTAACAACCCACTGTGAGGCTGAACTACAAAAAAAAAAAGTAAGCTGGGCCCCTCTAGGCACTGGTGTGTGAGGGGAATGTGGGGAATGGAAAACCTGTCTTATGAAAGGAGACTCAAGGAGCTTGGCTTGTTTACCTTAACCAAAAGAAGGCTGAGGGGGGATATGATTGCACTCTTTAAATATATTAGAGGGATAAATACCAGGGAGGGGAAGGAATTATTTAAGCTTAATACCAATGTGGACACAAGAACAAATGGATATAAGCTGGCTAGTAGGAAGTTTAGACTTGAGATTAGACGAAGGTTTCTAACCATTAGAGGAGTGAGGTTCTGGAACGGCCTTCCAAGGGAAGTAGTGGGGGCAAAAGATCTATCTGGCTTCAAGATTAAACTAGATGGGTTTATGAAGGGGATGGTTTGATGAGATAACATGATCTTGGTAACTAATTGACCATTCATTATCAGTGGTAAATAGGTCAATGGAGGGATGAGAGGGGTTATAGAGAACTTTCTGGGTATTTGGCTGGTGAGTCTTGCCCACATGCTCGGGGTTTAGCTGATCGCCATATTTGGGGTCGGGAAGGAATTTTCCTCCAGGGTAGATTGGCAGAGGCCCTGGAGGTTTTTTGCCTTCCTCTGTAGCATGGGGTACAGATCACAGCTGGATGATTCTCTGCATCTTGAGGTCTTCAAACTATTTGAAGGCTTCAATATCTGAGATATAGGAGAGAGGATTATTCTAGGAGTGGGTGGGTGAGATTGTGTGGCCTGCATTGTGCAGGGGGTCAGACTAGATGATCATAAGGGTCCCTTCTGACCTTAAAGTCTATGAGTCTATGAGTGTTTTTATCCTTTTTAGTCGTGGGACACATCAGTGAAGATTTGTGGGGTTTTTTGGTTTTTGTTTTGCTTCTCACTTGTGTGCGGCCCCTGACTGAAGATCAGCTGCTTAGGGTAAAAATTTGCATGTGACAAGTTTCTTGGTGGATTAGAATTAACTAAGATTATGAAAAAACTTAAACAACAAATAGTTGAGCTCATGATACCACCTACGTGTTTTGTTAGTCTCCTAAGGTGCTGCAAGACTATTAGCTGTTTAAGTTTTTCCAGTTACAAACTACTCCTCTAAAGCTTTTAAGCATTTTATGTTTGTTTTAATTTAGTAACTTACTTTGATCTGACTGTTTTCACTTGCAAACCCTTAAATCCTACTTTTTCTACTTAATAAAACACTTTTGTTTATTATCAAACCCAGTGTAAATAATTGTTTCCTGGAGGAGGAGCAACCACTGTGTATATCTCTTATTCATCGATAAAGTGGGCAGTCCTTATGAATTTTCCCTGTGCAAAACTTTTACACAGAGTGCAATGGATTTATTTGGGGCTTGGGTCCCATTTGGGGATTGGTTTCCTGATAGCTGAGCCCTTGAGGAGCTGAACAGGTTCAGTGTCTGTTGCTCTTCAGGGGGCCGGTAACCTCAACTTTGTGCCTTGTCTGGGGGAAGACTAGAGGGTCTGACCCAGTAGAACAGGGTGGTGAGGCGCCCCAGAGAGCAGGAAGGTGGGCATCAGTTGCACAATCAGTTGCACACTGGGGGTAACTCTAAGTGGACTTTTGTGATTGCACCCTGAAGTATCTGTCAAAGATAATAACAGGAAATTGAGAACACCAGCCCAAGAGAAACTTTCAAAAGGAACTGGAGCCAAGTTCAAAAGGAACTTGTTATGAGCCATCTCATAACAAGAAGACCTCCAATGGAAAATGGATTCACTGGAGAAGTTCATCTTGTTAAACAGGACAGCCTAAGATTGAAAGAAGGGAAGATACATTGATAGTCCTGTATGGTGCTAAATTTTTTATAGTGGCATAAAAAGTCCACACTTCCCACCCCACCTCTGTGCCACACAGCCAAGCCAACAAAATCCCAGTGTAGTTGCAGTTAAGACAAGAAAGTGCTGATGTTGACATAGCTAATGTCATTCTCGGTGCTTTTGGTGGTAATCCTACAGTGGCAGAACAATGTTTTCTGTTGGTTTAAGATGAGTCTCCACAAGGGGGCTATGCTGGCTTAGGTTCTGAAGTGTGGACAGAGTTTGTATCTTTCATTTCACTCTAAGAAAGAAGAGCAAGCACAAAGCAGAGAGTGTCTGTCTCACAAGGAAACTATACATTTCTGATTTAAGGAATTTTTAAATCCCAATTTATAGTGTCAAGGACTGTTTCCACAGTAACACTATTTTCTCCTAAGATACAGCTGAATATCTACACAGAAATTTTCCTACAAACTAATCAGTGTAGCACAGTCTATTATATATGTATCTTTATTTACTCCTCATCCCCTGAAAGTATGATTAATGGAACTCCTGCCATTGTATCTAGACAACATTTTATATTGCAATGATCTAAAGGACTTTCAGGAAATTATCTAATTAGTCTCTGCTAACCCCGTATGGAATCCCCTATTTTGTTTTGTTGTTAAAAAAATGATAACCAAGAAAGGATGTTGCATGATTTTGCAAACAAAGTTGTATTAAGTAAACTTGGATGGGAATGTTTATATTTTGCTACTAAAAACTATATTCATGATATTCACAACAAAGTAGAGGGTCAAAATCTAGAATGATATTCTAGTACTGGGAGGGGAAAAGTTAGGCTATGTCTAGACTACACACTTCCTTCGATAGAAGCTTTTTCGAAAGATTATTTTGAAACAGCTTCTTCTGAAAAAAGGGCAGCTAGACTGCACTAAGTGGATTGAAAAAGCAATCCACTTTTTCGAAAGAGCGCATCTAGACTACCTGGATTCTATTTTTAAAAAATGGCACCTAGAACCATTTCTGGCAGGGCATGGGGGCAGCATTGACTTCCGAGTGCTGCTGCATCAGCCTTGCAGAGATGCAAGCTTAGAGGGACCCTCCTGGACAGCCGTTTGGCTGCTGCTGCTGGCTTGTCTACCTCTCAGAGGGACAGCAAAGCTGCTGCAGTGCTTGCTCTGGTTGCCCAACTTGCGTGGACACCCCAGCATTTGCTTTTCTGTTGTTTTTTTCTGGTGCTTGCTTGGTTTTTGCCATGGAGCTGGAGCTGCCCCTGGGCAGACGATGGCCCCACACAGCCATGCTGCAAATTCTGCTGCATCTATATGAGACCATGATGCTCCTGCCCCATCTGGACCCAGACCAGAGATATGTAACCTTCGCCCAGGATGCAGGACCAATGCCCTTGCCTCCAAACTTCTTTGTGGAGAGGTATTTTTGGAGGCTTGACACCAGTTCTGACTGGAGGGACTGGCTCGTCATGGAGCTGTGGGTCAACCAGCAGTGGCTCTGCAACTTCCATATGCAGAAGGCCTCATTCCAGGAGCTGTGTGCCTGGCTCACCCCAGTGCTCCAATGACAGGACATTCACCTGTGGCCCGCCAATCCCCTGAAGAAGCAGGTTGCTATTGCCCTGTAGAAGCTTGCAATGCCCAACAGCTACTGCTCGATGGAATGCCAGTGCCGCCCCCACCCTCACTCCCTGCATTGCCAACCCGCCCGTGTGTGTTCTGGGAATGGCTTCTGGCACCACGTGTCACACACTGCCGCTGCACGTGTTTGCACATGCACGGCCAGCTGCACACTGTCCAGGCTGAGCTTTACATGTGTTGCTCATTCATCAGCCACTGTGCATCCACCTCCTCCACCTTTTGTGTGGTGCAACCTCACAGCACTCACCTGATATTCCCTCCCCAATGTCCAAAGATGCCTGGGAGGCTTCTGGGACCTGGGGGACCGGCTCCAGGGATAGGGTCACAGTGTTGTCGTCCTCCTTCAGCTCCATATTTCACTCTCCTAATTCTCCGAACTCTGGTGCTTCTGCTCAGGTTGCTCGACTATGTTGTGGTGGTAACCCAGACTCCACCAGATGCAATGGAGTCTGGGCTTCCCCACCACCCAGAATGTGATCCACGACTACATAGTATGGACAATAGTGTGGGGCTTCCCCAGAGTGGGAGCTCTGGTCTCGGGCTTTGGCAAACCCCTGCCACAGTTTATTGACTTTGGCCCGCATGTGGTGCAGGGATGGTGCCCTCTCCTGGCCAGTCCCTAAGCCATGCGCCCATAAATGTCCTCATTCCTGCAGCTCGACTGGAGGGCCTGCAGGGATTCCTTCTCAGACCAGAGTTCAAGTAGAGTCTTGATCTCTGGCCCTGACAGTGCCGGTGCCTGCCATTTGGTGCCCCTGGGTGGGTCCTCAACTGTCTCTCTGGAAGGGCCAGGGGGACCTTGGGGCTGAGACATAGCTGAGTCACATTGTGACAGGAAGAGCCGTGTGGTCTGGCTGGCTTCCTGATACAAATGGCTGGCCGGGTGCCTGTGCCTTTAAAACATGGCTGCAGACAGGAACAATAAAGGTGCAAGGAATGTAGATGGAGTGTCCACCAGAACTTTTTCTGGAGGCCTTTTTGTTTGTTTGTTTGTTTCCCCCAAAAATACTGGCTCCCCCGAATCCACAGAAGTCTTTTTTTCGAAAAAGGCATTCATTCTTCCTCGTAAAATGAGGATTACCACTGTAAAAAAAAAAAAAAAAAAAAAAAAAAAAAAAAAAAAAAAAAAAAAAGCTGCGTTCTTTCGATTTAATTTCGAAAGAACGCAGCAGCAGTCTAGATGCAGGTGAATTTTTTTTTGGAAAAAGGCTACTTTTTTTGAAAAAACTCTGTAGTCTAGACAGACCCTTATTGTCCTGAGGGCTACATCTTGGTATGGAAATTGTATTGAGGGCAATGAATGCTCACAAAATTGAGGATTGGGGCATAAGAAGGGGTGAGGGCTACTTGTGGGGGTGTAGGCTCTGTGGCTGCTGTAGAGTGTTCTGTAGAGCTGTATGAAGATACAAATTTTGTATCTGCATCTGCAAGAATGGTCCATAAATATCCACATCTGCAGATGAGGATACCCTTGGATATTAAGTGAATAGCTATAGAAAGGGGTTTGGAAGGCAGGAGTGGTCTCCTGGCTGGGGCAGGAGATTGGGGTGCTGGAGTGGGGAGAGGGTTTTGGTTGAGGGTGCAGACTCTGGGATGGGGCTGGGGATGTGGGGTTTAGAGTGTAGGAGAAAGCACTGCGCTGGAGCAGAGGACGGAAGTGCATGGGGCGGGGAAGGTAGGCAACAGACTTGTGTGTCCTTTGGCAATCTACTACGTGCCTTGGTTCCCTATCTATAAAAGGATAATCCATATCCCTCAAGGATACGAGGCTGATGCTATGTCTATACTAAACAGAAAATTGATGCTGCAAAGGTTGATCTTCCAGCATTTCATTTAGCAGGTCTAGTAAGGACCTGTTAAATCGAACGTTGAGTGTGTCTCCACTGTGGGGATGCCGGAGAAATTTGGCTTATGGTACGTCGACTCCAGCTGCATTATTTACGTAGCTGGAGTTGTGTATCTTAAGCAGCCTTCTGGTTTAGTACAATCCTGTCCTAATTCCATTCAGTGGTCATGACCCTGACCCTGATGCTGACCCTGACCCTAACATCCCAGCTCCCTGCTAGGGACGTTAGACACTACAGTAATGAAGGCCATTCCTAGATAAATGGTATAGTTTGTAGCTGCTGTTAAGAAGGGAAGGAATGAACAATTTATAAAATTCTAGGGATTCCTCCTCTTAGAAAAAGCTTAGGGAATACTTGACACTTTGGAGCAATCTGGTCCATTTCAAAGGCTCTTCAGAATTCATTTATGAATCCTGGAGATAAGTCATCTCTGACAGGGACAATTTAACAGAAGGTGATTCGCTTTGGAAACTTGAAAATCATTCCATACTTGCACTGAATGCTGTGGCAAATTTTAGAAAGAGGTACTCAAGAATCCCAAGAGGCCTCTCTAATGCTTTACTGCAATATAAAAGAGAAATTCCAATCCATGTTTGTAACACTGTATTTTACATCCCTTTGTCTGCTGCAACTCTAAAACTTATTGTGAAATCTGATTCAGCACCCTGTGAGTAGAATATATGCTAATAATTGCTCATTTCTCTTATCCAGATAAAGACACTAAGTCTTTAAATCTTGTTGTCTTTTAATTCTATATTTCAGTCCCATAGAAACCATACATTTGTGGGCTTTTTGCTTTATTCTAGAAATAAATCAACAACTCCTGATCTTCTGGTTTCAGTCTGATAGTAATTGAGTGAAGGTAGAGCAAGACTTGGTGCTTGTCTGTGCAGTGGTGTAATGTGCTGTATAATGATATGATTTCTCAAGCACATTAATGTGTTGTGTATCAGTTGGTCCATGTACACCTTGCTGGTGTACACTAAAGGTTCTTTAGTGTGCTTTAAAGTAGTACTGTTTCATCTAGCACTGTGTTACAGTGCACCAGCAGAGTCTACATGGAGTAATGAATGCACAACATGTTAGTGCACACCAGAAATCACATCCTGTGCAGCACATTACCCTATTGTGTAGACGTGCCCTTAGGCTAAGCCTAATGTGTCAGATTAATCCCTCATGTAAATAGGAGTTCTCAGTTGAAGTCATGGACAAAATTACACAAGTAGTGATGAATTTGTCTCAGTACATTTTGAGCAGGGATGTAGCTGAGCAGTAGCTGAAATCAAGCCTACATTTGGTTACATGTATAACTTGATAAATCTATTTTATAGCACGTATCTTCTACCACATATCTGTCAACAAAGTTAGATAATAGGGCTGCCATTGTTAATGACTGTAGACAGATAAAATAATTGTCATTAGAAACTGACAACCGGACTTGGCGTTTCCAGGCTGGAGGGCCACAAAGATAATCAATGGGAAAGTAATAACATTTTCATTTAGATGACTCATTTATCACTTTCAAGAATATTTATATTAGGAATCCGTGAAGAACTCACTTATAAAAGGCACATTGTGTCTCTGAAACCAAATTTGACAGTGATTCATTATTATAGTCTATGGAGGAAATTATATAACATGAGTATATTCATATGTAGAAATCTGTTTTTCAATTTGTCATGTACCATTGGCGCCCCTAGAGAATTGTGAATTTGTGGAATTTGTCAGGATCCCCAATTGAAGATTACAGCTGTTATTGCCTAGCAGTGCTCACTCAGAGATGTATGAACGAGTAGTCCTGTGGTACCTTAGAGACTAACAAAAATATATATAGTATCAGGAGCTTTAGTGGGCAAAACCCACTTCTTCCGATGATCTGCTTGAGTGGATTCTGTCACAGTTGCAGGGTAATGGTACTTGTATCTCTTCACCGTGGTCTGCTCCAAGAGTGCTCGTTCAGGTCTTATGTTTCCATCCATCACCTGTCTTTGGACAGGGACCGTTGTCTTGCTGCCATCCAACCAGGGGTTTTAAGCATGCACAGCTCCCTGCTAGGGATGTTAGGAATTGGTTAATTAACTAATTGAGTAGTCATGGAATTGTTAAAGGGGGCATCGCTCCCGCTGCGGTTCTGCATTTTAACAGCGGTCCCAGACTGGTGGGACCAAGAAAAAAGAAATGAGGCTTAAACAATAAAGGAACAGCATAAACCAGGGAGGGCAGGGGGCGTACTCGGCTCCCCAGACCTCCATCTCCAGCCCCGTCCATTTCCCCTTTGCCTTGCAAGCTCTACAGAGCAAGACAAGCACCGGGAAAAATCCCTGTTGAGAGCATCAGGCAGAGAGAAGAAAGGTTCCAGCTCCTCAGGGCTGGGACAGGTTCTGCCCCCTTGCCTGCCTCTCTCTGCCTCCTTTGCCACCCTGTGCCCTTCCATCCCTGTGCCTCTCCTGGTGGGTACAAACCCAGCATCCCTGATCCCCGCCTTACATAGTGATATTCCAGGAAGTTAGTCTTCCTAATGGCCAGCGTTGATGCATTGCTTTCTCTGAAGGGTATGAAAAGTGTATTGCCAGTGGTTACAGGTTACCGCACAGACCTTTCTAATCAAATGCCTTCATTTTTAAGGTTAAAAGAGTTGCAATTAAAAATGCAATCAAACCAATAAACCTGTTTCAACATGCACTAAACATACCATCAGTAGCCCATCAATCTAAGGCCAAAGACTTCCCAACCCTTCTGCAACTGGAGGGGGGAAGAGGCCTTGGAAAGGTCATGTTCATTTGCTGAAGCAGAAAGGCCTTGTGTCAATCCAAGATCATGCTTGTATACCAAAGGCCCTTCCTTTATCTCCTAGTCTCTGGAACACTCATCCTGAACCAGTATATGCAAACTACCTGGGAGATGGAATTGTCTCTGGAATTGTTTAAAGAATTGGGGTAATCACCTCCTATTGCTTTAGATTCTGTAGGAGCTGTGGTAACTTTCCCCAAAATAGAGCACAATCATATGTACTCACATGGGGTTGCAATATCCTAGAGAACAGTGAATCTGTGGAATTCATAAAGACCCAGAATTGAAGGTTACAATGAGCAATGCACAGTTTTAATCAGCACTGTTCTTAGGGACATGTGGGGCCCTCCTCCGCTGTGCCCTGAGCCCTGCAACACCTGTTCCTGCCCCTGCATGACTCCTGCCCTGCCTCTGCTACACACATTTTCTGCTTTTCTCTGCTGCTGCTGGTGAGTGTTGGGGGGCCTGACTCCTGCTGTGGGCACCAGGCCCTCCGCTTATTTCCCAGGCTGTCCAGAGACTATGCCCCTTGCCCTTCCTGCCCACTGCATTTGGGAAGGAGGTCATGAGCCCCCTTGACCTCTTCTCACACATTGCCTCTGTCTAGTTTCACTCACACACTTGTTAGGTGTTTAGTACACTGAATAAGATACACCATCTGTTGTGATGTGTGTGTGTCTGACACAGATCTTGAAAGACATATTGTGGAGAGTGTAGATCATTTGTAGCATTTAGGGATGTAAAATCCTGTTTAATTAGTTTAACCAGTTAAGCAATTAAACACACCAACCGGGCTAGAGCACTCCCCATCCCACCATGGTTGTGGCCTGCTCTGCCCGGGGTAGGGGGAGGCTAATCCAGCCTTCATTGGTTACTCCCTAGAGTAGTGGAGACACATTTGCAGGTTTTGTTTCTGGCAGGGTCTGGTGTCACTGAACTCAGTGTGATTCAATGTGATCCTGCTGACCACAGAAGGCAATCTTCTTGTTACTCCAAATGACTCACTCACTCAGTTTCTCTCAGTTCTGTGCTGTCCTGAAGCTTAATAAGTTCAAGTTTTTTGCTGTGGCAGCTCTAGAATCAGCCTGCTGATATGTTACAACTAGGGATGTCAATGTGTAATCGACTATACGATTAACCTAAAAGCCTTGGTTTATCAGTTAATTGTCGACTACATGCATTCCCTCCACTTGCTGCCTCTGTATCAGAGGTGGCCGGGGGG
>CM057847.1:66030576-66041761 GCA_030068395.1 Apalone spinifera | reverse complement strand
AGTGTGCTTTCACTTAGTTGATAATTATTTGGTGCTTCTGAGTCTCTGGCCCCTTCTCTGACCATTTGAGCATGCAGCAGCCTTCACACTTATCTCTTCTAAAACTTTCTCATTCACAAACAATACACTTACAGAATTGCAGCGAAGTACAAAGGGGTATTTCTAGTTAATTTAATAAAGTTACAAAGTCTTTTAACATTAAACTTCTATCTATTTATTACAAGGCCTTGCTTAATATTAACATCACTGTGTATTACAATAGTTCATCTCTTCACTTCAATATGCTAACATCAAACAGAGCTGGAGCTAAGTTAACAAAGCTGCCTGGCCTGTCTGAGTCCGACAGCTTATATTTAAGTTCAATCCAAGCCTTTTGCTATAACTTACATTCATTATAACTAACTGACTTATTACTTACACAATTACAAGGCTACAGGTCCAAGTTCACTGCGGACTGGGGCTGCTCTGGCATCCAGTCTGAGTGGGGAGCCAATTTGTGAAGGGGGCTGGTTTTAAAACTGGCTCTCCTGGTGGAGTGGCTCCCGCCTGCCACCTTGTACTGTTGCCTCTGGTAGAGAGGCAGCAGTGCAGGGTGGCACGGGGCTCCCCAGGAGCAGGGCCAGGAAAGCACTGGCTGCCGGACCCACTCCCAGGGACTATTGAATAGTTGTGTAACCCTTAGGATGTCATGCAGTTACGTTACTATTCAATTACACATGATCTAACGTCCTTACTTAAGAAGAGAATTTATTAACCATAGGCACTATGTCTACACTACTAAGTTAGGTTAACCCAGCTACATTGTTCAGGGATGTGAAAAAATTGCTGCATTTCACTTGAGAGAAGGCTGCATTATATTTGTTTAGTGAACACTGCCTCCACATTCCTTTTTTACCTCAGTAGGTTGGGGTGTAAAGATTCATTTGTGTAATGCTTTGTAATTCTTGGGTGAAATGTGCTGTTAACATGCATATTGCTTTAAAATCTGTGGCATATCTGTGGCTGGCTGACTGTTTAGATACTAAATGATTGACATCCTATTTAGTAAGCTGTGTAGAGTCTAGCAACTATGGTGTGAAGGTCAGTCCCTTAATGGTGAGAGGCAAAGGGCAAAGTTGATACATGTTTTGAAAATTATCACGTTTAAAAGTTCAATGCAGAAAGGAGGCAGGTGTTCAATGCTATTTTCAAATCGTGTCAGAAATGTACAGAATGCAAATGTCCCCCTTCCTAACCCATCACTGGTGGAGCATTTATGAAAGGTGCAGTAGTGTATGCGCATAGACTAGGCCTGTTGAGCAATGTGGTGTATGTGTATAGACTAGGCCTGTTGAACAATGACCTGTGGGAATTCAGTCAGCCAGCTGTAATCCTTTTAATTGCTGTAATATACTGAGGCAGTTAAGAATCAGTCAAGTCCAGGGCTTAAATTCTTAGAATATTTCCTGGACCTTCCATGCTACAAAAACTCCAGGAGGTTTGAAAATATTTACTTCGAATTCTGCTTTGGGCAGCTCAAGCTGAATTTAAGTCACAGGTCAAGTCTGTCTGTCACCCCTTGTGGCCCTAAAGGGGCAAAAATGAAATAGTAAGATTATTTCAAATAAATCATTCATGATCAGCTGTGACTTAAAATGGAACAATCAGAGAAATGCTCTGATAAGATAGAATGCTAGCATTTTAAAAAGTGCCATCAACCACTCTTGACATGAAATGTGTACTACTCGTTCAAGTAATCAGGAGAGATGAGGTTGGAAAACAGAGTTGGATCACTGAAGCATTATGGAAAACATAAAGATTTATTACAGGTATATTCTAGCTGGCTTTTTAAATATCTGGCTTTTTTTCATCTGGCACTCTGGTGTGTCACTTTGGACATGCGGTTTGGCATGTCCTGTGCTGTGAACTGGCAGCATTTTCTTTAGGACATTTACTTTTTAAACAGTGTTGTATGGATACTGGGTTCTTTTTTCTCCGCTAAACACCTGTGTAGTCCACCAAGTCAAAACATCTGATTAAATAATTAAGTAGCTTATAATGAACAGCTGTATTTCATATTAGTATCTTACTAGTGATGACCCATTACTTTTTTGCTCATGTTTGATTTATAGTAAATGCATGGGTGGTGTGCTGAGAGATGCTGATTCATGCAGGAAGCAAATGAGGACTCTGTGTGTGTGTGTGAGAGAGAGAGATTGAAATTTTTTTGGTTATTGTATATGCTGGTTGTACATTGTATACGTTGGTCATGTATTGTGTAATGCTGGGAGGCTTGTGGTGAGTTAAATGGGTATCTAGTTTTGTGTGTGTGTGTTTTGTACAGGTGAGGAATTAAGCATGGATGTGTTGATCTCTGTAGAGAAGGGGTTCTTGTTTTTTCATGTTGTCTGGGGTTATGCTGAGAGATTTATGCAGGGGGTGACTGATGAGGATGTGCTGCCAAGAGAGGTTCTCTGTGTTTATGGTTATTGCGTGTGCTGACTGAATGCCTGAGGTTGGGTTTTCAAGAACTGGGGCAGTTGTGCAAAGACAGACACAGTTTCTATGGTCTTCATACAATTGATGAAAGTGTTGTATGTAAATTAGCTTTAGAATATGAGTAATGGTTGGCTGAGTTATCACTGATATCACAGTGGTCTAGGTCTCTTCCCATGACATAGGTATGCATTAATGAAACTACATTGCATGGGTATAATTTACAATAAAATGGCTTTAAAAACTTAAACATTGGATCGTAACAGTCCACAAAACTCAGTGATGATTCTGTAAGATGATATTCTGAGCAAAGAGAGTTCTCAGTGATGATAGCAGCTATTTCATTTACTTCACAGATTCAGACTGGTTAGACTTTAGGGTGAAACACAAAGTGACGTTACTAAAAACTTCTTATTTAGGTTACTTGTTGCTCATGGCTCAGTAGTATTCCTGACTTTGCAGACTTGGTTTAAAAACCAAGAGTGACCTTGTGGGATTCACGGTATCTATCATTTTTTCAAAAGAACATCTTGAAGAGTCCAAGTTATGTTAAGGAACACACTCAAAATAAGCAATCCAGTTATAGTCCAGGCGATGCAAGAAGTTATTGGAATGTCAAATTGTTAAATACACAGCTGTTGCATCCTCTTCTTTCTCTTTGGTGCAGTGTTATTTGCCACAATACAAAGCAGAATATCTTTTAGTTGGCAGAGACATTGTAGCTTAAATGATTTATTTAGATACTGGCTGACATTCAAGATCTAGATTGTACCCTGCTCATGACTCTACATTAGATATACTTGTGGGTGAGTCCCACAAGTATATCTAATGTAGATATAGATATCTACATCTTTTACCAGGAATACAAATTCATACACGTGGGTGAAAAGGAGGTTTATGGTTAAGATAGTAATGAGGGATACTAGAGATCTGGATAAAATTTCTGCTATCCCACAGATACTGTGTGATATGGGGTAGGTAATTTAATCTCTGACTCAGTTTCCTTTGTGTAAAATGCAGATAACAGTTCTTCCCAATCTCACTGGGGATGTTGGTGCATTTAGAGCAGGTCCTGTCCAGAAGAGAGGACTTGAGGTGAAAGCATTCAAATGACTGTGGACAACGTACAGCAGTGGTCTCCAACCTTTTTAAGCACAAGATCACTTTTTGAATTTAAGTGCAATCCAGAATCTACCTCAAACCCAAATACCCTTGCCCCGCGTCCTTTGTGCTCTGTCTCTGAGGTCCTATCCCTGCTCACTCTATCCTACTTCCCTCCCTTTCACCAGGCAGAGGGTTGGGACACAGGCTCTGGTCTTGGGCTAAAGGATTTGGAGTATGAGAGGTGCTCTGAGCTAAACCTGGGGCAGGGGCTTGGGATGCAGGTGGGGGTTTAGGGTCCAGGGGTCTCAGGGGTAGGGCAGGAGCTTGGGGTGTAAAAGGGGGTTCATGACTGGGACAGGGGTTTGGAGCGGTCTCCAGCTGGGCACTGCTTACCTCAGGTGGCTCCTGGGTGGTGGTGTAGTGGGGCTAAGGCAGGCTCACCCCTACCCTTGCCCTGCACCAGTCTCAAAAAGCCAGCAAACTCCCCCCATCCCAAGACCAGTTGTAATTCCCCTTCCATTCTGTGGAGATAGACTACAAGGTGGGGAGGGGCACCTTGACATCAGCAACCCCTCCTCTCCCTTCCCTGCTCTGCACCACAAGCAGGAGGCTCCTGGAGAGGGGCAGCTCCAAGGCAAAGGGCAGGAGGCGCGCAGCAGTATGGGGAGGGGCAGCTGAAGTACCAGCACTTGATAGCCTCTTGGCCAAACCAGTCAGGATCACCTGTCAGTGGCTTCAAGATCTACTAGTAGATTCCAATCTACCGGTTGGTGACCAATGACTTAGAGGGTGCAGAAGATATTTGGTATTCTTAAAATGATTTATTTTAAAATATTTGTCAACTACTGTTGACTATACCAAAGGACTTTAAAGCAGCGAATCAAGAGTAGGAGATAAGTGATTAGGAATATCTAATAAAATGTAACTTTTAGAAGGACGCAATTATAGCTCTCTGAGACAAAGTGCTTTTATCAGTTTGAATCTGACAGGTGACTGGCAGCTAAAATTATGATGACAGGAAATCTGTTTGACATAATGGATGAGATGTGAAAGTGCTCAGAAGGTTAAAGAAGGAAAGGAACTGGTTTGGGAAATTTCCTAATTAAAGTTTTAGAAAGTCTGAAAAGTACATTAAGTGACCATTAAATACTGAGAAGAAGGAATACTGCATCATTCCTTGCGTAAAGGCTGAGAGGAAGTTAGAAATAGGTCACACTGTCCAGACAAAGCACATGTGTCTGATTTGTCCTGCAACTCTGGGTGCCTTCCAACGTGTTAGTACTGTAGCTCCCAGCCTGAGATGCTCACAATCTGCAAGAAGCTTGCAGATTACCCTCAGAAAGTATGTCTGCACAGCAAAGAAAAACGCCATGGTTGGCCTCTTCCAGCTGATGCAGGCTCATGGGACCAGGCTGTGGGGTGTTCCATTCCTGAGCAGACTTCTGGATTAGGGCTGGAGCCTGAGCTTTGGGATCCTCCCACCTTTGCAGTGTCCTAGATCTTGGCTGCAGCCTAAACCTGGAAGTCCGCACAGCAATGGAACAGCCCTGCAGCTCAAGCCCTGTCTGTATGGTGTGCAGAAATGCATATAGCCCCAGCTGCTTTGAGTGGCAGGCAGGGAGCCTGCCCAGAGGTCCTAAGGTAATCCTCTCCTGGCCAGAGCCTGCACATGGTACCCCACACTCTCTCTGCCCCAGGTCACAAACCAAAACCTTTGCACCCCTGCTTCTGCACTTGTACCCCCTCTCAGATTTTGAACCTCAATCCCCTGCCCTAGGTCACAATCCCTTTCCAGACCCTGTATCCCATCCTACACCATTTCTCCAGGTGTGAATCCCCTCCTGCCACTTGCACTCCTCCTGCCCCCAGTCTCCTAACCTGAGCTGCTTTCCGCAACCAACCTTCATCCCAGACTGCACATCTCTTCCATTAATAGCATGGAAAAGTATGGCCCTTGATCTCTTACCATATTCTTTGAGTGGTCCCCCATCAACAATTATTGCCCACCCCTTCTCCAGCTGTACAACTTGGAAAAGCAGAAGTTTGAATTCAAGTTATTACTGTTAGACACTTCTCTAGTGGTGTGCACGAGTGTAAAAAGGTAACTCAATTGAGCATTTTGAATAACTAAATTTGACTCTGACATTCTGACAAAGACATCACACATTTTGGACAATATGGATAATGTTAGTTTTATTAAGCCCATGCTGCTAGCTAAAATAAGAGGCTCTCCCACTCCATGATTATACAGCACGTATTTCACATTTATAAATATCTATGTATCTTGCAGAACATGTCTAATTCATCTCCTAGTCATGGTAGGTTGCCGTGAGATTTCCACTGAATCATAGGTAGTACATTTGGAAGGAGTTATTTTCAAACATATTTTTCTTAAAGATAGCATGCTTTGCTTTGACCCTCAGATTTAATATAAGTGTAATGGGGGGCATTTGTTTCACTGCAAAATTGGAGCCAATCTGTGTACAATGAATTGAGGGCGTGCAGAGGGATAAGTCAGCTGCATTGTACAGCTTTATCCTACCTTGTAACTATCAGCATCTCTTTCACACCAACATGTATGCCAGTATTTAGGGGCACGATCAGGTGGAGGTAGCTGTGATCTGGGAATGTGGTGGAGTGTGTCTGGGAACTGTATTTCTGAAGCCAATAAACCTTGGTATTTTTTGCTGCTGTAAGCAAATAATAGATGGTACACACACACACCGCTTTCCAGGTACTATCTCCAAGCCCTATGTGAAGGTGGAGTGTCATTGGAGCTTCATTTTAGAGAGCAGCACAGTGATGTTCAGAGAAACTAAATTATTTGTGCAAAATCACAAATCAGTGAGAGTGCTGAGAAGAGAACTTAGACTTTATCACTCCCCTGCCTTTG
Organism: Apalone spinifera; assembly: GCA_030068395.1. Lineage (NCBI taxonomy): Eukaryota > Metazoa > Chordata > Testudines > Trionychidae > Apalone > Apalone spinifera. The sequence goes on along the minus strand of CM057847.1, from coordinate 66,035,289 downwards.
CAAGCTCCATTGGCAGGATCATTGGAGACAGTGGTGTGAACCAGAGTCAGCCAGGCCATTGCAATTGCTGTTCTACCAGTGAGTGGATTGATGAGGGGAAAAGGGGCAAGAAGAGGGGAAAAAGGTTCTGTGAAGTCTGTGGTGAAATAGAGAATATAAATTTCTAGTCTGGTACAACTAAAATTAACATTAAAAATAAAGTTTAATTTAATATTATAAAACCAAGGCTTTAGAAATGAACACAGCAGCTCTGAAATGCTGAAAGTTGGTGTCTGAGAGGCTCATGTTACTTCTGTTGGATTTCTGAAGTGTTGCATGGGGAGTCATAGACTGTTGCAAGGATTCCAACAGGAATACCGTGTGGATAGGTATAAGAGAGAGAGGTGTAAGGAGAGTTCATTTGGACAAGAGGTACCAGTTTCTAGATACTTAATCTTTCAGGTCCTTTATATGTGAAGTTAATTTGCTACTATACTGAGACTTTATTTCTGAGCAATAAGATATTTCCCAAGTTCCTGACTTGTCACTGACAAGCAGTTGTGGAAAATGCATTAGTAACAGGCTCTGGAAATCCATAAACTGATGTCAAGAATGAAAAGTCCTTGGCTTCACACAGTGAATGTACAACCTTCCTTTGCATAGGAGTGAAAAATGGGGAGAGAAGTGGATAAAATTTTCATTCGTCCCACTCCAGTTCTGTTCTCCTTGTGAGTTCAATATACGTTGAAGTGACTCTTCTCTAGATGCTATTACATGGTTACACACAGATATATCATATGGTTAATTAAAACTATCTTGTAAGCACCACATGTCTACCTACATCCAGCTTTTGTTGTTGTTCATGGCTGATTGCTTCTAATTTTTAGCTTTGCCTTTGTAAATGCTTCCTGATGTCCTGTAGGATTAAAACCATAATCCTTCAATTTTTCTCTCTTTCTCTTGGTAGGATGATGAAGTGGTTCTGCAGTGCACTGCAACTATTCACAAGGAACAACAGAAACTGTGCCTTGCTGCAGAAGGATTTGGCAACAGGCTCTGTTTTTTGGAATCCACTTCAAATTCTAAGGTATAGCAAGCTGTCTGAATGTAGCGCTATTTGTAATGTCATTAACAAAGCAGAAGACTTCTTGTTGGTACAACATTGCTTGCTGTGACATACAGTAAGCAAGTTACCCAAAGGCATGGGCAAGTCAAATAAATCCCCAAATATATCATGAAGGGTTTAATCCCTCATGACAATTGCAGGCTGGATTAATTTGCAATATACTCTTGGGGTTACCTTTGAAGCTCAGCTGGCAGAGAGTGTGCATCTCAGGACTTTGCTCCTTCCTATAGTTCACCAGGGCATTCATTCGGTATGCTGCAGGGCAAAGAAACTTTTTTAGTGTTGCCTTGAGGGTTGCTAGAGGGAATTTATCCCATCAGTGGGTGTATGTGATAGAAGAGGGATTTATTTTATGTCGTTGGCTTTGGGATAATTGTTTGGATCTCTCAAGTGACAAGATGCACAATCCTGGTGCAAATATTAAATAGGTTATATCTAAGCTATTTAATGACTTCCTATAATATTTTACATAATATTGTAATGATGAAAAATATTTTTTGTGGATGACGGTTGCTGTCAACAAATCAGTGTTTGCACATTGGGGTTCAATCTTGCATACCCATAAATGGGGGTATCTCTCAGAAATTCAGAAGAGCCATTTCTAAGGGAGGACCTTGGAGAGCTGCTTTTAGTATTTGTTTAACAAAGTTTGTTTAGTGCTTGATATTAAGTAAGTAGCATGTGTTACCATTTTTATGAATATTTTTTTTTCTCCAGCTCAAGTATAAATGTTGAAGGAAGTAAAATCGCCAAAAGGAATTATTGTTGACGAGGGTCTGCTTTTTTAATTTGTATTTTGTTTTAGCCCACCAACAGTATCATTTTATCATTACAAATATTTCTCCCATACATTGCAGAGTAATGCTTTATTTTCCATGTCTCATCAGTCTGAATATATTATTCATCATAATAAATTTTTTATTGGAATGTTAATGATTCATTATAATAGCAATGATCCAGATGAATTCATTCATGCTCTTCCATTTTAATTGAGTCTTTTTAATAAAAAAAAACCCCAACCTTCAGGATGGAAGAAATTGCACTGTTATCTTCCGCTCAGGCCAGAAAATCTTGTTTATTTAATGAGTGAAATATCTTTCAATAATTTGGACAGTAAACCTCCAATCACATATAAAATGTTTTAACTGTGTATGAATATAATGTGTAAATTTCAAAACAGTTCCAATTCTTCTTTGGTAAGTCACCATCTACTCTACTAGCTCTGTAAGAGACATTCCTTGTTCTTAATTTTTCAAAGGCTAACAAACCATAAAAGGAGTTCATCTAAAGTCAGTGGAGAAACAAGAAGTTGAGAGAATAGTAGGATACATTATAATACAATAGGAATACAAAGCTGACTGGAGAAAGAGGAAAATTATAGAGACATTATGAACAGGCAAAAACACTGCTCTCATACTGTAATACTGAAATATGTACTGTTGTTTAGGCAAGAGCATTTAAAAGGCTTTTTTGGATACTGTAGATTGTTGTTTTGGTTTTGTTTGTACAGCACCCAGCACAATGGAGTGCTTGTTCATGACTGGGGTTTCTAATCACTACAGTAATATAAATAATAACATCTTTTGAGAGACTAGACAAGGTAGATTTTTTTTTTAAATTCTAGCTACCTTTATGAATATTTCCCTGTTGTGTTTTGTGTAGTGATGTACCATAGTGAAAATGGTAAGGCTATATCTACACTGGCAGCTTCTTGTGCAAGAACACTTGTTCTTGCGCAAAAACTTGCCGGGTGTCTACACTGCACGCACGTTCTTGCGCAAGTAAATTTATAGTACAGCGTCGGAAAACAGGGCTTTTTCTGTAAGAGTTATTCCTCTCCCCATGAGAAATAAGCCCTCTTGTGCAAGAGCTCTTGCGCAAGAGGGCAGTGTAAACAGGCAACATGAATTTCTTGCGCAAGATCCCCTATGCCTAAAATGGCCATCAGAGCTTTCTTGTGCAAGAGAGCATCCATACTGCTATAGACGCTCTTGCGCAAAAGATCAGTAGATCAGTGTTTAAATATGGGTCAGGAAGCTGTATTTGCTGTGTAAGGAAATACTTAGTTTGGAGTTGAAGCTTTGAGGCATGAGTCAGGGGGCTGAATTGCAGAATGAAGTAGTGCAGTGGGCTTAGACTGGCTACATGACAGCAGTGATTGTACTGTAAAAGTCTATTTAGAGCTTAAGGTTGTGCTTTTGCACCTTTCATTCCAGTTATGCTTACAAGGCTTGTCCACCTCTGGAGATTGTAAAAAGTTTTTATTACAAATGTGTAATAAAAACTTTTTACAATCTCTAGAGGTGGACAAGCCTTGTAAGCACAAATGGAATGAAAGGTGCAAAAGCACAAAGTCTGAGAGGGGTAGCTGTGATAGGATGTGTCTAAATTAGCTTTTCTTTTTTTTTTAAAGTGGCTTTTTTTCCGAAAAAACTTCACTTGTGTCTAGACTGCTGCCACGTTCTTTCGAAATTAAATTGAAAGAACATGGCAGTTTTTTCAACTGAGGAAAACCTCATTTTAGGAGGAATAACGCCTTTTTTCGAAAGTGCTCTTTTGACAAAAGGCATTATTTAATGCAAACAGTGCTTTTTCGAAAGAGAGTATCCAGGCTGCCTGGGTGCTCTTTCGAAAAAGCGGCTCTCTTTTTTGAAAATACTGGTTACAGTCTAGATGCTCTCTTTCAAAAGAGACTTTTTCAAAAGATTCTTTCTAAAAAGCCTCTTTTGAAAGAGGCTTGTAGTCTAGACGTAGCCTTAATCTGTAACTTGCAAAAACTAGTAGTCCTGTAGCACCTTAGAGCAGAGGTTCTCAAACTTTGTGACACCGTGACCCCCCTCTAAGTTGCTTGTGACCCCCCAGGAGGCTGGGACCCACAGTTTGAGAAATGTGGCCTTCGAGACTAACACAAATATATAGCGTCATGAGGTTTCATGCTTAGGGTTGCCAGATGGTTTCAACAAAAATTCCGGACACGCTTGACATTACATCTTATTTAGAAAATACCGGACATTTATATTTTCTCAATTTGTTTCCCGAACAGAGAGCTCAAATACTGGACTGTCCGGTTCAAAACCGGACACCTGCCAGCCCTCTTCATGCTATCAAATGCCAGCAATGCCTCTCTGCCATGTATATTGGCCAAACTGGACAGGCTCTGTGACAAAGGTTAAACGGACCCAAGTCAGATATTAGAAATGGTAATGCTCAAAAACCTGTAGGAGCATATTTTAACCTATCTGGGCACTCATTAATGGATTTTAAAGTACCCATTCTTCTACAAAGGGATTTAAAAAAACAAACTGATTGAAACTGCAGAATTGGTCTTCATATGCAACTTTGACACTGTTTCCCATGGCCTGAACAAAGACATGAACTGGATGGGCCATTATATGCAATATCCAGTGGACATCAAAAGCTAAATATGGGACACTTCCAACCCACTCAATTAGTCTCATTGGCACTGGCACTACAACTGTCAGGTATTTTTTCCCCCTTTTTCTTTCCCTTCTTTTTCCTCTTATATATTGTGAGGTTTTCCCTTTTTTTCTCCACTCTGCTCATCTGAGGAAGTGGGTGTTGCCCACAAAAGTTAATGATAACATATA